>OZ024735.1:22691838-22888879 GCA_964016875.1 Fallopia convolvulus
CGCTAATTAATTTCAATCGTATATACCTTCACTCGAGCCCATGGCTTGTTTAGCTCGTTAAAGGCTCAATCCCCAAGCTCGAGGGTGGTCGAGTATTTCCCGGCGGTGACTCCCATGGTGGTTGGTGGTCAGAGGAGCTAGCGAACGCCGGCGGCGTGGCGTAACGAGGCAGAGAAGACTACCGGCGGCATGGTTCTAGTTCCTCATTTTTGCTGCAGCTCAAGCTCACAAATTAGAGAGGAAGAAGAAGAGATGAGGTGGAGGGTGGAGATGGAGGTGGAAGGGCAAAGAAGAACGCCGGTGGTGAAGGTTTCTCCAAGTCCGTCGTCCTCTTGGTTCGGGTTCCTTTTGAAGCTTATTCATAGACTTTGACGAGGCATAAAGATATGCCGTGGATGAATTAGAACCATTCTTTCTCCTAGGTTCCTTCCTTGTTAAGCATAGAAAGGCGGTTTAAATGGAATTTCCCGTCCCGAAACGGGACTCGCGTTAAAGCGGTAAAATTATGTACCACGGGTGGAAAAACTTACTAAATACAAAATGTCCCGTAAATTATGTAGACCAATAATGAAAAAGACGGCTTATCCAATAAATATTATTTTTCCACTGAAAAATTCTACAATTCACACCGATCCATAAAATCATTTCTATGTGATTTTAGGATATCACCAAGAATTTTCTAGGATTTAAATTCCGACAAAAATATTGGATTAAGCGTTAAAACGGACAAAGAAGTTAAAAGGATATCAGAGAAAAATTCAAAAATATCCTAAAAAACCGCAGTTATTACATCATCACCGGAAGGTTCGAAACCTAGCAACGCAACATGAAGGTTGGATGCGCAACCACGACTTTCAAGCTTGGTGTGTCATCGAAGTAGAGAACTTTGAGGTAGACCCAACCATTCGCCATGACTTCACCAAATGGGGACAAAACGAATGGAAGTGCATGGAAGCAAATTTCAAGGCCAAACAATATCTTAAGAACGCCATGTCCGTACAAGATTGCGATAGGGTAGAAAATATGGAAACGACGAAGGAGATGTGGGAAGCCATCCAACAGATGCACATTGTGAACCCTAACCTCAGAGAGGACCTCCAAATGAATGCCATAAGGGAGTTCTTTAACTTCCGAATGGATATGGGAGAGTTAGTCCACAACTACCAATCTCGATTTGAAGGCCTATGCACCAAGCTCGTTGGACTTGGGATAACAAAAGAAGAGATCACCGACAAGATGAAAGTCCAACAGGTCTTGAACGGCCTAATTGGTGAATTGGTCAACGAGAGGACCATGTTCAAAGAAAATCCTGAGAACAGGAATCTCATGCTTCACCAAGTCTTTGGAAAGCTGGTAGGACATGAGAAAAGGAAACTAGATAACAAGGAGGAAGAAAGGGCACACAAAGGAATTGCTCTAAAATTGGAAAAGATGCTCAAATCTGTTCAGGAGCAACACGAGGACTCTGAAGAAGAAGAAGATGAGGAACTCGTCCTTGTCACAAAGGCCCTTCGATATTTCTACAACAAAGGAAAGTTCAAAAAAGGCTATGGGAACTCACAAAGAGGTCAGAATTTCCAAAGAAAGCCCATGGAGAAGGACCTCACTGATGTCACCTGCTACAAGTGCTACAAGAAGGGGCACTTTGCAAAAGACTACCCACAGGGAACTAACGACAGAAAACAAGGGAAGAAGGCCTACATCGTCACCTGGAACGATGAAGAGGATGAAGATCTAGAATCTTGGACACACCCAGACATGTGTGCAATGGCTATAGGGGAGACCACTAGGGAACAACCAAGTGAGGTAACCACTGAAACTATTCTTGAGTCCTTATCTAACTATGAAAAACCTGAGTTATTGAAATTGCTCTCTAGTCTTATTAAGGATAATATTAAATTGCAAAAGAAGCTAGATAAATCGGAAAACACAAATGCTGAGCTAGTTGGTCTTGAATCTTGTTCCAATCGTGTGAAACTGATTAATAAGCTTCAGTCCTACCTATCCAACATAGTGGCCCTCGAGGATGAGATTAAAACTCTAGAGAGTGATAAAAATGAGTTCCTACAAAAGCTAAGCAAGGGAAATGAGAGTCCTGAAGCCTCAAGTTCCCAAACCAAATTTGTCCCAGCCAAACATGGGATTGTGTATAAGTCTGAGTGCCCAAAGAATGAGAAATCTCCTCTGAATGAATAGGAGATAAATGAGTGTAGGGCCCTAGAACTCCAATGTGAAAAACAAAAGAATGCCTATCTAGAGGAGAAAATATGTGTCCTGGAAAGTGGGGTGAGTGGAGAGAAGGACTACTACACTGGGAACACTGGGCACAAACTGTACGTTCAAATAGCCAAGGGAAACGGGTCAAGGATCTACAACAAAGAAACCATGGATATGAACAGGATACAAAGACCCCATCCCAAGTACTACCTAGGTGAGTACTACAAAACCTGTTGGAATTGTGGTGCGCATGGGCACTACAAGGAAAGCTTTCCCAAAAGGAAAGCTCAAACTCAGAGGAATCACGATTATTGGAACAGGCAAAACCAAAAGGCAAACAAACCTGCTAGAGGTCTCAATCGTGGGAACCAACATAGGAACTTCACCTATGACTCTAGGAACTCTCGTGATATCAATATTGCCGATTATGTTATGTTTGAAACTGTCTTTCCTTGTAAAGGACCAGGCAAGAATAATCTTGCCTGGGTCACCAAAAACTAACTCTCCTTGTAGGTGGCAGTGAGGGGGAACAACACATGGGTCATTGATAGCGGATGTTCAAATCATATGACTGGGAACAAAGACAATCCCACCTCACTCCACACCAAAGCCTAAGGAGGTCATGGGTCCTTTGGCAACAAAAATTAAGGGAAAATCATAGGAACAGGGGAAGTACTACTCAACAAGTCAATCAAGATCAGTAATGTCAACTTGGTAAAGGATCTGGGATACAACCTCCTAAGTGTGTCTTAGATATGTGATCAAGGGAACAACGTTGTCACCTTCGACTCAGAGGAATGCTTGGCCATCAACAAGAAAACCAACAAAATCATTCTACGAGGAAGGAGGTCCAACAATGTCTATGTGGTGGACACAGAATTTGAACCACCAAGGAAGTTGTGCATCGCAAGCTCCCATGATGACACGGAACTCTGGCACAAAAGGCTAGGTCACGCAAGGATAAATCAAATCCTAAAGCTATACCTACAAGACCTGGTCATTTGTCTTCCACGAATCAACATTGAGGGATCTAAGATGTGTGAAGCATGTATTCGTGGAAAGCAAACCAGGAGTTCCTTTATGCCAAAGAAGGTGGTGAGCACAACAAGGCTCTTAGAACTAATTCACATGGATCTCTGTGGTCCCATGCAAACAGCCAGCTACGGTGGTATAAGGTACATGTATGTGTTAATTGATGATTTTTCAAGATTTACATGGGTTATTTTCTTGAGATCCAAATCAGATGCATTCAAGGAGTTTGAGCCCTTCATCAAGAGAATGGAAGTTAGCATGGGATTGAAGCTCAAGTCTCTTAGATCTAATCATGGAACTGAGTTCAAGAACTCAGAGTTCCTAAGGTTCTGTGACAACAATGATGCATCCCACCACTTCTCGGCCCACGCACTCCTTAGCAAAATGGAGTTGTGGAAAGAAAGAACGGAGCCCTGGAAGACATGGCTCACACCATGATGCTTGAGAGTGGAGTTCCCGAAAGCTTCTGGACCGAGGCAATCTCCACAGCTACATACATTCTAAATCGATCCATGATTCGTCCCATGATCAAGAAGACCTCATATGAGTTGATCAAGGGAAGAAAGCCCAACATTTCTCATCTCAGAACTTTTGGCTACAAATGCTTCGTCCACAACAATGACAAAGAATACCTTGGGAAGTTCGATCCAAGGAGTGACGAAGGGGACTTCCTGGGCTACTCTTCACAAAGCAAGGCATACAGAGTTTACAACGAGAGGACCAAAAAGATCGAAGAAAGCATTCATGTTGTCTTCAACGAACAATCTGTGAAGATGGGAACAGATTCCCAAGGAAAGGAAACTCTGTTAAAACTGGTCAGACAAGAAGAAGACGACAACGACGATGAGCCAAGGAAGCGAGATGAATACTATCCAAGTGGGAACAATGTTCCACTACCAGGCAACAACGAAGGAGGTCAACATCTCACTGATCAAGACTCCTTCGAAGTTCCTTCCAAAACAAAAGAACCTCAAGATGCATCCAACTCTCTAGTTCCCCAAGATGAAACCATACCAGAGTCTAGTGTCCAGGGGAACAATGAGGGAACAATGAAGAAGATCCTGAAGAAACACTTAGTGAAGAAGTTGAGAACAACTGTTCCCATGAAGAGGAAACTCAAGTTGAAGATGAAGAAGAAACAAGGGAACAACTTGATGTCACACACATTCAAACAAAGAACTACCACCAAAGGAAAGATCACCCCATCGACAACATCATCACTCCCTATGACAAAGGCGTGCAAACTCGTTCTTCTCTCAACAACTTCTGTGTCTCTCAACAAAGGCGTGCAAGAACTACCACCAAAGGAAAGATCACCCCATCGACAACATCATCAAGGAAGCACTAAAGGATCTAGACTGGATTCAAGCAATGCAAGAGGAACTCCATCAATTTGAAAGGAAAAAAGTGTGGAAACTAGTCCCTAAGCCCAAGAACAAGAACATCATAGGAACTCGATGGGTCTTCAGAAACAAGCTTGATGACACTGGGGCAGTGGTTAGGAACAAGGCCCGTCTAATTGCCCAAGGATATAGGCAAGAAGAGGGAATCGACTATGACGAGACCTTTGCACCGATTGCAAGGATTAAAGCCATTCGACTCCTCATAGCCTATGTCGTCCACAAAGGATTCAACTTGTACCAAATGGACGTCAAGACAGCATTCCTAAATGGGCACCTCAAGGAAGAAGTCTATGTGGCACAACCACCTGGTTTCAAAGATGAGCACTTCCTAGACAATGTTTACTTCTTGGAGAGGGCCCTGTATGGTCTCAAGCAAGCTCCCAAGGCGTGGTACGATAGGTTTGCCCAATTTCTCTTGTCTTATGGATACCTTCGTGGTTCCATAGATAAAACCCTTTTTATTAAGAAAAAGTCAAAAGATATTTTAATTGTCCAAGTGTATGTTGATGATATTGTGTTTGGTGCTACTAATGAGCTTCTTGTTGAAAAGTTTAAGAATTTAATGAGTACTGAGTTTGAGATGAGTCTCATAGGGGAACTTACGTTCTTCTTGGGACTTCAAATATCTCAAACCAAGGAGGGAACAAGGATTCATCAACAAAAAGACATCAGAGAAATGCTAGTGAAGTATGGGATGGAACACTCTAGGCCCATCGGCACTCCCATCTCGCCAAACTCAATGCTCAACGCACATGAAACATGTATAAGTGTGGATCAAAGGAACTTTCGAGGTATGATTGGGTCTCTTCTTTACTTAACTGCTAGTAGACCCGATATCATGTTTTCAGTGTGCCTATGTGCGCGCTTTCAAGCTAACCCTAAGGAATCACACCTGAAAGAGGTGAAGAGAATTTTCAGGTACCTCAAAGGGAACGACAACTTGTGCCTTTGGTATCCAAGGAACACTTCCCTTGAGCTCGTTGCATACTCAGATGCAGATTTTGCTGGGCACTTGGTCGATCGAAAAAGTACCTCTGGAATGGCCCAGTTTCTAGGATCATGCCTATTCTCATGGGGATCAAAGAAGAAAAACTCAATGGCACTCTCCACAAAAAAAGCGGAATACGTGGTTGCCGCCTCGTGCTGTTTCCAGGTTCTATGGCTTAAGTAACAACTTCAGGATTACGGTATGTCTTTTGGCCCAGTTCCCATACGATGTGATAATACAAGTGCCATTAACATCTCTAAGAATCATGTGCATCATTCACGTACTAAGCATATAGACATTAGGCATCATTTCCTAGGTGATAATGTGGAACATGGGAACATCTCTATGGAACACTATAGAACTGAAGAGCAAATTGCGGACATTCTCACTAAAGCTTTAGACATATGTCCCTACCAGCGTCTCCGGATGCTTCTAGGGATGATAACTCTAAACTGAACAAGTCCCTGTTTGTTATTCCCTCAATGCTTGGCTAGTTTATCTCGAAATGCATGATAGGGTACACTAGGAATAATCGATTTCATTTTGCCATATTACTAGTCTAGAGCTTTTGATGTAAAAGTTGGAACTTTATTTCTTTTGGACCAAAATGATAAAACCGAGTTCCCTTAACCCTCTTTACAAGCTACTATGACAGTTGATCATAAAACCAACCCTTAGACGAGAACCAGACAAACGCTTCTCATGAGCCCAATTAATTGTTCCTTTATCGAGTTGTAAATTGTCTGGTTCCCTTTTGAGTTCCCTAGCCTCACAAAAGAACTTGAGTGTGAGTTCCCTTATTCACTCCACTTAAACTTGACCTTTCAAGGATCATGGGAACTTGCGTGCAGAATAATCACGAGCAACGGAACACTGGTACTTTTGGAAAGTTGGAACGTCACTAGGGAAATGGGAAAATGTGTCAGAATTTGAAGCGTCAAGGGCCAAGTAATTGAAACGGTCGATGTGACTTCCCATGGGTTTCACGATGCATGTCACAAGCGTGCTAAGGAAGTTGAAACGACTCTCCGAGTTCATTGGTTGTCGGTTATCGAGGAAAATCACCTTTCCCTTTCTACTCCTCTCCCCGTTTCTCATATAAAGCCCTTCTTTCCATTTTTGGGACCTTCTTCCACCTTCGCTCTCTGCAACTCTCTTGTTCTGCAATCTCTTTCTTTCCTCATCTAGAAAAACTCCAAACACTCTCTTCCTCATATCGCTACCATGACCCCTGTTCACCCAAACTTGCAGGTCCGTGAGTGGATAGAAACAAGTTCCAAATCTCTCTTCATCACCATGCTCCGCGAAGCCGACAACGAAACATACCCCATCCTTCGCCAAAACATGTACAAAGCCCTTCATGCCTATGTTCTTCCCCACATTCATAATGAACGGACTGGTTCCTCGCTTCTCGAATACAAGATTCTAGGATCACCCGCTTCTCTTCCGGCGGCGCAAACCCTAGCGCTTCCTTCCACCCCCACATTCCTTCTTCCTCCTCCTTCTTCCTCCTCCTAACCTCAACCTCAACCTCTCTCCGTCTCCTCTTCCGGGACTGTCATCTTCGACAGTTTCGGTTCCGACCCCCCTAAATCCAAACTCAAGTCCAAAAAGTGCAATGATCAAAAATCTTCTTCTTCTGAGCCTTCGAAGAAGAAGAAGAAGAAAAAGGACTCTCTCTTCTCCATCAAAAACCTCCCAAACCCCCTCTTTACCACACCACCACCACCACCACCCCCTTCTCGGGTATTCTCCCTTCCACCTCCTTTTGATTCTGGGAACTCTCAATCCCGAAATCCTCTACCACCTTCCAACCCTAATCCCATCTCTGGGAACTCCAGTCCCAGAGATCCCATCGACACTCCCTCTTCTCTCCCCTCCGTCGATGGGACCTCTAATCCCATCGACCCACCTCCATCTTCTCTTAACACCAAACTGCCTACACCACCCACCTCCCCCAAAGCCAAATCCTCCTCTCCTCCTCTGATCCCCTCTCCCTCTCCTAAAAACTCCCCTCCACCCTCAACCACAAAAATCTCCTCCTCCCCCTCCCCAGCCAAGCAACAAATCAACCTCAACTCGGACGAGGATTCTTTGCCTATTGTCGAAGTTGCTCGCAGAAAGGCTGCAATGACGGATCCCATTGTCATGGGAACCGCCGAGGAAAACGCTCGCCTCAACGCTATAGAGGATGAGCTTACAGATATCATTCATCGGCCCCATACCTCCAAGCGCCCTCGGGAAATAGGCGCTCAGGATGAGGACGTCTCAGACGAGGCAGAGGACTCCCAGAAAGAAGGGAACCCATCACAAGCTGATGGTGCTGGCACAAGTCCAGGTCATCCAAGAGAGGATGACGATGAGGACGTGGGCCTGACCTCCGATGAAGAAGGGAACACGGATGCAGATGCCGCCACCGAGGTTCTTGACGTTGATGGGCTTGAAAGGGAACACACCCAAGCGTTAGCCGAAGACGAACAAGGACGCCAAATGGTGGTGTCGGAAGGTGCTCCCATGGAAAAGGAGCCTCCCCTCTTGATCAAGTATGCTCCTACTCCCCAAAAGAAAAGAAAGGTTGCCGCTACTAAGGCTACCAAGAACAAGAAAGGAAAGAGAACAAAATCAAAGAGAGTTCCCATCACGGCGGACAGAAAACTTATCACGCCGCAGGTCCTCTCCGAGTCCCATCTTGTGGAAAAGGGGTTTGGTGATCTCTCGGCGCTCATCAAGGCCAAGGAATGGGATCAGGTCTGCAACGTCGCAGTAACCGTCGACTCTGAGATGGTGCGCCTCTTCTACAACAACTTCGTCATTCATGATGAGTCCACCAAGGGAACTCTTGCCCTTAAAGGTGACGACTGCGTCTTCACTGCCTCCTCCATCCGTCACCAGTTGCATGTTCCTGTCAAGGGATTGGGAGTCCTTCCCCTTAAGAATTATGGTGACTTCAACAGAGAGGAAATTCTCTACAACGTCTACGAAGGTAGAGTTCCCACCCAAGGGACCCCAACCCACAACCTAGGCCTCATAGCCAAACTGGCTCATCAGTTCATCATCACGGTTGTGATCCCTCGGCAAGAGAAGCGTCACACACTCAACATCCAAGACGCTATCCTCCTCTTCTACTTCCTCCACAGAATGCCCATCAACCTCCCCCTGATTATGCTTGGGTACACGGAGAAGTGTTTGGCCTCTTCCACCCATTCCTTGCCATATGCGGGCCTGATAAAAAAGCACATGGTCAAGGAAGGCCTCTATGATGCCACCGAGGAAGAAGTGACCATCGGAAGGAATTGGACCTTTCTGTGGTCCAGAAGAAGCGTCATTCTAAGCAAGCCGAGGATCAAGGGACCCTTCCCTCTGGTGACGGCCCAAGTGTTGGGAACACTCAAGTCCTACAGCACATGGCAACAACTCTCGAACACATGGCGGGAACTCTCCAGAACATCCTGTCCGTCATGACTCCGCTGCGTGATCACATGCTTTCCAAGGCCCCGTGATCTTTCCCTTTTAACTCCTTAGCCTTATTTTCTCCACAAAATGTAATATGTTCACATTGTACATCTTTTGCTTAAGTACTATGGATGGCCTTTAGTATGATTGCGTGTTCCTTTCTTTCTTACTATGCTTTCTTTTTTTGATGATGCCAAAAGGGAGAAGGACAAAATGTGTGAGATGAGTCGTGTTAAGAGTTATCACATAATATGCTTTAGCTAAGCGGGAACTAATGCTTAAAATGCTAAGTAAGAACTTAATGTTTCATAGAAGTGGCTCTCTAGGATCACACTTAGGAACTCAAATGCATGTCATGCTTTCTCACACATTGAAATACTTGTTTATTTTTTAATGGGTTTGTCATCATCAAAAAGAGGGAAACTATTGGGAACTCTGGTTCCAAACATCCGAACAACGATACTTGTCTTCAGTTTTGATAATGACAAACGCCATATGGGAACTAATGTGTTACATTCAAGTATTTCAAGGGAACACCAGGTCTAACAAAGAATCTCCAAGAACGCAAAAGGAACACAAGAATATATGATAGCAAGTTCCTATCGAAGGAACTCTGGACAGAACAGTTCCCCATCGCATGGGAACTCACATGTGCAAACAAGACCGTTCAGCGCAAATCGTGGGATCCTGTCTTGGACAGAATGAAGGCTTAGTCTGAGGAACAGACTGAAGCGAGTGATCCAACAGCCCGATTGATTCTCAAAGTTGACTAAGCTCTAATCAAGTCACTTGTGAAGATTGCAAACTTGGCGTCCAAGAGAAAGGGAATTTTGGACAACATGAAAGTGAAGATTGCAGCCCAACTTCAAATGTGTATAAAGCCAAATGAATAGTGCTTGAAATAAGCACTTCTCCTAGAGCCAATATCCACATACAAAGAGATAAGGGAAACAAAGTGAAGAGAAGTCCCCGGCGGCGAGTGTGCGATCTCGACGATGGTGAATCCAAGTTCCCTAAAGTTAGAGAACTATGAGCTCAAGGTGTAAGGTTCGATCTGTCTTATGTTTAGTTGAGTTGTTTGCTTAGGAACAAGGTCGAAAAGGCTTACTAGTGTTACTAGAGTTAGGAAGGACTTGTAGGAACAGAGAAGTGTAAGTCTTGCCTGTGTAACTAGGGAACAATCAATAAAATAAGTAAATCGTTCAAAATCCTCCAAGTGGAGGTAGAGGTATACCCACACAACTAGTTGGTTGTTGTGGGGTTCCTCTATAAAGGAAATGTGTCCCCTACTTTCTGTTTAGTTGAGCAGGCTCTCATCAAGGCAATAAGACAAGTTTTTGGGGACGAAGTACAACATATGTTGTGTTGTTTGCACATTAGACCCAAAATCTTGGCGTACGACCTAAAGGTGTTTGCCAACTCTGAAAATCCACCGGATTTGTCACGCGGGTTTGCAAACGCTTTTTGGGTGCTATTTTCGTCCACTACATAGGCGACATTGAAAGAAAGATATATATCATTGAAGAGAAGATGGCGACCGACGCTTATTGCATACGTGGAGAAGGTGTGGCTTAATCCATACAAGAAGAATATAGTTTGTGCTTGGACCGATCATACCCTCCACTTCCAAACGAGAAACACCAATAGGTAATTTTATTTTTAACATTAAAATTCATTCTGATTATTAGAATGTTTATTCATTCAATGTTTAAACGTTGACATGTGTAATTTAGGGTTGAAGGTATGCACACTGTTCGTAAAAGGATATTGAATTCATCTCGGGGAGGATTTAACATTGTGATACAAAGGATCCAGATCCAAATGGAATCTCAAACCAACACTTTGAGGAAAACAATTGAGAGAACCAAAATAACAAAAAACAATAAAATACAAGGCCCTCAAACCAAGGATCAGAGCGTTGTTTCGGCCTATATGCGACCACGTTTCAAGGCAATGCCTAGGTAAGTTGGTAGAAATGTTATATGACTTGGTAGTAGACTTGAAACAGAGTAGAGTCGAGGAGAAATGCCACTACTACTTTTGGAGGGAATGCCATGGTCTTCCATGCAAGTAACGAGTTGCAGAAGCTATCATAAGGAAGTCTCCCATCATGCTAGACGAGATACATCCTTTTTGGCAACAATTGGAATGGGATGGCCTAAGCGATGATGATCAATTTGCCCTTGCCTGCGTACCCCTAAGCATTGAAGACGTCACATGGAACAAAATGGTGGGTAAATGAAGCAACGGTGACATGCCTAGAGACCAATTGTTTTAGATCACATCAGCGTTCAAAGATTTTCTTGTCTCCCAAGTTGTCTTGTTAAATCTTATTAATTTGTGATTGATGGGGTCAATGCTCGATACACAAATATTTTCTTTGAAGAACTTATAAAAAGTTGATAGTCAAGGAGTTGAGCCCCAAAAAGACATCTTCATCACAAACTTAAATCACTACCCTTAATGCTCAATCCAAGGCTTCTAAAAACACATATAAGTCTCTTCTTCAATCTAAATAGAAACAATCCAAGTCTTCTACATCTCCAAAAAATTCCTCCAACTGGTCCAACACATAGATCTATCATCCTCAAACACCATAAAAACCCATGCCTCCTTCACAAACATACCAATCGAAACCTTTCTGAGGCAGATTCCAATGATGCAAAGACATTGGTCATGTCTTGTCCCAATGTCCATTCATTCAACAAGAACATCCTAATATTCTTCTCCCTTTTGATTTCCAACCGACTCCACTTCACCATAAACAAAATCTTGCAAGTCAAAATCCTACTCTTGAGCAATGGCTTCTCGATAGTGGAGCATCATCGTGTTACTAATCATCTTAATAACTTGTCTCAATACTATCCTTACAATGGAACAGACGAAATGGTAGTTAGAAATGGCTTGGATTATCACATCTCTAGTCAAGGTTCTCTTTTTGTAGCAACAAACAATCAAAAGTTTAATTTCACTAATGTTTTACATGCTCTTGAGATGTCTAAAAATATTTTATAAGTGTCAAAATTAAAACATGATATTAACCATGGTGTCTTGTTTTTGTACAATTCCTTTTATGGGAAGGATACAATACATAGGAAACTCTTCTCGAAGGTCCATGCGTAGACGATGTTTACTTATGGCTTCGCTCGAATCCTACCATTAATGTCTTCGATCGGTCTTCTTCTCATTCTCTTCATCACAAACTCGGACATCGATCTACTGACTTTTTTCTATTTATTTGCAAGGAGTTTAATTTAGCAAAATTTCTCTTTAAATAATCAAGTTGTATAGCCCATGTCAACTTAATAAGAGTCATAAGCTCCCCTTAGCACTTCAACTCTGATTTTGAATTATCCATTGGAAATGATATTCTATGATGTTTGGTCATCACCAATTACTTTAATTGATTGTTTTCGTTAGTATGTGTTTGTTGACCATTTCACTCGATACACTTGGTTGTTTCCTTTGAAAAAGAAATTTGGAACTTATCAAACATTTTATTTATTTTTGAACTCTTGAGGAAAACTTATTCAAAAAATATTTCTTTACTCTAAGAATGGATGCGAGCATATGAAATTTAAAAAGTTTTCAAACTCAAATAGAAATATCTCATTTTACGTCTCCACCACACAAAGACATAAATTTTTGAATGAAAACATTGTCATATCATTGAAATTGGTTTCTTTACTAAATTTTTCGAGTGTATTGATTCACTACTGGCCATATTCTCTGAAGAAATTGGTATGTATAAGAAATCGGTTATCCTAAAAACCTTAATGACTCTCATTATTTCATATTGCTTCACCAAAAACCCAACTACTCCAAAAAATTATTTTCTTTGTTTTTCATAATTAAAACCGTATAATTCACATAAGTTAATAGAGAAATCGAGACCTTGTATGTTTATTGGTTATTCTCTAATACAAACCACATTCCAATGTCTAGATCCAACTACTAATCACATTCTCGTGTCACATCGTGTATGCTTCGTGAAGACCGATTTTTCATTCAAAACTCCACAAAATAAACCTACCCATGAGCTAGCTATACCCAAGGGAATTGAATGAGTTCAATTTCTCTTCCATTGGTTCCCACTCAATAGTCCACACAAACTCTACAACAACCCTTAGCCATGATTCCCACAAATAGAAATTCTATCGCAACCAATCCTTCCCTTTCAAACATAATATCTTCTCCAAATAATTCAAATCCTTATGAGAAATTATGGAAATCATATTTTCTCATCCAATCAATCCGAATATTCCAAATACAAATTGTATCCTTCCTATTTCAAAATACCCTAATCCAGCCCACCATGCATCCACATCTAATCCTTCATTTGGCGCAGTTGTGGCCTCTCCTCTGCTAGTCTGTTGCCTACCATACCCACTTTGTCTCGAAACTCTAACAAACCTAACCTTGGCCCACCTCTTCCCAATTCTCCAAGCCACGTGTTGTCACTTTCCCTTGCCTCATCGCAAAACCCTAACCCTAGTGACATGCACAAATAACCCAACTTGAATCCTACCTCTTCTAAAACCTCTATAGATCCTGCCTAAACACAAATACCTTCTCCACCAACCCACCCCTAACACGATAAAAAACAATGTGAAAAATCCTATACAAAAGTTAAATCTAAATGTCCAAGCCCTTGCTCCTATTCAACTAAAAGTTATGTATAATCTAATCCATCGAAGACCCTGGTTGAAGAGTTGCTTTGTAGACCGAGTTCGATGTGCTAAGTTATAATAAGAATTGGGATTTGGTACCTTCTATAATGATTCAAAATCTTGTAGGATGTAAATGGGTATATCGAGTGATGTATCTTCCAAATAGAAAGATGATCATTTCAAAGCTCGATTGTTGGCTAAGGGGTTTCATCAGAGAGAAGGTTGTGATAACAAAGAGACATTTAGTCTCATTGTCAAACCCGTTAGTGTTAGAATTGTTATTACAAATTGCAAATTTAATGGCTGGATGCTTTAACAATTGGATGTCATCAATGCTTTTCCACAAGGCACTCTCCAAGAAGAAGTTTAGATGAACCAATTGTTGGGATTCATCAACATTGCTCATCCAAGTTATGTTTTCAAATTCAACAAGGCCATCTAAGGGCTCAAGAAAGCTTTGCATCCATGGTACACAGAACTTATGAGTTACTTGATTAATCTAGGATTAAAGAATTTCGTGGATGATGCATTCCAACCCCGGGTAAGGCCTGGGATCGCTTTAGAGTGGGCAGCATATTGTCTTGGATGGCAAGTCACACCTCAAGTCTTAGCCAATGTGGAATCCTAGGGGAGGAATCTCTAGTTGTCTTGCACGAAAGCTTTGATGCGAAGTCCAACAAAGTGATATGAAACTTTAAGACAGACTAGACTCGAATGAACAAGAGCAGGAGAACCTCGAGACTAGGCCTCGTTTGATGCTTGACTCGAAGAGACGAGTCTTGCTAATGCCAAAGTTATGGCTTTGGTTCGACTCAAGAGAGAGTCTTTGAGTGTTGTTTCGAACAAGAGAAATAAAAGAGATAATTTTAGTTGGTGACACCCAAACCCAAGCAAGGAGAAGAAACTCAACTCTATAAACTTTAACTTGGATTAAATTGAACCTAAGCAAAACGATTACAGGGCATGTCCTTTTATAGAGGACTAATTCTAATCTAAATAGGAAATTTGAAAGATAGAAAGCATCTAAAAACCTAGAAATCAATATGTTAAGTCAAGTGGATAGCATGGACTCACAACTATCACCAAAAGATATAATATTGAAGACATAAGATATAAAGGATAGGATTTTTGGCAAGTCAATCTAGCTAGAGAGAAACTTTCCAAAAATATGTAACAAACCTTATCCAAAATGACCAACTCCCTCAAATCAAGGAAATAGATAGATTTGGACAAGAGAGAGAAGAGGACGCGCCAAGTGCCTTGGACGGCAAGCCAAAGAAGTCGGCTTGCACGCCAAGGCATGCCAAGGTCAGCAAGGGGTAGGCGTGTCACACCTTGTGTGCGCATCTAGGCGTGGAAACCGCGTCCCGTGTTGCGATGGCACGCAACTTTCGTGCCGAGGCTCCGAGTGGGTTCCGATGGCAGTGACATGGCTTGTCCCGCAAGACACAATTGCGACAAGAGGCGCGCCGTTACTAAGAACCTCGGATGACATGGGTGCGCCGATGGAGTGTGCCGAAGCTAGGGACGTGTCCGATGCGATTGTGTTGAGGACTTGGGCCCTGTTGACGGTGTCCGATGCCACTAAGCTAGCGATGCTCCAGGTCACAAATGATTGAGTTGCTTGAGTTATAGACTTGTCTCGGGCTTGTGTCACTGGTCCCTTGGAACGGACACTCATGGCTTGTTCCTCGTCTTGTTGTGGCATGGTTGGAGGCGTGGTCACATCAGTGGAAGACACATCATTATTTGTGTATCAAAACTAATGCCTCACTCTCTACCTCTTAGTATATTGATGAAATTGTTGTCATTGTAAATGTTAAAGCCTTGACTGAACAAATAATCACTATTTTGGCATCAAAATTACCTATTAAGCCTTGATTGAACAACTCATCACTCTTTATGCTAGTCAAATTTGGAATTTGGTTCCACCCGATACTTCCTATATTTTTGATGCATTAGGAATCTTGAAAGGCAAACAAACATGAGTCTTTGGGAACAAGGAATCGCATGCACGAAACCCTAAGCACATGAAACTAAAAAGCCACCAGATTGGAAGAGAAAAACTCTATATTATGAATAATGATGATAAGATAAGTTCTCAAGGCTACATGTGATCCTCTATATAGAAAGCGACAAAAGATACAAAGATAAAAGATACAAAGTCTAAAGGATATAAAATTCGAAAAATCCCGAAAATACTTAAACCCTAATTTAAGCCCAAAAACAATGTTAAATGTCTAAAAAGCTCCTTAGGTCAGGGCAAAGAGCTAAGTTTGACTTGTGAGCAAATTCCCTATCCGAGAGGTATTGTGCAACTCAATCGGACATCGGATGGTCGAAATCACTTTTTCCGCGATTTCTGACGATTAAGTTCCTCTTCTATTCGTGCTGACATTCTATCTATATCAATTTTAGTCGGGTGTAAATGGATTTCTTGTATTAAATTTAGGACTAATGGCTCCATTGGCTGGTATAAAGCCCATTTTTCCACTAACGGCTTCCATCAATGACCCAGTTTTGATTACATTGAAACTTTTAGTTCTTTAATCACCAATTACAGTATATGCACTACAGTCATTGCATGCACAAAACTTGAAGATACAAAGCTTATTGTCTGAAGTCGAGTGTTTCTAATAGGCGGCGAGTTAGACCTTTTTGTAGATACTTCCATAAATCCTTCTTTGATTTTTGAGGAGAAGAGCTTGTAACTTGTTCTTGAATGTAACAATAGCACGTTGTAAATTGTTAAAGATTAGTACATTTGTACATGAAAAATAAAAATAAAAGAAAGAAAGAGAGATTGTTGAGATTAATGACAACTTACATTGTTGGAATAATCGTTGTTCCATGGTTTCTCTTAGTTTTGATGATAACAAACTTAGATGGTATAACTTGCTTTTACATGTAAGTGTTTCAGGAAAACCGGTACATGGTCATGAGTGACGAAACATTGTGAGGAACAATGGAGGGAACGAGTGACGGATTTAGGAAGCGCTTCTCGAAAGGACGCGACTTTCTATTAATAGCAAGTTACCAAATCTTCTGCAAGCGATCTTCTACGAAGATACGACAGTTGTAGGCGGTTGCTTGAGAAGATTAAAGAAGGATAAGATCAAACATACACGATCTTATCTAGGAAATCTGAGATCATTCGGTTTTGGCAAGAATCGGTATGGTTGAGGATCCAAATCACAAACAATACTTTCTCCTATTAGTGTGGGATTTGTTAAGTGAAAATTCTGCGTAATTAGGCAAGAATTACGTATGAGATCAGACTTGACACTTCTTATAAATAGCTAGGTTATAGCTAGGGTTAAAGTGTGGTTGATTAACGACGAACTTGAGAAAGAGCTTTCGAGTGTTCGAGTGTGCGTGGCTTTTTCCGGTGAAGAATCCACAAGTAAGTAAGTACTAAGGCCAGTAGTTTACTTCCATTTAGGTTTACGCTTAGGGTTGTAGAAGTCTAGTTGGTTGAACTTTGGTTGGTGCCTTAGTTACCAGGGAACTTGACTTGCCTTGTAATCGTTGAAACTTAATAAAAGTATTCTATTAAAAATCCTCTGAGAAGGAGTATTAGGGGTAGAGGTTTTTTCTTTCTACGACTTGTTGGTCGGACATAAAGTTTTCTTCTCTAAATTCTGTGTTCTTATTGTTTATTCTGCTGCCCAGGAAACATTGCTAGTTCTCTGACTTGTTACTAACGCTTCACGATCCAACATACATTCAAATCAAAGGATCCGAGGAGTTCCCCCAAACGCTTCAGTGGTAAGCGTACCTTGGCATTGGAATTGGTTGCGCTCTTCATTGAAGCGCTCGGAGGACTTCTTAGGGATGCTTTGACGGAGTCCTCATAGCAATTTTCAAATTCTCGAAAGCACTTGATATGAGTATGACACCAACTCATGATATATATATATATATATATATAGCAAGCTCATCAGCTGATTTTGGGTTCAGTGGAAAAGTGAAAAAATGTTGGCCTTATCAGTGCCCTGAAGGTAAAGTTATTGAAGGAATAAATGAATGTAGCCTTATATTCGGGTGAGAGGAGATTTGGAATCAAAATCTATTGACAAGGGGCAAAGGTCAGAAACTAAAAGCTTGAATCCCTCCAATTTTGGCATTTTTCTTGCCTTGGGTTCTAATCCAAACACAATTATTTGTTTATCATAATTAAGGTGGTGAGTAGTTGCATAATTACTAATTAGAAGTGTTATTATCGGTCCTCTATATCAGATCATCATCAACCAAAAAGGGGTCATTGCAAAAATTTCAAAGCAATACAGTATTTAAAGAAAAAGTAAAGGAAGTAGAAAGCACACGAGGATAGTTGATAGGATCAGAAACAAGGTCATCTACAACAAAAGTCAAAGTAGCCAATATCAGGGACACCTTGTGGGAATCGAGACTACCGTGGTTCAGAGTATACACAATAGTGTTACATCTCACATAAACATATACTATCAACATCCGATCTCGTGTTCTTGTAGATTCTCCAGTTCCAACAAAGCCGCTGGCATTTTCGGCCTTGCATTGGGATCAGAATCAAGACATTTGAGAGCTAGGGAGGAAACAGTCATGGCTGCCTTCTCTGGATACTGACCCTCCAATTGGGTGTCCATTATATGAAAAAGCTTTCGTCTCTTTCCCAAATACGGCTTTGCCCAATTAACAAGTGATTTTTCTATGCCTGGCCTTGACCAGTCGATTGCAGGCCTTCCACTCAGCAGCTCTAGTAAAACAACTCCAAAGCCGTAAACATCACATCTGGTAGAGAGATGCCCTGTAGAGAAGTCTCTCTATTAGCAATAAGGTTTTAAGAATTCATTAATGCACCTAAAGCCACCAAACAACAAGACAATCTAAACCAATACATAAAAATAATGGGAGATGATTGAATAACTATTAGGATTGAAGCAGGAGCAAATGGACCTGTAGCGACGTATTCAGGTGCTGCATAACCTTCAGTACCCATCACTTGAGTTGAAACGTGAGTACTGTCTCCAGTCGGCCCTTCCCTTACTAAGCCAAAATCGGAAAGTTTTGAATTGAATTCCTGAATGAGCACAGGATATTGTATCAGCAAGGAAACAAAACGTTTGCCAATCATTTTTGCTCTTTAACATACCGCATCTAGCAGAATGTTAGACGTCTTGAAATCTCGAAATATGACTGCAGCATCATGTAAGAAGGAAAGTCCCCTAGCAGCACCAATTGCCACTTTGATCCTTGTTGTCCAAGACAAAGGCTTTGGGCCTTTTGGCCCGCCTGGGTAACATGACATAGCACAATTAGGAAGAGTTTTTCATACATAACTTATGGTCTTGCAGATTATATTTGATTCATGCAGTATCTTGCATCAAATACAGCATCGTCATTCATCATGTGTATGACAGAAGTGAGCAAGTACAACCGCACCTTAATAACTTCAAATATAAAACAACAGATTTCAAATATGAGATTTATATCTTACATCTAAAAAGACGATTCTCTAAGCTTCCTTTGGGCATGAACTCATAAACCAAGAGCATTTTTTCTCCATCTAGGCAGAACCCTATAAGCTTCACCAGATTAGGGTGGTGAAGGCGGCCAAGAAAGTTCACTTCCGCCTGCATCAATCCAGCTAAAACTATAAACAAAGAGGCCAAACAGAAGAAAAATCGATAGAAGAGATGTAATTGGAACGTACCAACCACTCCTTGCGACCCTGAAAACCTCCGGGTTTGAGTTTCTTGATAGCAACAGTCACTCCTGATCCAGTTTCTACAGGAGTTAGGTTCTGATCATCGATACAACCTTTATAGGCCAAACCAAATCCTCCCTCTCCAAGTATGCTAGCAGGATGAAAGTTCCTTGTAGCGTTCTTGAGTTCGGTAAAGGTGAATGCTCTTAAATTTTGGGAGGATAATATTTCTCCTTCGGCCTTTGCTTTGGGAAGGATTTGGGCCTTGCTAAAGGAACCATCTTTGTTAATGGAACTCTTTGAGATTCCTGAACCCAGAAAACAAGGAAAATTAGGCTCATAATGTATACATGCTGTTATAGCATTTGACAAGCATCTTTTTCATTAACAAAAATTCATCAAGTAAAAAGCAACAGACAAAATTGTACAGGGGTGGAATTTGAAGGATGCCAAGAATAAGATTTATTGTTTTTTAGGTCACTCAGAGGTCAAACCACCTTAAAAATAAAGCATAAATTGAAACTCACTGAACAAGGCAATGGAACCAAAGTTGGTAAACAGAAACAAACAGTGTGTAAGTCGAATTCCATAAAATACAATTCACATGCTGATCAAACTAATTAAAGCAAAACACCAATACATATTAAACATACAACACAAATGTCAATCATGACTAGCAGAAAACAACCAGAAGTTGGATGAGAACGGAAGGAAGCATCGACTTCTGCACGAGAATTCAAGCAGTTTCCCATCTCGTAAGCACCTAATTTTCAGATATTTCAGCTTATGAGCTAGTAATAATGGAAGTAACAAAGGCAGATACCGAATTCCCTCGTATTTAAGGATACGATTCAGAAGAAACTAGAAAGAGAGAGAATTTTCTCCTACGTTCACATTAGAGTAGCACAATCGAAGCTGAGCAAAGCAAAACAGCAAATAGATAAGTTAAGATAATCCAGTTGTTTCTTTTGACTCATAATGCACCCGTTCTATATAAAGTCTCTACCTTCCCCAATTCAAACACGGTCAATTTGTTAATCGCCCAAAAATACGAAAACCACCGACCCACCATGAACAACTCCCGCCGTCCTTGTTGTAGTTGTTGATGCTGTCGACGGCACACCCACGCACCACTGCCGTTCTGTGTTAGATCTCGCCGTTCATTGCAGATCCGATCGATCCCGTCGGTATCAGATCCCGACGGTTGTCATCACTCTCGTCTACCTCAATCGCACCCCTGTTTCAGATCCCGTCGATTCTATTTGCTGTTAGGGAATGAATAGAGGTGTGCATAATTTCACTCGGAATATGCCCATTTATTTGGATAATTCCAACTTCCAGCTTACAATAAATAAATTGAAAAGTATACCACGAAAAGATGTCACAAAATTATACTCCAATGTCCCAAAATAGATGGAGTCATGGAAGTTTTAATCTTGTGCACATATTATAAAAACTTTAATTTTATTTTAAAATAAATGATTACCTCTCTTTTTACTTATTTGAAAAATGTGTCCTTTATATTTCTTTTGGATAAAAAAACAATTATTAAAAACAACAAAATATAAAAACTCAAAACCCCTTATATGACAAAATATTTGAACTAAACCATCATTTATTTTAAAAGTAATACACAACGCTTATCTCATAAGAATAATTTCTTAGCATATACTACAATTTCTTGTCACCTAAAAATCCACACAAATCTTTGCACTACTGTAATTTCATGTCACTTAATTTTAATTCCCGTCACCTAGCTGATAGCTATATGACATGCAAGCAAACAGTAGATTTCATATAAATAGCCATAAATTTCAACATATATCACTTCTTTTTGAGGGGTTATAACTAGGGGTGTCAATCGGGCGGGTCGGGTCGTGTTTGGGTCGGGTCAATTCAATTTCGGATAAGTTCGGATTCGGGTCAAATTCAGGTATTTTGAAAATCGGGTCAAATTGGGTTGGATCATTTCGGGTCGGGTGCTCAATTAATCGGGCAAAGTCGGGTTTCGGGTCAATTTCGGTCGGGTCATTCGGTTTTTGGTCCAACTTGATTTCGGATAAGTTCGGTTTCGGGTTTAGTCGGATTTCGGGTAAGTCGGGTTTCGGGTTTTTCAGATTTTGGGTGAATCGGTTTTCGACTTTGGCCGAATTTCGGGTTAATATGATTTCGAGTAAGCCAAATCTTGATTCAGACCATATATCGAATGATTATTTTTTGTAGTTTAACTACTCTAGGGTCTAAATATTTAATGTAACATTTAATTTAAACATAATTATAATAAATATTCACTATTATTAATATTTTATAACATAATGTAATTTTCGGATGGTTTCGGGTCGGGTAACTTCAGATTTTCGGATGATTTCGGGTCGGGTAACTTCGGATTTTCGGATGACTTCGGGTCGGGTAGAATCGGATATCGGGTTGCATCAGGCTAGTCCATTCGGGTATAATCCTCGGTTTTGGGTTAATCTCGAGTTCGAGTTTTTTCGGATTCGGGTCAAATCAGTTCGGGTCAAACATGTCTTGGGTATAAAACTTTTTATTGTTTTCTCGGGTCGAGTTCGGAGTCGGGCAAATCGGGCGGATTTTTCGGGTCGGATCAAGTTTTGACAGCCCTAGTTATAACAATCGATCACTTATTATATATATATAAAAAAATAGTCCTCGACCAGTAAGTAACACATGCTCAATTAGTATGGATAAAGAACAATTTAATCTAAATCATTGATTTTTTAATCCTTTTTTTAATTAAAAATGATGCAATTTTAGCTCTCATCCTCATAGTAAGTACCAATTGTTTTTTGCAAATTGAGTGTACAATTCACTTATTTGTGGAGTATGTAAGTTAAATGTTGGGACGGTGTTCAGGAATGAAAGGAATCATCATTATAACAATATTCCTCATAGTTGTTTTGATGATGATAAACACTATGGGTTTTACAAGTTTATTCGAAGTGCTTTAGGAAGTCTTAGAAGAACAAGGATAATTAGAAGAAAGAGAAAGCAAATCAACTAAGAAAGATTCAGGTTTCGTTCGGCAATGCTTATCTGGAAACTTATAAGTACCCAGTTACGTATATGGAAAAAATAAGCTTCGTTTTATGTGTTCGGCAAAATTTGCTTATTTGAAATAAGTTACTTATATCCGATACTTATCTGTTGAAAATATAATCAACACCCCCAAACCTTATGTCAAATAAGCTAACTTTTCTACTAAAATATAAGTAAGCGGGACCCACGTGATTTCCCAATTCAATTTTATTTCTTATTTTTTTACCCTTCATTAATCCATTTTTAGTAATTTTACACCTCTTACTTAAAATATCAGCAATTCAGTTTACCGAACACATTCCAGATTATTTGGAAAATAAACAACTCATATCAGTATCCCATATCAGCATCCACGATCAACATCAACAACCATAAGTATCAGCATCAACATCAACATCAACATCAACATCAACACCGATAAATACCGATTTACCGAACGGAGCTTCAAAAGAACTTTGGTGGTAACTAAAAAAGAACTTACAAGAACAGTTCCCTAACAAAGTCTGTGAAATAAATAAGGAAAGAGGCAAAGGCGGTTGGAAGCATCTAGAAGAAATCTTTAATAAGGAAAGAAGTATTCAAGCAAGATATTTGATTATTTAATTAAAGATTGATGCCCAAGCTATCTATTTTTATGATCAAGTGTGAACAAGATATTAGAAAGATAGATAGATAGATAGAGTTATATTAGGATAGAAAGTGTTATATGGATGGAAACTATATATTTGGCAAAGATGTGGATTATATCCATAAGAGCACTATAATACATAGGTATTCTAGGTGAGAATACGCATAAGCTTATAAAGATTTTTGAAGAGCAAAAGCATTCGAGCAAACAAGATGCAATCTCAAAGGTGAAGGTGTGATCTCGAAGGCAAAGAACTTCGATGAGATTGGCGTCTTGAAAGGAAGGTAACTTGTGTTGATTGAACTGATTTCATAATTAGATATAGGTTTCATTCCAATACAAACTAGTGGGGATTCTTTGTATTGGAATGAGAAGGTTACTAACTTGTGAAGAAGATTTCATGTCATCCACTTTTGAAGATTAGTTATAGTTTTGATGGTTCCAAATAGATTGAAGTAAATAAGAGAATAAAACAGGATGAAAAGTCAAAGGTATGACAATGAAAAGTAAAAAACGATTGAAGGAGATGCCAATGAGAAGGAGAACTAAACAAACTTTCGAAGATTCTTTGAGTTAGAATGAGAAGGTTACTAACATCTAATGAAGATTTCATGTTCTCCACCTTTGAAGGATGGTTATAGGTTTTGATGGTAGCATTATATTGAAGTAAGTAAGAAAAGAAAATACGATGAAAAGTTAATGACGTGACGAAAATTAAAGAATGAAGATTGTACGGTGATTGTGATCATATCTGAGCTGAGAGCTTCAATATGAAGCATTCGACACATTGATGAAGAAGATGCTTGAAAATTTTCAAAAGCAAATGAGATCATGAGCATATCGAGAAGATGTTGATGAAGATTTTGCAAGTCATTGACTCCAAAGGAAACTTAATCGGGAAGCTTTCAACGAGAATTAAGTTTCCTTTAGAGTCAATTACTTGCAAAAATCTTCGCAGTCATTAAAACTATAACTAGTTTCCTTTGGGTGAATTTACCCAAACTATAACTACTTTACTTGCAAAAATCTTCGCAGTCATTAAGAAGTCGATCAGTTGTTCTCATATTTCCGGTGTTAAGTCTGCCCCCACTCGAATTTTTGTGTGGGATTTTCGGGGTCCATTTCCACTTCCTCCAGTTTCGGGACCTCGGGCATTATGTAGTATGTCAGCGTCTTACAGTTGTGATTGCTATACCATTGACTTCTTCTCAGAAAGCAACTTTGGAGCACTTTACGTGATAGCCCACATAGTTACGGAATAGCATTCCCGTGCTATTTTCTATTCTCCCTTGATTTCTGGAATTCCCCAAGGCGAAGGAAACTTGAAAGGAGATGGACAATCCATGGTACATTGATAGGATGGCTTTCAATCCGTAGATACGGGGCCTGCCCAAAATTACATTGAAAGTAAGATGGACAATTGAGTACTAGGAATTTTACCTGGTAATTGACCCCCATGTGACAGTGGGAAGGGTAATTTCACCCACGGCTCTTCGAACCTACTATTCTTGGCAATTCTTAAGGATGCAGAGTTGGCATTGATCCAAAAATCATTACTCATGCGCTTAATGTTGATAGCCGTAGGACAAACAGATTGAAGTATGTAAGAAAAGAAAAAATTGAAAAGTTAATGAAATAATAAAGACTGAAGATTGAAGATCAAAGGAGTGATCATGATCGTATCCAATCCAAGAGATTCAAGATGAAGTATGTTTTGGGCGGATTATCACAAAACGCGTTACACGCTAAAATGAGGGAACCTTAGTCACAAATCAAATTAAAAACGTAAACACGTTAAGATATGTGAGACAAAATAGATGAAAAATATAATGCTTCAGACAAAATAGATCTCATAAAATTTCTTTTTTCATTCAAATTCTATTTTTAAAATAAATAGATTATAATATTCTTATGTAATAATTTCGAATTTTCGCACCTTTTATTTAACTTAAAAATACCATATAAAGCCTTGGGTGATTTGGGTGGTAAAAGCCGAGGTTACTGACGGTAACACCTATCGTTGCAAAATAGGGGTGTTACAAACGTTGCCTCACAACCCTAGCGTGCAAGTGCAAGACGTCGGGGGTCCGAGGGCTATGACGCAGGAGAAGGCCAAGGGTGTGGACAACCCGTCCTCACAACAAGGCTTCCAACGCCTTGAGTCTATGAAGGAGAGTCGGCTAACTGGCAAAGAAGTCGCCTCACAGGTTTACGAGGTCTACTCCAGATGGTCGACATGACTACATGAGTGAGTGAGAGTATATTCAGAGGTAGTAGAAGGTATCAGAAAATGAGAATGTATGTCAAGATTGTTGGTGGTTCCTGGTAACAAATTTCTTCAACTCTAATGGATCTCATCCCGCTTTAATCTCCCGCTATTTTTTTTCAAATATCTTTCTTTATAAGGTCAGGTAAGCTAATTAACTTCTATTCCGACCAAAAAAAAGGTAAGCTAACTTCTATGTACGTAGTTATATTGAAATATTTTTCTTCATTTCTATCAAGAATAAATCTTCATTCTTTCATATTGAGCAATTATAATTTACTTAACTGGATATCTTGTCTTCATGCCAACTTACAAGGCTCCTTGGCAGCAATTGATAGCAATCAGCACAATCCGATGTCAATTAGTGAATATATTGTTCCTGTAGACATTAAAAATAACAAATTATTAATGCTAATAACATATATTGATATTATCTTATCAAGTGATGACACCAACAGTTCCCCCAAACACTTCAGCGAGGTTTGATCATATGGCTTGAGAAAAACTTATTCCTCATTGAAGTGTTCAAGGGAACTCTAGGGGACATCTTGATTCAAGTGATCTTCTCATAATATCATATCTCAGGGATATTAGCATATTTATAGTATAATCGCATCTCTCTTCTTGTAAAGAAATCCAATTTTTGGGCTTGAAGTGGCTGAATCTGGTCACAACGATGGGCTAGATGAATGATATATATGGAATATACAAGTGATTGAAAGGTTTATTAATTTGGTCCCCAAATATCAAATCTTTATATGACAAAGGCACCCATTTTGGTAAGTATGGTATATTCTGATTCTCAAATAGGTGTGTTTTTTTTCTTTCGAAATTCTAAGGATTAGTTGAATTAGGCTATGTTATTGGGTATTAAAAATTAGTTGGAGCTTTCGTACTTGTTGTATCAACGCGTATAAATATTGTTTGTTTGATAGACCTGTTTGGATATACACGTTTTCTAATTACTTGTATTTAAAAATGGAGTGGTAGTTATCTAAGTAGGTAAAATAGAAATTTAAGTTTAAATAAATTACTAAGCTGCATTTGGATATAAAAAAATAGTTATAACTAGTTTTAGGTTACAAATCTTATTTTTCATGTAAAAAGAAAATAGACACGGTTCTTTCTATTGTTAATATATTTAATCAAAACAAATCCAAACAACTAGCTCAACTCCTTGTTTTTGAGGTTTTCATTTAAAATTATTGTTGAGACCTAGACCTACTCGAATCCGCTTCAATTATTCTAAAACAAGTTTGAAAAACTTTGAAAACAAAACGCAAAAGGGACACAAGGATTTGTTGACGCGGTTCGGACCGAAGTCCTACTTTGCAGAGCCTCAAGAGGGGAGACTCACCCGATCCACTAGGCACCATAGGCCATATAATCACAGGCACAAGCAATCACACACACAAGTAGATATGGCTAGAAACAAGAGAAAGAACAAGAGGCAAGCACAAGAATGGAGAGTGGAACAAATGAGCTCAAGCCGCAAAGGCCTCGATCTCCGTCATCTCTATCTTTTTTCTCTTTCCCCTTTCTTTCTTCTATGGTCTCACCATCTCTCTGGGAAACACAGTGGAATCGTCAGGCTCAAGCTCGAGAGAGCCAAAACCTAGGGATCTAGAGCGTCATGAAAGAAAATGAACAAGACAAGGCTCTAGGGTTCCCATCGCAAGCTTATAAAGGAACCCCAAAGTTAAGACAACATCATTTGCCCTCGAGGACACCTCATTAAATCAAACGCAGCATTTGGATTAATGAGCTCATCAACGTGGATCAAGAGCGAGACAGCCCAAAATCAGAAATAGGCCCATCAAGTTATCTGGCAAGCTCAAGCCCAAGTCGCTCATTAAAACCAACCGAAATCAACCGATCAACTCAACTCAAGAGCAATACTTGACCATGGCTCGGTCAAGCAGCTCATGGCACTAGTACAAAAAGGTTAATTATCGGTTTTTTTGTTAAGCGGATACCGGTTTTCAATTCGATATTAATTGAGCCGATATCTATCTTCGCATACCGGTTATTTAAAACCGATATAAAAAAAATACGGATACCGGTTAAACCGGTATAAATATGAATTTTTGGATACCGGTATTTATAAAACCGGTATGAATTTTGGGATTGGATTTAAAAAAAAATATTTGCAGTAGCATACTGGTTTTTCTTAAAACCAGTATGCTACTGCAAAGGTTTTGAAAAATATATAATTAGTCCAAATTGGTTTGAATCAATATGCCACTGTAAGAAAATATAAATAATATATAAAATAAAAGAAGTTGTAATTATGTACAATTGCTGCAAGTAGAAGTACACAATATTCATAGAAGGAAGCAACTTCTAAAAACAACTCCAACCAAAATGCGTATTATATTAACACAACAAGATCGAGTAGCTAGAACTAAGGCTCAAATCAAGGACAACATTGAAAAAGGGCAGCTAGAACTAAGGTTCATTTCACAACACTTACCTATACATACGAAAACAAAAGGAAGGGTTAAATGGACAAGGCATATCATCTTACAAGGAGTGGATAGCTTAAAAAGCCAAATCAAGGAAACGATTATATTAAACCCAATAAGTTGCAAACCTGCAAAAGTACAAGTAAAAAACTGAGTTGCAAGTAAGATGGAAATCAAGGATATTCAAAGACAGCAAAGCCAATTGCAAGATTATTCAACACTATATCCCAAAATTGTGTTGCAACTCAAGATTATTCAATAATATTCAAAATTGGATGCAACTTTGACACTTCAAAGCAAGAGGAAACCTACAGAGAATCAATTGTTACCAATTTAGAACTCGTATATATTATATGGATCTATTATATAACCAATAAGATAGCACCACGATGCATGAATTATTCAAGTTCAACATCAATAAACTATGAACTCATTGATGCACCCCATTTCATCCTTCTTTTTCGATTCTCAAACACTATGGTTTGAATAAGAATAGCATCAGCACATGATTAAAACTTGTAGTGTTCATCTTTTCTAACCTTAAGTGGTAAGACGAGAAGACAAATGCATCTATCTAATGATTAAAGTACAATGTAATAATGACAGAAATTTTGATGAGTTATTCATTTCGCCCATTCATTAAGGCACTTGCACATAGTTATTCAAATAGACCAATATACATGAACTTACAGATTGACACAATAACTTAATAATCAAGAAGTTACCTTGATACTTTGGAACCTATTCTCTATTGTTGAATAGATTGAATGTAGGATATGAATGAATATCAACTTTGGAGCAAACATGTTTACTAGCCCTACAAGCAACTTGTCCAACCTCTATATCTCATCTTCTCCTTCCATTGTCTTGCCAAAGTCCTCCCACAATGATCCCAAATTTTTACTACATCACCACAACAAAAGTTTGAAGGAGCATTTGTGACATAACAAGTTTGAAAAACCTATCATAAATAAGTTGCTTATTCGTGCTCCACAAAAAAAAAAACAATGAAAGCAACCAAATGAAGAGTGCTTTTATGATAGAAACTTCATGTAGTAGAAGTTGATCACTAATTAATTTCACCAAAGAACGCCAACCAATACAACCACCAGTTGCAATGTCCAACATGAAGTCCATAACTAACTCTGCCAAAAAAGTATTCATCCAAAAAAGGATTTCTCTTATTCGAGCTACCTTCTTTATAATTAATATAGTATGTCTATGATCGATAAAGCCATGTTTTCCTAATAAAAAAATAATTGGTAACAACAAATTGATTTCATATAAGTTAAACCCTCTGTGACTAGAAATTTGCATAAACTAAAACTTAATCAATCAAGCATCTCAAAATTGAACAATAAACATATTTGGTCATGCTCAAATGCTAAAGCTCATATATTTACTAAAATGGACAATCAAAAAACTACCACAAGTCTTATCAATGTCAGCTATAGTCGCAAAACCCTTGCTACATCCTACTTTATCAAATTATAAATCCAAAGCTATAACCCAACACCAAAGCTCCAACAAAATCCCAATACTTGGATGATGTACTCAATCAAATTAGCAGAGCAAAGATACCTTGGGGAAGGCTTATTGGTCAATGAAACTCTATAAACCACACCAAAAGCTCCCTCGCCCAGCTTCTTCCAAGCACAAAATCATCCTGTTCACAACAAACACAAACGCCATTAAACCCTAAAAACTAAATCACACCAAAACTTTCATCAATCTCAATTGATTAACCCAGAAGAATCAATCCCATCACCTTTTTATAAGTAGGCCTGAACAACCAGCTCTCCACAAACACAAGAACAAACATGTCCCAGAATCCAGGAGCGACACCAGGGGTAACCCAGAGGTAGGAGACGGTGCCGAGTGCCAACACCACCCCCAGAATCGTCACGGTCAGACCATAGCGCGGCAGGGTGCTCCGGTAGATGATATCGTCTCACTCCATCACGGTACAAGGCAAGCCCACCCCGACCCCCAATAACACGTCTTGATTTGGATTCAGGTCGAACCCGGATGCTGATACAACCAAGCATTTCTTCGAACAATTGGAGGGCCAAGTTGAAAAAGGTTTGAAGACGAGGGTTTTGCCGAAGAACGGAGGGTGGGCTTTTGGATTCCGAATCTAGAGGCTGCTACGACGTTGTTTGGGCGACGACATAAGCTGCTGTCGTTGGATGGAGGTCGGGGAAGACGAGCGCGTTGGTGGCTGGAGTCGGCGATGAGAGTCGCGGGAGAAAAGGGTTAGGGTTTGCGGGAGATCGAAGACGGCAACCCCTCTTATGGAAAAGGTAATTTATTTTTTTAAAAGCATACATATACCGGTTTTTTGTAAACCGGTATCCGTGTTGGTTTTTTATATCGGTATTACCAAAAACCGGTATGCTAAAATTGAGATTTACTTTTATACCGCATATTATTAAAACCGGTATAAAAATTTCACACGCATACCGGAATTACAACCGATATATTATTTGACCGATATTAACTTGCGTTTTTGTACTAGTGTGGGTCAAGTCTATGTCTTCTTCAAGTGTTTCAATGGCATCTTAGGCATGAACCATGTACTTGTCCTAGTCTCTCCCTAAATCTATATGTGTGTTACTTCACTTAGTTATAATATGGTGTATGTTCATGTTACAAATTAAAACTTAGGATTAAAAACATTACAATAATTTATTAACTAGTAACTAGTTTATTTTTACTCACCAAATACTTGGTGGCTATGCAAATGTACCAATAAAAACTAACAACTAGTTGTAAAACTAGTTTTTAGTAGTTTTTTAAACTAAAAGAGTAATTCTTTTCCTACGAGACTAATCCTACTATAAAATGAAATTTAAAAATTATTACATTGTAGTAAACTAAACCAACTACTTTTATAATTAATTTTACAACTCCAACTAGTTTTACAATTATAACTAATTTTTTAGCCACTTCACGAACATATATCGTTAGGGTGTAGGATTGGTATTATTCATATTCTATATATCATGCAAACTGACTTCTCATTAACGTAAATCAAGGTATGCTTGTGCCAATTTAATCTCATAAGCAACTTTCCCAAATCCCTTTATTTCCCCTCTTGATATACAATTTGTACTGGAGATCTGGTTTTGCTATACAGATCATCTGCAATTTGACAATCTTAAATGCTTATTCTAATATTACTTCACATTATGGACATAGGCAGGGGCGGCCCATGGCAGGTGCAAGCTGTGCACCTGTACAGGGCCCCCAAAAAATAAAAAGCCCAAATTTATTTTTAAAGCCCATGTACAATAAAAAAAATTAATGGCCTAGTAAAATTAAAAAAAAAAAGCTAATACAGACTACTGAGTAAAAACTTACTATCTGGGAACTCCAAACACACGTTTCTATCCATTCCTAATTCTTCTCTCTTCTCAAAACCCCCAATTCCCAATTGAAGAGATAAATGCCTGAAAATTATTGGTCAACTCTATGAAATTTTTTATGATTACCTACTACTCCTAACATTCAGTCATGGTGTTAAATCCCTTCTTTTATATTCTTTGCAATATCTATTTTCAATTTCACTTTCTTGGAGATTATTCATCTTCTTCTCTTTCTCTCAACCTCTTTCAATCTCTCTAGATGGTTCAATTTCTTCTTTTTGGGCCCTTTAATTTTGAAGAAGTGGTGAAAAATATATATGTATTTTTAATCTCTTTTCCTTTGTATGTTTTTCTTCCCCTTTGTAAGTTTCTTAATTTAAATTTGGATCTAATAGTTTTGCAGATTAATTTGAAGGTTTGGAGATTTGGTTATTTACAACCCTCTTCTCCAGTACGTAATTTGTTTTTTTAATTTTTAATGTCTAAAGTATGTAAATGATCTATTAATTTGATAATAAAAAAGGTGTGGATTTGGAAATGAGATTGAACAAATTCTTATTATTTAGATTTGGAGCACGTAATTTATCACACCCTCAATCCTTTTTAATTTTTTTTATTTGTATCATATATTGCAGGTTTAGAGTTTTTTTTTTTTTATGAACAGGTTTAGAGTTTTGGTTACACACTTACACCTCACAATACAACTCAGAATTTCAACCCTTGTTTGTTTTAGAGCAGGGCCCTAAAATGTGATTGAATTAAGAGATTGATTCTGAAATGTCTTCTAATACGTACTGGATACTACGCCAATATTTTTATAAATTCCAAAATAAGAATATATTTATCTCCGCATGATATGCAAATGACTTTCAGCTTTGTGTAATAAGCTCATACTCCATAATTTTTTTCTTACAAAAAGAAAAGCAGATTCTAGCTGAGTGATAGTAAGATTCTTTATATTTGTGTTAGTTAATCATCATATCTCTAAATATCTTGCCTAAATAGTTGTGTAGCATCTTGAGATCAGATCACTGCTAATCCTTCACAAATTAGAGAAATCAGAATAGAGTTGTTGCATGCTCTGTTATGAAAATGCTTGAACCTTTGATAGTTTGATTGATCAACACACATAATTGTTCATAATAACATTACAGGAAAGGAGGGTGTAATTCATTAAGATCACAGCTTTGACGTTGAACGAAACTTGAAGATGTTCCAAAATCAAGCTAACGTGTTTTGGAACATTCATAATGTTAACACATCTTCATAGTTTTATTGCATTGTAAGTTGACTTTGTGATAATATATTGCATTGTAAGTTGCTCTTGGAGTGTGGATTGTTGGGAAAAAAAAAGAGATATGTTTGAAATTAATGACATTTTATATACAAATCAAAAGTATAACTAAATAATCACCAAGCGCTCCATCTTAAGTTGATATCAAAGGACCCGAGGAGTTCCCCCAAACGCTTCAGTGGTGAGCGCCTCATTGACATTGCAATTGTGCGCGCTCCTCATTGAAGCGTTCAGAGGACTTCTTAGGGACACTCTGATGGGAGATCTCATAACAACCTTCAAGCACTTGATATGAATAGGACACCAGCTTCTGATGATATTTATAGCAAGCTCATCACCTGGTTGTGGCTTCAGCCATGAAGCTAAAGTTGTCGAAGGAATAAGTGAATGTACCCTTAAATTTGGGTGTTAGAAGAGATTGGGAATCAAAAACCATTGACATGGGGCAAAGGTCAAAAGCCGAAAGGATATGAGAAGGTGGAAGCCCAAAACTGCCATGATACGAACCCGGTGTGGATTCGTATCGAAAACCCTTGGTGGTCAAGGGGTGAGACGCACCGAACGATAATAAATTTAGAGCAAAGGGATAAATTAATTAATTGGTTTCATTGATTGATAGCAGTCTAACAATTTAAGGGTATTTATAATAACCCTGATATCTAAATAAGAAAAACCCTAATTGCTATAATATTAAAAAGATACTCTTACTAGAAAATAAAATCAAATCTCTAAATAAAAGAAAACAACATATTCTAAAATAAATAATTATAATTAATTAATGATAGTGTATCAATTCTCCCCCGTTGAGAATCGACTTGTCCTCAAGTCGGAAATCAGGAGGAGACTTATTAAACGGAACTTCGAGCTGAATCCGCCAGGATCCCATTGCACATGTAGCATGACTTGATGCAACACTTGAACATGTAGCATGACTTGATGCAGCACTAGAAAAGCAAATTGGTTATGAACCCCATAACTCCTAAACCAATACATGAAGATATCGCCTGCAAAAGCTGAAAACTCGGGTTCCACCAATTCATCCATAGAGTCTTTGAAGTTGTTGTCAATTGGCTTAGCATCAAAGATTTGCGGACTTGATTGGTGAGCATGCATCTTCAAGCGCGGAGGCGCAACTTCCCGCACAAACGGTTCAGATGTGGGAGAGGAAAGCGACGCCGGTTTCGGGTGCGGTGTGGCGGGAGCCGCAAGCGCGGGGACATACGCCACGGGCGTGGGGGAATGGGTCGTTGGCACCGGAGGGCTAGCCACGGGCGCCGAAGGGCTGGCCGCGGGCACTGGGGCATCGGTCGCGGGTGTCGGGGACTTGGCTACGGGCTCGACTTTGTTGGTTGCCGGGGCAGGGTTTTGCGACGTCGTGGTCGCATCTTCGAGAGGAATTCCTAGGATAGAAAAAAGTTGATCTGTCTGACGACGTTGAACCGCTAGCGCCTGGCGAGTTTTACGGATCTCCAACGACAGATTTTGAAGAAGTACTCGGATTCCGCGTCACTGGACATGATAATTGTGATGTTAAAAAATGAAAGCACCAATTGATACGGAACCCGGTGTGGATTCGTATCGGAACCTTGTTGGTCAAGGGCTTGAGACGTACCCGATGTGGGATTGACTCGATCAACGTGGTTGGTTGCCACGGGAAGAAGAACGAGAGATAAAATCAAAGCAAAAGATAATTTATTAATTCATGGATTTTCGGATTTATTCGATAACAACCTGAATGAATATTTATAATACTCTAACATCTAGCTAAACCCTAATTGCTGAAATAAAAAAAAAGATACTCTTCCTAAAAAGATAAAATCAAATCTCTTAATTAAAAGGAAAGATAATATTCTAAAATAAATAATTATCCTAATTAACTATAGCGTATCACAATTGATACGGACCCGGTGTGGATTCGTATCGAAACCCTTGTTGGTCAAGGGGGTGAGACGCACCCGATGTGGGTTTGGCTCGATAAACGTGGTTGGTTGCTACATGAAGAAGAATGAGAGATAAAATCAAAGCAAAAGAGAATTTATTAATTCATGGATTTTCGGATTTATTCGATAACAACCTAAAGGAATATTTATAATACTCTAACATCTAGCTAAACCCTAATTGTTGAAATAAAAAAAAGATACTCTTCCTAAAAAGATAAAATCAAATCTCTTAATAAAAAGGAAAGATAATATTCTAAAATAAATAATTATCCTAATTAAATATAGCGTATCAATTCTCCCCCGTTGAGAATCGACTTGTCCTCAAGTCGGAAATCAGGAGGAGACATTAGCTCCAAGACTGCACGAGGAACCTGATAGAATTGGGCATGGATCTTTACATACAGAATAGTTTGGAGGAGTTCCCGGAGATCCCGCAGAGCAGCAACTTTCGACGCCCTTTCCTCGTTATTCATGGCACGGAGGGTTCCGGGATGAAAGCACCAATTGATACGGAACCCGGTGTGGATTCGTATCGGAACCTTGTTGGTCAAGGGCTTGAGACGCACCCGATGTGGGATTGACTCGATAAACGTGGTTGGTTGCCACGGGAAGAAGAACGAGATATAAATTTAGAACAAAAGATAATTTCTTAATTGATTTGATTTTTTCCATAAAGATAATCTCTCAATGAAAGCACCAATTGATACGGACCCGATGTGGATTCGTATCGAAAAGCCTTGTTGGTCAAGGGGTGAGACGCACCCGATGTGGGATTGGCTCGATAAACATGGTTGGTAGCCACGGGAAGAAGAACGATAATAAATTTAGAGCAAAGGGATAAGTTAATTAATTGGTTTCATTGATTGATAGCAGCCTAACAATTTAAGGGTATTTATAATAATCCTGATATCTAAATAAGAAAAACCCTAATTGCTATAATATTAAGAAGATACTCTTACTAGAAAATAAAATCAAATCTCTAAATAAAAGGAACAACATATTCTAAAATAAATAATTATAATTAATTAATGATAGTGTATCATGCCAACACAACTAATTTCCTCTCCCCTGCATTGTTGCACTGGTGAGTATTCCCATCATAATTAGTTAAGCGTTTTAATTATGGTGGCAATTAGTTACACAATTACTGATTGAAAGTATGATTATGTTGTAAATGCCTTACGTTAGTAGTTGGATGTACATACATTCCCAATTTCTCATTTAGAACACATAAAACATCTTTTGAATATAACTCTCCCATTCAAGTAGCTTGTAACACCACCCTCTAATAGATTATAAATAGAGGTTTGTGTAAAGAGAAAAAGAATATATAAGAAGAAGAAAGAAGAATAAGAATATACAAGAATTTCTCTCTAAGTGCTCTTATTTCTATTATTCATTTAGTTTAAATCTCACCATATTACAACACGTTATCAGCACGAGTCTCTATTCTCTAATTTGATCTTTGTTAATCTTCAAGGTATAATTTTCTATCACTTGTTATTTTCAATCATGCAAAAGTTTTACAAAAATCGTTTTGAGGAGTATGCTCTGTAGTTGCCTTATTCGGGATCTTCTACATCAAAAACTCGTTTTGTCTTCCAAGTTTTTTGAAAAGTTTTTTTATAAAATAGGAGCATGTTTTGAATTGATATAGGAAATAAAAAAATATTGAATTCACCATATAAATTGTGAGAAATGTTTTGCTCAAAATAAAATAAGTATGATATTGTTTTTGTAGTAAGAACAAATGAAAAAAACTTGTTCAAAACTGATCTAAATCGGCCTTAAGCCGACTCATATATAATATATGCATAATGTTAAACATATTGATTAATTCTTGTTTATAATATTTATATGTAGTAACTAAATGGCAAGCATCGCTAAAAGAGAATTTGACATCCTTGATTTGTCGGGTCAAAAATACCTTGAATGAAGGGTTGATGCCATGGCTCACCTTAAAGCAAATGGCCTTAAAAAACAATAGTGGCAAACAATGATGCCACCCATCAAGAAAAGGAAAAAGCCATTGTGTTTCTCCGCCACCATATTCACGAAAGTCTCAAAACTGAGTATTTGTTCGTGGAGGATCCAATAGAATTGTGGGATAGCTTAAATGAGCGTTATGGCCATTAAAATGAGGTCTTGCTCCCACAAGCACTATATGAATGGAACACTTTAAGGTTCGAAGACTATAAGTCAATCACCAAGTACAATAGTGCTATTGATAGGATCACATCTCAATTGAGACTATGTGGCCATATGATTACCCAACAAGAAATGTTGGAGAGAACTTTCTCCACTATGCATGCCTCAAATGTCTTGTTACAACAACAATATAGAGAGAGAGGCTTCAAGAGATATGCTGATTTGTTGAAAGTATTGTTGGTTGCTGAAAAGAACAATGAGCTCTTGATGAAAAACCACAATCTCAGGCCAACAGGCTCAATTGCACCTCCGGAAGCAAATGCTACGGATAAGGGATTCCAAGATGGGAATGAAAATGAACGTGGGCAACGATCAAGACGCCATAATGGTCGTGGTCATGGACGTGGTCGTGGTCGTGGTGGTCATGGTCATGGTCATGGTCGTGGTCGTGGTCGTGGTCAAGACTATAATAAAAGTCATGATAATCACCTTGAGAATGATGGCAACAAGAGGGATGGAAAGCGAAAGGTCCAAGCGGATCAACAAGGATCTTCTCAGAAATCTAAAACTACATGCTACAGATGTGGCAGGGTTGGTCACTGGTCAAAGATATGCCGCACAGCTCCCCACTGGGTGAAGCTCTATCCAGCTCAAAAGAATAATGAAAAGGCTACAGAGACCAATTACATGGAAAATGAAGGCCCCGAGTAAACCGCCGGTGACTAGTTTGGATGTCTCTGATTTTCTCAACCTTGAGAATAATGATGACTTTGCCTTAGAGGCCTAAATGAAGACAATAGCCTCTAAATATCTATATTATATTACTTCTTAAATAAAATGTTGTAATGTTTTTTTAGTATGCTTTTCGAACTTGAAGGACTTCATATTATGATATAACTATCCTTGTATGATATATAGTTTTATTATAATAATTTTTATTATTAATGTCTTGATCTTTATTTTCTTCATTTATATAGAAAACATGGAATCACCTAATGTGAAACCCGATGGGAAGGAGCAATGTCTCCTAGACAGTGCAACGACACACACTATTTTAAGAAATAAAGAATACTTCACACAGTTGAAAGCTTTTGAAGGCAATGTTACTACAATATCTGGTGTGTCGAACCTCATCGAAGGCTCAGGAAGAGCTATTATTCTACTCCCAAAGGGAACAAAATTAATAATAAATGACGCATTATATTCGAGTAAATCTCGAAGAAATTTATTGAGTTTTAAAGATGTGCGTCAAAATGGTTTTCATATGGAAACCATGAATGAAAACGGGAGAGAATATTTGTGCATCATAACACATGAATCTGGCTATAAACATATCCTTGAAAAAATGTCAGTGCAAGCCTCCGGATTATACCATGCATATATCTATCCGTTTGAGGTTAATATAGCGGCCAATAAGAGGTCAAATGATCAACCTACATTTACATTGTGGCATGACCGCTTGGGTCATCCAAGATCAGGAATGATGCATAAAATCATAAAGAATTCACTTGGACACCCATTAAAGAACATTAAGGTTCTTTTGCCTAGTAATTTTACATGCAGTGCTTGCTCACTTGGAAAGTTGATTATCAAGCCCTCTAAAAATAAAATTGCAAGTGAGACTCCAGCATTCTTAGAAAGAATCCAAGGAGATATATGTGGACCAATTGTTCCACCATGTGGACCATTTCGATATTTTATGGTGCTAATAGATGCATCCACATGTTGGTCACATGTAAGTTTATTGTCAATTAGAAATGTTGCATTTGCTAAACTCCTTGCTCAAATAATCCGATTGAGGGCTCAATTTCCGGATTATACAATAAAGAAAATCCGACTTGATAATGCAGGAGAATTTACATCACAAACATTATTGATATAGAGCATCTAGTGGCACATGTTCACACACAAAATGGTCTCGCTGAGTCATTAATAAAGCGATTACAATTAATTGCTAGACCATTGCTTATGAAATCAAAGTTACCATCATCTGCATGGGGACATGCAATACTGCATGCTGCAAGCTTGATTCGATTAAGACCAAGTGCAAATCATGAACATTCCCCGATGCAATTGGTATCTGGTAAGGAGCCAAACATTTCACATTTAAAAATATTTGGATGTGCAGTTTATGTCCCAATAACTCCTCCTCAGCGTACAAAGATGGGTCCACAAAGAAGATTGGGAATTTATGTTGGTTTCGAATCCCCCTCGATTATTAGATATCTCGAACCAACAACTGGTGATTTGTTTACAACTAGATATGTTGATTGTCATTTTGACGAAAATAGTTTCCCAATATTAGGGGGAGAGAAGAAAAAAAGTGGATCCAAATGTGAACGAAATCACATGGAATGCAACAACATTATCTCATCTTGATCCGAGAACAAAAATGTGTGAACAAGAAATCCAACAGATTATTCATCTTCAAAATATTGCAAATCAGTTACCAGATGCATTTACTGACACAAAAAAGGTAACTAAGTCTCATATACCTGCAGCAAATGCTCCTGCAAGAATTGAAATACCCATTGGACAGTCAAACCTGCCCATTGCAAGTGAGTCTACAATGCGTAGAAAGCGTGGTAGGCCACTAGGTTCAAAAGATTTAAAGCCGAGGAAGTTAAAGAACCAAAAGGGTATATCAGGAGAAGCCACAATGGATGATGAAAATAATGATAAAGGCAAAGAGATCGAAGAACAAAATTTCTCAAAAGAAGATATCCTAGATAATAATGAAAATATGGACAATTTTGAGATTTCCATAAATTATGTGCAAACAGGCATAAAGTGGAATAGAAAGGATATCATTATTGATGATACTTTTGCCTACTTAGTGGCTACTGATGTTGTGACTGAAGATGATGAGATTGAGCCAAAATCAGTGTACGAATGTCGCTGCAGGAAGGATTGGCCAAATTGGAAAGAACCCATTGAGGCAGAATTAAAAGCACTTGAAAAACGAGAAGTTTTTGGGCCTGTAGTTCATACACCAAAAGGTAAAGCCAGTCGGCTACAAATGGGTTTTCGTAAGAAAACGAAATGACAAAGATGAAATTGTAAGATATAAGGCAAGACTTGTGGCCCAAGGTTTTTCCCAAATTCCTGGAATTGATTATGAGGAAACCTACTCCCCAGTAGTCGATGCAACTACATTGAGATTTCTAATTGGCCTTACTGTCTTTGAAAAGTTACAAATGCGCCTCATGGATGTCGTTACTGCATATTTGTATGGTTCACTTGATACGGACATCTATATGAAAGTCCCAGAAGGACTAAAACTGCCTGAGGCTAAAAATTATGGATCTCGACAAAAGTTTTCCATAAAACTAAGAAGTTCATTGTATGGATTAAAACAATCCGGACGAATGTGGTATAATCGCCTCAGTGAATACCTTATGAAAGAGGGATATAAGAATGATGCCATTTGTCCGTGTGTTTTCATCAAACGATCCGAAAATGGATTTGCTATTATTGCAGTCTATGTTGATGATTTGAACATCATCGGAACTTCAAATGAAATCCAAGATACTGCAAAATATTTGATGAAAGAATTCGAGATGAAGGACCTTGGTAAAACAAAGTTTTGCCTTGGCTTACAAATTGAGCACATAAAGGATGGAATTTTTATCCACCAATCTAACTATGTAGAGAAAATTTTAAAAAGGTTTTATATGGACAAGGCACATCCTTTGACCTCTCCCATGGAAGTCCGATCTCTCAATGTTGAAAAGGATCAATTCCGTCCCCGAGAAGAGGATGAAGAAGTTCTTGGTCCTGAGGTGCCATATTTAAGTGCAATTGGTGCTCTAATGTATTTGACTAACAATACAAGACCATATATTGCTTTTGCAGTAAATTTATTATCCAGGTATAGTTCTTCGCCCACTAGGAGGCATTGGAATGCAGTCAAACACATATTCCGCTACCTCCAAGGTACACATGATCTTGGGTTGTTCTACCGTAACCAAAGGGATGCCACTTTGGCTGGATATGCAGATGCAGGGTATTTATCTGATCCACACAAAGCCAAGTCACAAAATGGTTATGTGTTTACATATGGGGGCACCGCCATCTCATGAAATCAACAAAGCAAACTGTGACAGTCACATCATCAAACCAAGCAGAATTGATTGCTTTGTATGAGGCAGGAAGAGAATGTGTAGCATTGCGGGCAATGATTCAATTTATTCGAAAAGAATGTGGAATGAGTCCCATCACCAATGATCCAACAATATTATATGAAGACAATGCGTTGCTCAGATGAAGAAAGGCTATATCAAGGGAGACCGCACAAAACATATACTGCCAAAGTTTTTCTCTACTCGTGAGTTAGAAGAAGCGGGACAAGTTGATGTCCAACAAATTCGCTCAAATGACAACTTGGCTGATTTGTTCACAAAGTCTATGGTCCCCAAGAAATTTGGAGAATTGGTATCCAGGATTGGAATGTGCAGACTTTGAGACATACATTGAAATCAGGGGGAGCATATACTATATTCGTTGCACTCTTTTTCCCTTCGATCAGGGTTTTTTCCCACTGGGTTTTGCCTGACAAGGTTTTTAATGAGGCAACATCAAAGCATATAAGAGATTCAAGATTGCACTCCTTGAAAGATGTTGGCTATATTGAGGGAGTGAGTAGTTTACATATGTGTTGTACTCTTTTTCCCTTTATCTTGGTTTTTATCCCACAGGGTTTTTCCAAGTGAAGGTTTTTAACGAGACAATATGTAAACTACAAGATGTACATCCAAGGGGGAGTGTTGTAAATGCCTTAAGTTAGTAGTTGGATGTACATATGTTCCCTATTTCTCATTTAGAACACATAAAACATCTTTTGAATATAACTCTCCCATTCAAGTAGCTTGTAACACCACCCTCTAATAGATTATAAATAGAGGTTTGTGTAAAGAGAAAAAGAATATATAAGAAGAAGAAAGAAGAATAAGAATATACAAGAATTTCTCTCTAAGTGCTCTTATTTCTATTATTCATTTAGTTTAAATCTCACCATATTACAACAGATTATTCTTTATATCAGAGTATTTTCATGAGCCAAGAAATGGATTAGTGACAGAAATTTGAAAGCAATATACTATTCAAAGAAAAGGTAGATGATCGGTTTTATGCCCACTAGAGTAGAAAGCACCCACTAGAGTAGAAAGCACTTCATTTAGTTTATTCTTTCATTTTTCTTCTCAATACATGCAAGTCTGTCTAGGTTCATAGTTGTGTAGTAATAAACATTAAAGGATCTATTCTGCCAAATTTTCAAGGACTAGAGAATTTGTTTTAACCAAATGCACAATGATGTGTGCAAAATCAACACTTCATACATAATATTTTGAGGGTGCCTTGAAATATATTTCACTCGTGTATGAGATCTGAGATTTTAACTCGATTTTGTGAGAGTAAATGAAAGCGGAAAGACAATAATAAGCAACCAAAAGAAGAAATAGAAACAAAGGTAAGGATTTTATTAAGCTTTGAGTCTCAATCGAAATGCCAAGATCGCAAGGTGGAAACTAGAGGGAAAAGAGAACAAGAATTGTAAAGACAAGATGTGTAAGGACGAAGTCCAAAGAGGTAAGCACATACCTGCAATGGTAGAAGAACGAAGTTATTCTATGCAAGATCAACCACAAAGGTCTCCAATGTGCGTCCCTCAACTTCTCCTTCTTTGAATTAAGTGGGGAGTTCAAGATTGTCCCTGACGTCAAGCTCACGTACGATAATGAAGACTGAGCAAACGCTCTCCAGCGAGGAATCCGAAAATCTCAAACGAGATGACTAGGCTTCCAAAGAGAGTTTTTAAAGCTCAACCCTAAAGCAATCGACGTTGTCCAGCTAAAAGCAGTGGAGTGTCGACCAAGATTGGCCTAGGACACACTTTACCAGATTCGGGCCAAATGGCATCGCTACCTAACAACAAATTTTGGTTACAACTTACAGAATTACACATTAGCCTAATATAATTGCTCTAAAATACACTCCTAATTCCTAAGTTCACAAAAAGTAAATCTTCCTTCTTTGCATTGATCTTCGTCTTACAACCTTTCTATCACCGGCCCATTCGGTACCCTCCTCAACTCTCTTCTGGTTCGATCACATGTAGAAACCTATAAAAATTAAACTTATCAGTTGTGATGATTTTAGTGCTTAAATCTGTAGGATTCTTTTCACCGTCAATCTTCATAACCAGAATCACTTATTTGTAAATTTTTTGGCGAATGAAATGAAACTTAACATCAATATGTTTAGTCCTTTCATGATAGACAAGGTCTTTACAAAGATATATAGCACTCTGAATATCCATATGCAAAGCAGACACGTATTTTTTTCCCCTCAATTTCTCTTAGTAAGCCTTGAAGCCACATTGCCTCTTTTTGGATGCCTTTGTAGCAGCAAGGTACTCTGCTTCGGTTGAGAAAAGAGAAACAATAAATTATTGTTGAAATTTCCATGAGATGCAATTCCTACACCAGGTATATACATAAGAGGTTGTGCATTTCCTATTATCCTTATTAATTAGTAGCAAAATCATAGTTAACATATCCATGTAATTTAGATGGAGAGGAGTCCACACCATTAAGTAAACCAAAGTGCACAATTCCAGCAATGTATTTCGAGCATAATTTTATAGCAAGCCAATTTTTTTCACACGGTTCAAACATGAATCTACTTAAAACATAAATGGAAAAATCAAGATCAGATCGCGTACAAATTAAATCACAACATACATAGCTGATTCAACAACAGCATCATAGGGCATTGAAGACATTATGCTCTCCTCATCATTTCAAAGAGACATCTTGGCCATAATGAGTTCAAGGTGCCCTCCCAAAGGCATAGAGGAGGGTTTGACATTCAAAACATGAAATCTTTCTAGCACCTTAAGAAAATAATCAAATTGAGACAACATGATTTGTTTCATGGACCTATTTTTATTGATCTTAATGCCTAGAATTTTTTGGGAATTACCTAGGTCTTCCATGTCAATGTTTTTCTTGAGTTCCCTATTAACATTAAGGATTTTATGCATGGATTTGCAAACATGTAATCGTCATAGAGAAACACATAGATAGGGAGATCAATTTTGACATGTTTAAAGTACAAGCAAGAGTCAAATTTGCTTCTAATGAAACCTAAGTTTCTCATGCAACCATTAAGCTTAATATCTCATTGCCTAGGGATTGTTTTAAGCCATAAATAGAGATATTCAATAAGCAAACATGATTAGGTCATTTCTTATCAACAAAACCATTTGGCTATTTAATATATATATATATATATGTATATATATATATATATAGTTTCTTTAGGTTACCATGTAGGAATTTAGTTTTAACATCCATTTGTTCAATTTCATAGTCATAGACTACAAACATAGTCAACATAAGTTTCATGACTTTGTACTTAGCAACAAGAGCCCATATGTCTTGATAATCTTCTCATTCCCTTTAGTGAAAGCATTTAGCTACTAAGCTAGCTTTGTATCTAGGTGAATCGACAAAAAAGACACCATCTTTCAATTTATAAAGCCATTTATTATCAATAATTCTAGTAAAACCAAGCCTAGGAACAACAATCCAAGTATTGTTATCTTTAATGGATTTATCTAATGATCAGAATGCACAATTTTATAGCATTCCCAAACAAGTCAGGAGTATAAGCATTTAAAACTTCAATAATAATGAAATCAAACTCATCAATATTGTTCATATATTTCCTATTCAGGTATTCTAATGAACCCTAGCAGACCTATCCCTAGTCAATTGGTAGTTGGTTAAATTAGGGACCACATCAAAAGGCACGTGCAAATCAAAATTAACCGCATCACCAGAATCATCATGCATTTCATGAGATCATCCTTGGATATAAGAGAGTGACCACGAGAACTTACCTGCCCACCTAATTGGTGAGGTTGTACATTCAAGTGCTCTTTAGTACTTGTTTGATCAACCAAATGATCATTAGATTGCAATTGCCACTGTTAGGGGTGTCCAAACCCGGTTAACCGAGATTTCGGTTAACTGAAGTTCGGTTAACCATGATTTCGGTTAGTTAAAATCATGAACCGAAACCGAATTACGAATCACGGTTAACCAATTTTTCGTTTCGGTTTTCTCGGTTAACCGATTACCGTTTATGTATTTTTATCTTAAATTATTAAGACTAAAATAATAAAATTTGAATAAAAAAGTGATCAAGCAATACTTTTATTTTAAATATGTACTTATTTCATATTGTTTTGGTCGTTGAAAACAGATATCGAGAGTATATACTATATTGGGTGAAATGAAACATTGTGTGTATTAATTTTCATCCCATCAAATTTAATAAGCGACTCTTGTATCAAGGAGAAGTGGAAAAATATTGTATAAATTGTTAAAATTGAAGAAGGAAAGACTCAAACTACATTAACATCGTGAAGATTATAGAGTTTAACCAATAAATAAATCAAAGATAACTAATATTTGAAAAAAAAATATATTCATATATTTTCGATTTTTCCGTTAACCGTTATATGTAAAGCTGTGAACCGAAATGGAACAGATAAACCGAAAATATTTTCAGTTCGGTTAACCAAACCGAAATTTCAAAAAAAGTTGGTTTGGTTAACCTAAAAAATATTCGGTTTTTGGGTTCGGTTTTTCGGTTTCGGTTTTTTATGGACACCCCTAGCTAGAGTTGTCAAAAGCTGATCCAACCCGAAAAACCGACCCGAATCGCCCGAAAACTTTAGGGTGAAGACCTGAAAATTTGAACCCGAAACCCAAAATAAACCGAACCCGATAGACCCAAAACCCGTTGGGTTGACCCGATTTGTTTTTTTTAATATATATAATATATTTTGAAAATATAATATATTCTATTATTAAAATATTTAAAAATAATAGATTATTGTTAAATATCATTTTTAAGTAAAATAATATTAAAAAATACGATTTTCTTGACCTGTTGGGTCGACCCGACCCGCCCGAAAACCCGAAATGACCCGACCCGATTTGATCGGTGACCCGTTATGACTCGAACCCGAACCCAACCTGACCGACCAGTTTGACAGCTCTACCCCTAGTCAATGTGCCTTAATTTCTCCCATTTTTCTTTAAAAATTTACTATTAATCACCGCCTTCCATTTCCTCCATCTCATGGCCCATAAATTAATCCTTTAATATTTGTGAAATGCTAAAATGTCATTCTTTCGTAAAAAGAGGAAGTGACTATTATCTATTAAGGGTTTTCAGTAGTTCTTAATCAAAAACACTTTTTTATAAAAATTATTGTTTTTTATCCTGAAATATGCAAAAAAGTAATTAGGTTTTACGCATTTCAAAGCCAAAAAAGCAATACTTTTTATAAAGAAATGTTTTTTTAGAGAATGAGCAATGAAGAGGAGGTTGAATTTATTCTCAATTTTCTCTCCACTTTTCTCCTTTCGACACACCATTTTCTCTTTCATCTACATCATTTTCCACTATCCCTTTCCTCTTTGTGTTTCTCTATTTTTCTCCAAAATAAAGGGTATTCCTTTTCATTTTCTTTCTCCTACTTTTACATATATATATATATATATATATATATATATATATATATATATATATATATCCACTACATATTTTATATCATCCAATATTTTATATTTATACAAAATTAATTACTTAAATTAATTAATGATAAATTTTGTTTAGTTAAATAATTTAGTCCAATAAGTAAAATCACAAATGACTTATGATATATATATATATATAAACGGACTACTAATGAGAAAAAATAATTTTGATTAACATTTTGATAACATCATGCCATAAGTACGAAAATATAAAAATAAAAATAACATTAAGCATAAATAAGAATGCATCTTGTAACATGGTTGATTACCAAACATTTATAACATGGAGAATATTTTGATCAAAATGAGGTGCATTTGGATGATTTAGGTGTTTGGATTATTTAACAAGTTTGAATTGTTTGTATTAGTGTGATGATCCATGAAATGGAATAGTGATGGAGAGAGAGAAAAGATAATAAATGGTTTCGGTGAAAATATGATAATTTTGGACTCAATTTATAGACAAAAATTATAAAACATTGAATATTTTTTTAAATGTCACATTTAATATTTTTTATTAGAAACAGATTAATGGTAGATTGGAATGAAATAAATAAAATTAGTAGAAGGTTGGAAGGACACATGTCAAATGGTAAATAGATGAAAGTGCAAATTTTAGGGTCAAGGCTTCCATTCCTCTACAAAAGGAGGATTGTTTGCTTTTCTCTTTGAAATAATATGTTCTTTTAGGTTTGTAAAACAAGGAGGACCTCCTATTAGAGTTGTCAAAAGCTGACCGAACTCGCTAACCCGACCCGACCCGCCCGATAATTTTAGGGTCAAGACCCGAAAATTTAAACCCGAAACTTGAAATCAACCGAACCCGATAGAACCCGAAACCCGTTGGGTTGAAACTCGAAACCCGTTGAGTTGACGAATTTAGTATATTTATAAAATGTATAAAATTTATTTTAAAAAATATAATATATTTTATTATTAAAATACATAAAAATAATATATTATAATTAAATATTATTATTTAATTAAAAATCTATTTTAATAATCATAAAAAATTCTATGTTTTTGACCCGTTGGTCAACCCGACCCGGTTTAACTCGTGACCTGTAACGACCCGAACCCGACTCAACCCGAAATGACCTAACCCGAACCCGCATGACCAGACCCGATTGACAGGTCTACCTCCTATATATATGAGGAGAAAAAGAGTGCAAAGACGAGCTTCAATCATCTCTATCGCACATACTCTTACAAAAAAGTTTTTTTGATTAAGAATTATAAAAAGGCCTAAGCTGCTAACAGACTTGTAGCAATATGATGTGTGGCAAAGTGTATGTGTGGGAGCATACATTTGAAAGTATGATTACACGTATTCGCTAGTGCTTGTTAATTTATTCACAATATTTCTCCCTCTTAATCTCGACTAACCGCCTCATAAAATTCCTTTCCCTATTTTTCCAAAGGTTGATGTTATGGAGATTAGGTCGCTGAAGAATATTGTTGGTCATGCATGTCCCGAGACTCTCGCTTAGCTATTGGGAATAACTGTGTCACACGATTCTCGCCAGTCCATCCAGTCATTGTGAAGTTGTTTGAAGGGGAGCTATGTCTTGTGGAAGTTGACATACAAATGTCGACTTGATGGATAACGATTTTGAACAAATCAGTCTGGACTCACGGTATCCTATTTTCAATGGATATTGCTCCCTCTGTTCATGAAAATATGATGTTTTAGGATTTTTTCTTGTTCAATAAAATATGATGTTTTAGCTATTTATGTAAACATTTTTTCAGTTTTACCCTTCTAAAAAAAGGGAAAAAAAAAGCATACAAATCAAATCAAATCAATTAAAGAACATTAATTTAGAAAGTTGTACGTTAAATTGGATGAGTATTGGGAAGGAGTAAATCTAAACCTAATCAGAAAATATTCCATAATTTAAATTTAAGTAAAAGCAAAAAATTGATAAGAAGGATAATTGAGTCAAATTATGTATTTTCTTAATTTTTAGGGTTTAGGCTAAAACATCATGTTTTTATGAACGGAGGGAGTGACGAGCACTTTTATGTCACTGTAAAAGCACTGTCAAAGAAAATATCCTAACTTCCTAACCTGAGTATAGTGGAAGCAAGGGTCGAACCCACAGGGACTCAGATTACTTGTATTTAAATAATATTACTAAGTTAACGGGGGATTTTTTATGGTTTCAAGCTAACAATCTAAGTAAATAAAACAAAGCAAGTAAAGTAATTGAAAATTCAAATATAGAGAAAGCATCCAACTAGTTTCGTATCCATTGCATACATGAGTTTTGATCATAGATTATTCTTATTTCGATTTCCCTTGACTAATCTATTGTGAATTTATGAAATTCAAGCTTAAGGTGGTTATTAATATTCACCGTCTTTAACAACCTTTTAACCAATTAGCCTAATAAACAATCTATGTCAAATTGATCATGCAATTAAGTTCAAAGCATTCAATAGAAACATAGTTCATGAATTCCACCGTCTATTCATGAAGTTTTGTGATTGATTCTCCGCCTTTGATTAACCTTATTCCATCGTCTATAAGAAAAATCAAAGGATTCATCCATGAATAACCAAATTCCACCGTCTATTTAATTATTCTAGTTGTAATTCAACCTAGAAATAGAATAGGTGATCAAGCTATTATAATCCTAAGTGAATTTAATCAATCAAGCATGGAGAGATTCAATCTAGTCAAGGCAAATAGAAATAATTCAAATCTCACAAACAATCATGCATACAACTTCAACTAACTAGTTGGACATGAGAAATTTTGCTAGAATAAGACATTAAAGAAGAATTAAACTTACAAGAGTTAGATTTCTCTTCAATGTTGCAAACTAGGGTTTGGTCTCCCACAATTCTCTCTAAATTGAAATTAACGTAAAAAGAAAGAGCAATAGATAGCATAGCATACAAAGAACCCTAAGAAAAGTATTTATATCGTAGCTAAAAACATCCAAAAACACGAATAAAGTTGGCCCAAAAGATAACACAAAGGCTCGAGTCAGCGTCGTACAAACGCGCCAAAGCGCGGTCAAGAACACCCAAAGCGCGGTCGCGCTATGCCCACTCTGCCCGCGTTTTTCTTGCAGCAACTCTAGTGACACTTCAGAGGTTGTTTTGACACCCTTCGAGTTGGAATTTGGACTCTGAATAAAATATGAATTGTAGCTCTTCGAGTTAGCTTTCCAGTGATACCAAATTCAGCTTCATCCGACCACTATAGCTCCCAAACCAAGCATTGCAAGATAGAGATGTCAAAACAAGACTCCAATGCATGACCCAGATTTAGGCATTCTTATCCATCAAGTTCTTGGGTCTTAGTTCTTCCAATCTTCACTTGTATCACTCTAAGTTTCCTCAAACTCCACCATATTCCTCTGATATCCATCCCGTCCATGGTTGTTTACCTAAAGATCTGCAAAACCGAACAAAACAAGCGCAAAATCCGAATTTCCTAGAAAACCTAAGAACTACACTAAACTAGGCTAAAACACATGCAAAACAAACATAAATATGCATCCTAAGCAATACCTAAATACAAGATATCAGGGAGTAATCATCTTCATCCAATGATAGCTTTGCTAGTGTGATGGCCATCATATCTAATTATTAAAACCAAGATTTCTACCAAATAAAATTATTAAAACCAAGATTGTTGGTGCTACCTCCCTATTCAAAATGTTGCATCAAAATTTTATCAAATTGATCTATCGGAAATATTTTTCTTCAACTCTACTAGAATTCATCATGCTTTTAGTTATAGTTGAGTTGGTAAATCTTTGTCGTTATTTTATAAATAAAAGGTTAAGATTAATGTAGTCTCCTTCTTTTTTCCTTCTAAAAACTAGTGGATAGGCACGTGTTATGAATATTACCTTGAAATTAGTCTAATTACTAGTATGTATTCCCGTACTTAGTACGGGTTTTGCTTAAACAAAATATTTATAATAGTTTTTTTCAAATACATTAATTATCTAGGAACAAATAATCATGATCTTAAGGCGCAGATTAATTTTTAATTTGTATATAACTAAGATAAACTTAAAGGTTTTTTAGAATTAGAACTCTTTTTTATTAGTAATATCCCAATTTAATAATAAATCAATTTATCTTAAATAATTTATTTTAATAAAATTATGTTTTAATTTTTTCTACAATTTAGAACTTTTTATTATTATTAGTATTCAAATTGAATAATACTTAAAAAATAAATTAAATCAAGTTATCTTAAATAAATTATGTGAATCAGTTTTTTTATTTTGTTTAAAAAATAAATAAATAAATATAAATAATTTATTTTTAAGCTATAAATAATATATTTATACATTGGTCTCCCATAAAATAAATATTCTAGAATTTGTATGATAGTATAAATAAATATCCTAATGATATTCCTATCTATCATATCCAAAAATAAAAGATTGTTTAATAATGGGATTTTTTATCCTATATTCTAAAAACATGGATAAGAATTTATCATATCCAAAAGTAAAAGATTACTTTTTAAAAAAAAGGGGTGATGTGGTCCAATCTAAAAGTGACATGTGTCGTTTAATAATTTTCTTAACCTCCGCTTTAGGTTATAGTTATGATATATAAACACATTTTTAGTGCTACTTGTTTAGCTTTATTTGACAATATAGAAAATCACAATGTTTTTATTGATTGAATTGTTGAGTCCCGTTCTGGTGAGATATTATCTTATTGTGTAAAATGAGAACACACATGCACCATTGGATCAGGAAAAATGGATGGTGGAGATTAAAACAAATTGGTTTGAGAGAAAAATTGGATAATAGACACGGTGGCATGCATTGTAATTTTGATAGTTTTTTAATTCAGCGGAAAAATATACCCTCACAACACCTAATATACCCTCAATTCAATTAACGCTCATCTCTCGTCGAAATGTGCGAACGAAAAACGTACACCTACTACTGAAATTTTCTCGTTCAATTGATTTGTCCCCGATCTTGTCTAATCTTGCTCAATTTTGCTCAATTACTTCTTCAAATCAACATTGGTGAAAACTCTTGATGAAGGTATGCACCAATTTTTACTTCTCTAGGATTTAGGGTTTCAATTGTAGCAATTCAAAGTGATTGTTTGTTAGGTTTAGAGTATTGTTTACTGAAATACTTGATGAAGGTATGATTTCGAAACAACACTCGTTTGTCAAGTTTAGAGAAATCTTTTAACTTTGTTGTTTCTGCATATATGAGATATAGATAGATGGTGTACGTGACTGATGTTTTCAGGTTGGAAAGATAAGAGTATTAATATTTTCAGGTTGTGTCTATTGCATGGTTCAGGGTTTTAACTTTGATGGTTCATGGTTTTTAAGTTGTTGGTTCACGGTTTTTAAGTTGTTGGTTCATGGTAGTATTTCGATTTTGCTCATAGTGAATATGTTATGTTGATTGACCATTTTAGATCAAATATGATCATTTCATTCTTATGAATTGAATGCTGAAACTAAACCTTATGACTTTTGATATTTGTTTGATTAGATTGTGGTGATTTGGTTTGCGAGGCCAAGAACAAGCGCTTAAAGGACAAGGGACTGATTAAAATGCCCACCAAGAACTCTCCTTGTGGTGAATGTATGAATCTTCATCTTCATGTCACAGTTTTGTTATCGAATATTGACTACTGCTTTGGAGTTAATTTTGACTTGACTTTTGTTGTTGCTTGTTGGTTCATAGTTTTGAACTTGTTGGTTCATGGTTTTGAACTTGTTGGTTTATGGTGCCATGCTTAATGTCATAAGAATTATTCTATTGGTTCATAAGAATTATTCTATTGGATCAAATATGATCATTTCATTCTTATGAATTGAATGCTGAAACTAAACCTTATGAATTTTCATATTTGTTTGATTAGGACCTCTCAAAAGGTGCAAAAAGGGCTTTCGGGCTTAGTAGCTTATGAGTCAGATGCTTCTTTCTGGCTTTCAAGAAGGGGACGAAGTCGAACTAGTCGGATCTTCCGCCAGGAGATATGATTGAACGAGATTAGGGATGCTTCTCGTATTTCTTTGTCAACCGAGTTGGAAGGGGAATATTCCAAAGCATTTGCTTCAGAAAGAATTTGAACTAATTGTGCCACAACAAGAAAAGGTGTAAATATGAAAAGGAACTCTCCTTGTGGTGAATGTATGAATCTTCATCTTCATGTCATAGTTTTGTTATCGAATATTGACTACTGTTTTGGGGTTAATTTTGACTTGGCTTTTGTTATTGCTTGTTGGTTCATAGTTTTGAACTTGTTGGTTCATGGATTTGAACTTGTTGGTTCATGGATTTGAACTTATTGGTTCATGGTTTTGAACTTGTTGGTTTATAGTGTCATGTTTAAGGTTCATAAGAATTATTCTATTGGTTCATAATTTTGTATGCTAAGGTTCATTATAAATGTTAATACAGATCATGTTATGTGGTAGCCTATTAGCTCAAATGGTAGAGCAATGTGCCCATGCACATAGACGCGGGTTCAAATCCCGCACAGGCTAATTCTTCTTATTGTTCATTTCTTTATGGTTTATACTAGTTGTTATTTGGTTTCATATCTTTTGGTTCATGACATTTTTTCTTTTGTTTCATGTTTCTCTAAACTTATGTTTATAATAATTATTCTTTCGGTTCATCTGTTAATTCATAATAGATGTTATTTTAATTCTTTTTTTTGGTTCTTAATGATTCTTCTTAATATTCATTTCCTTTAATCATAGTAGGTGTTATTTTAATTTATGTTTTCTAGTTCATAATAATTTTTCTTTTGGTTCATGCTTATATAAGTTTAGGTTCATGATACTTCTTCTTACAGTTCATGTCTTCTAATTCATAAAGTTGTTATTTTGATTGACGTCGTTCGGTTCATAACAATTGTTCTTTCGATTCATGTTTTTGTAAACTTAGGTTCATGATAGTTCTTCTTATGTTTCATGTCTTGTACTATATGTATGAGTTCATCTCACGAGTGTTAGAATTAAGGAGGCAAATACAAAGGGAAAAATGTGATTTTGCTCATATGCGAGAAACACATTGCTCTTCCTTTTGAGCTAATAGGCTTTAAAAATGATTGTGCATAAATACCACACAAAGAGTAACTTCTAAGTAAACACCAAAGCCCCAAAAGATCAAATTTGACCAGAGCTTGATGAACAACCTACAATAATAAAAAGGAAAAAAATTAAGCTAATTTAGACGCAACATGGAACACATAATGAGCAATAAAAATGTGCAAAATACCGTTGTTATTTTGGTTCACAAACATTGTCATTCCGGTTCATAATATTATACATTAAGGTTCATTTAAAATGGTAATGCGGTTCATGTAAATAACAACAGTATTTGACATAAACTATATCAAGTTTGGTCATTTTTGGTGGATTTGGAAACCAATTGACCAGTTTCTATTAGTTCACTTCAAATGTTCATAACTGAATTTCGTTCACAATTATAATTTTTTCTTTTGTCTTGGACATGTACAAAAGCACAGGAAATAATCACACTTGAATAAAGTAACAGTACTAGGAATTGCTTTATTAACATATGTAAAGCTCATAATCCCATTTCAATTACTCCATTAACAAATTCAGCCCATCTCTTTCTTCCCTTTATAAATTCATAAAAGAAAAGGAATTATAGAACAAGATCAGGTGACTTCTGTTCAAAGGGATCAACCAAAAAAGTTAATCCAGTCCCACCTAGACATTTTATCAAACAAAAACCACCTAGACATAGTCACCAATAAAATCACCTAGACATAGTTACCGACAAAATCCAGTCCATGAATGTGCAACAAACAACTAATAGCCATAAGTTCATCTAACATTCAAGCAATCAAGCAAGATTTTGGGTTTTTATGGGGAAAAAAGGTTTAGGCATTTTATCAAACACTTAGTGGACAATCAAATAAGCATACAAAATCAACCTCTATTTTCAATCAAATCCTTCAAATTGCAAAGAAAAAACATAAATAAATCTATATTTTGCAATCTCTATCAAGTCTAAGGCTCTCTTCACCGAAATCCAGGAACAAAGGTGCAAAATCACACCTAAACGCATGGAAATCCATGAACACAGATTAAAAACCTAAACCAAAGAAAAACGTACCTAAATCCATCAATGAGGAGGGGGTGCAAGTTGAATTTGATTGAGAGGATGATAGATTACAGTAAATCGAGGGGATTTGCTTGTATGAGCGTACAAGGAGGATGTGAGCGAAGGAGACGATCGATAAGCGCAAACACGAACGAAGATTTCAATTGAATGTGAGATTGAAGATAAATGACCCTAAAATGACGAAAATACCCCCAAATTCTGAAAGTTTAATGAGACATGCGCCTCCTTTATTACCACATCTGGACCATTGATCTTACAAAATCAAAGGCTCAGAATTGTTCTCATTTCTTAGGATAAGGATAATTCTCATTTGATCCCCGTTAACCCATCTTCAATCAAAATTGTCGCAGTTTTTAGAGTAAAGAATGAAGAAAAAGAAGAATATAACTCATTTGGAATCTTAATGAGTTATATATATTGGAGTTGCGAATGATCATAATCCCTTTTTTCATTTATTAGTAGTGAATGATCATGATATGATTGATCCTTTTTTACATGTATGCATATAATTAACAATTTTAAAAAAAGATTAAAAGATGTCAATGTGATGGATAAAATATTTACAACTCCCTTTTATTATATTCAACTAAAAACTCTCTTTTATTATATTTGATATGACTAATTTTTTATTTCTTATAATGTATTCTTATTTAGTTCCTTTTATTCCTTTGTTACATGAATCAAGCTAAGCCAATCAATCACGCAACCCGAACAAAAACAAAGGAGGACGTACTCTTAAGAAAACAAAACATAATTTTTTAAATTATCTACCAAAAATAGATGTTTCATAATTTATAAACTCGACATGGAAAAAGCCTATGATCGTATAAACTGGGAGTTCCTAACCACAATCCTTCAAAAATTCGGTTTCCACGAGAAATTCATTTGTTGGATTCGCGAATGTGTGGAAACAGTCTCATTCTCTGTCTTGGTCAATAACGGACCAACAAAACAATTCTACCCTCAACGAGGACTTAGACAGGGGGACCCCCTGTCACCGTACTTATTCATTCTCGCAGCTGAAATCTTAGCTAGACAAATTCACCATGAGAGCATCAACTCAAAAAGTGGAATCGGGATCCAAATCTCGAGAAACGGTACAAAAATCCCATTCTTGGCTTTCGCAGATGATATCATCATTTTTGCCAAAGCCAATGGCCAAGCGTGTAAGAAAATCAAAGACATCATTGATGACTACTGCCAGATTTCTGGCCAGAAAGTAAATTTCCACAAATTCGCATTCCAGGTAACCAAAAACACGAGCAACAATACCAAAGAACAAATAAAACAGATCCTCCAAATAGAAAACACAACAGCTCTAGAAAAATACCTTGGATGTCCAATCATCAACGTGAGAGTTACACAAAACACCTTCAAACCCCTCACGATGCGTACAAAATCACAACTATCAAAATGGAAAGCGAACGCCCTTTCACAAGAAGGACGCAAAACGCTAATAAAAGCCAACCTCTCCGCACAACCGAATTATCTCATGCAATCATTCATGTTAACCCAGGAAACGCTGAAAGAACTTGACCAAATCAACAAGAATTTCTTCTGGAACAAAGAAAACAACTATAAACCACTTATAAGCTGGAACTCCATCTGTCGCCCCCCAGCCACGGCGGGGTGGGAATCACCAAAGCGGAAGAAATGAACAAAGCACTCCAAATGAAACTGCTACGGAAAATTTTAGCGGAACCTCATAACCTATGGGTTAAAATTGTTTCAGAAAAATACCTCAAAACGGAAAACATCCTGAACTACAAGAAAAAACACAATACTTCCTGGCAATGGTCCAAGCTCTTAAGCCTTCAAGACCTGTTCATTAAGGGGCTCATCTGGCAAGTTGGAGATGGAAAAACGATTCGTATCTGGAAAGACAACTGGATTGGAAACGGTCCTCTTCAACCAAAGATTGAAGTCGAAACCATCATCAACTGGAACGAAACTATAGAAAACTACCTACGCGATGACAATTCCTGGAACATAGAGAAACTGGAAAAAGTTGTCAAGGATGAAGACTTAAGCAAGATTTCCGAAATAATTAATCCTATTAACAAAATCCCGGACAGGTTGTACTGGCAACCCAGCAAAAATGGTTGGTACTCTACCCACTTAACAATACAATGGATCCACCAATCCAAAGGAGAACCCAAAATCAACTTGGAATGGATTAACAAACTTAACATACCGCCCAAAATGAAAAACTTTCTATGGAAGGTGGCACGCAACGGCCTACCAACCAAGGCACGACTGGCCGCCAACCACATATCGGTACCATAGGGCTGCACTGCTTGTCAAAGTCAAGTTGAAGACACTAATCACCTTCTACTTTCATGCCCTCTCACGAGGGAAACCATTAACATCGTTAGCCCTAAACTACGGCGGATCACAAACCAAATTACCCCCAATGACAAACAACCACACCAGGTATTAGATGAAATTAGGTCCCGGGACTCAAAAGAGGAAATGGAACTCCTCATGATCACATGGTGGAGCCTATGGTATTCCAGAAACAAGCGTGTCTTCGATGGAACCAATGAAACAAACTCAAACAATCCCAGCAATATCGGCGAATTCACCAGAAACCAGGTTAAAGAGTTGAAACTGGCCAATGATCCCACTCCCCCCAAACCCCGTACTCATGGTGCCAAGGCTAATGGAGCCCAAAGACCCAACAAATGGGTAAAACCCAAAAAGGACTTTATAAAATTGAATTTTGATGGTGCAGTTAATGCAGATGGCGTGGCTTCGTTCGGATTCATTCTTCGTGACTCTGCAGGTCGCCCCATTTTCTTCGACGGAGGACTGATAGGTCGGCAGTCCGTTTTAACTTCCGAGACCATCGCCTTGCGTCAGGGACTTCTTGAGGCCATCCGACATGGCATTCCCCGGATCCAAATCGAAGGCGATAATTTGCAGCTGGTCAAGGCCGTTCTTGGCGACCGGCGATGCCCGTTGGCCCGGTTTCAGGATTGGACAATCTCTCATGTTGGTCGGGACTGCAATTCTGTGGCAGACTTCATCGCGGGATCCTTCCGACGTGTCTCTTCCATCCCGGTCGCATTTGACCCAGGGTTTCTCACCCTCATCCGTCAGGATGCTCTAGGGCGATCACTAGCCTGTTAGTGGTCACCCTAATTTCTTTCCTTATCAAAAAAAGGCATTGGTGTTAATAAACATATTATGTTTTAAGTTTGTAAATAAGAATTGTGTACCTTCCATGAATTTGCATAAAAAGGCTTTGTTTGTGGTGCTCCATTAACCAAGGAATCTTCAACATACTTGCAAATATTATGGATACAAAGTACCGAAGTAGTCAAGATGAACAAATACAACAAATCTGTGTGGTTGTATAATTAATAGTGAATATACGAGTTTTAGGTAAAGCCAATTCCAATACATATAATATTTCATCATCATTACCTAAAAACTCCAGGTACTATTATAAGTATATTTATGCACAAAAGAAATCTATTTTTTTTGTTTTTTGGTGAAAACAAAAGAAATCTATTGTTGCTACAGGATAAAAAAGGGGGACTGAGTTTGTGTGAAATCCGCTACTTGTATCAAATTATTATTCATTTTATTTATCATGGACTAGAAGCATCAAGAGCGTGTATAATTTCTTCATAAATGCCATGATAACTTGTATGGAGTTTTCTTGAATTCACATTATTGAGCAATGAATAGGTAAAGATACTTAACTGCATATGTTAGCTTCTCGACAACTTCCAAGGCTCCATGCATGGGACCAATTAACGGGCAATTCACACAATTGGATGATATCATTTATGATTTGTTCCTGTAGACAGTAAAAACAACATACTAGTAATTCTTAACAAATCAAGCATATCGAGATAGCATAAGTTTCAATATCATCAAGTGATGACACCCCGGAGTTCCCCCAAACACTTCAACGAGGTTCGATCATATGGCTTGAGAGAAACTTATTCCTCATTGAAGTGTTCAAGGGAACTCTAGGGGACATCTTGATTGGAATCGACTCTTGCATGTTATAATTTTCCGTCTTCGGGAGATTGGCAATTTGGCATATTTATAATATACAATCTTCTATTTGATTAAAATACTCTTCTTGCACAAGAATTACGACCTAGGGATTGAAGTGGCTGAATCTGGCCACAACAATGGGCTAGATGAATGATATATATAGAATATAGCAAGTGATTGTAAAGTTTGCCAATTTGGTCCTGAAAGATCAGATCTTTATGACAGAACCTCCCAAAGACCCCACTTTTGGTAAGTATGTATGGTAGATTTTGATTCTCAAATAGGTATCTTCTTTCTTTCTTGAGTAAAATAAAGAAAATCACTCCTTATATTCGGGTGTTTGAAAAAAAAAAAACCACCCCTTATTTTACTTTTTATGGAAAATCACTTCTTATCTTTGCAAAAAAATAAAATTACCCTTATTTCACATCTTACAAAAAATCATCCCTTATTTCTATTCTGTTTTCATTGAACCACTCCATCCGTTTTCTATTCATTATACCTTTAAGAGTTAAAATACATAATTACCCCTAGGTTATAGTACCAAATTGATAAATGCCAAAAATTACCCTTGATTGACTGTTGTTGCTGCTCGAGAGAGAGAGGAAGGGTTGGCTTAAGGGTGATTCATGATCGGTAGTCTTGTTGGGTGCCTAGGGAGGGATCGACTCGGCGCGACGGGTGTTTGCTAAGACTCGATCGAAAGAGGGTCGAGAGAGGAAGGGCAATTGATAAACACCCTCAAGCCAGCCCTTCCTCTCTCGATTCTTAATTAACAACAGCCACCGTTCCGAGTTGAGTCCTCTGTAGGCACCCAACAAGATCATCGATCGATCATGAAGCACGCTTGAACCAACCATTCCTTTCTCTCTTGAGCAACAACAGTCGAGCAGGGATAATTATTGAAGGGGGTGATTGAATACAGAATATAAATAAGGGGTGGTTTTCTATAAAAATAAATGAAACAAGGATTGGTTTTTTATAAACACTCCAAAATAAGGGGTATTTTTTTATAAAAAGGTAAAATAATGGGTGGTTTTTTACAACCCGTAAGATAAGGGGTTGTTTAGGATATTTTATCCTTTTTTTGTTTTGAAAATTTTATGGATTAATTGAACTACTTTCAAGCACCCATCTTATGACAGATGATTAGGCTTTAGTATTGGGGATGTTGGGTCAATTGTGAATCCCACATCGGGAATTCAAAGGATCCAAGCCTAGCATATAAGTAGATGGGCTACTCCTCCTATTGCCAATTGGTTTTAGGATGGAACCTCGTTGGGCTTATGTGGGGCTTGGTAGCTGGACCCATTCTGGGTTTCTCCCCCTAACAACAAGGTCTTTGGGCATATTTGTTGATATGCCTTGAATACAATATTAATCGTTGGGTTTCTCGGCGGAACGATGTCTGGATCCATGATAAAGATGCGGGCTTTGTTGAAACAACAAGGTCTCTGGTTGTCGTTGGCATCTGATAAGAAGGCTCACTCAAGGATTATGTTGTGCCTTGCTGATGATGTTATCACAGCAGTTTCAAATCAGGAAAGGGTAAACATGTTTGTAAAGGTTCTGATGTGATTCTGAAGGGAGTCAAGCAGGGAACTTTGTATGTTTTACAGGGTTCAACAGTAACAGGTTCTGCAGTTGTTGCATCAGTTGAAGTTCAGGGATCTGATCTGACCAGGCTATGGCATATGAGGCTTGCTCATATGAGTGAACGGGGAATGCAAATTCTCTCAAAAGAAGATCTTTTCGGGGGCCATAAGGCCAAGAGTCTTGAGTTCTGTGAGCATTGCGTGTTTGGGAAACTACATCACAACAAGTTTCCTAAGGCAATTCATCGAACAAAGGGCACTTTGGATTACATCCATTCAGACTGTTGGGGTCCTTCTCATATTGAGTCTTTGGGCGGTCACAGATATTTTCTGTCTCTTATAGTGATTACTCTAGGATGACATGGGTATTCATGATGAGGCACAAAAGTGAAGCGTTCAGTAAATTCAAGGAATGGAAGACGCTGGTTGAGAATCAGAATGGGAAGAAGGTCAAGAGGCTGTGAACTGATAATGGCCTGGAATTCTGTTCATCTGAGTTTGATAATTTCTGCAAAGATCAGGGCATTGCTCGCCATCACACAGTCAGACATACACCACAACAGAATGGTGTAGCAGAAAGAATGAATCAGACACTCTTAGCGAGAGCAAGATGTATGCTCTCCAACGCAGGTCTTGCTAGACGGTTCTGGGCAGAAGCAGTTTCAACAGCTTGTTATCTCATCAATCGGAGCCCACACACAGGTATTGACTGCAAAACACCTTATGAGGTCTGGATTGGAAAAGCTGTTGACTACTCAAATCTGAGAGTTTTTGGCTGCACTGCTTATTATCATGTAGATGAGGGTAAGTTAGAGCCAAGAGCTAAGAAGGGAGTTTTCATGGGATATGGTACATGTGTGAAAGGGTACAGGATCTGGTCTGACAATAAGATTATACTAAGTAGAAGTGTAGTCTTTGATGAGAGCTCTATGCTGAAATCTAGAGAAAAGGTCAATGATACACCAAAAAAAGAGGCTGTTGTTGAGGAGGTGGAGGTGCAATTCAGTCCAGAGGAGAATCAGGCACTTAAGTTGGTTGATGACCAACTACCACCACCAGTTACCGATGAGCAAGTTACAGATGAGTCTGAGAATGTACCACCAGAGACAAGTTCAGAGGAAGTTGAACATCGGAGCATTGTTGTAGACCGACCTAGAAGGGTTGGAATCAGGCCTCCAGCTAGGTACAGGTTTGATGATCTGGTGGGATATGCATTGCAGGTGGCCGAGGAGGTGGAGGATAATGAGTCGTGCACCTACAAGGCTGCAATATCTGGGAATGAGTTAGCACAATGGCTTGATGCAATGGGAGAAGAGATGGAGTCCCTTCATAAAAATCAAACTTGGGAGCTTGAAAAATTGTCTGCTGATAGAAAGATAATTACTTGCAAGTGGGTTTTCAGAAAGAAGGAAGGAATGTCAGATGCAGAGGGTGTCAAGTATAAAGCACGAGTGGTTGTAAGAGGGTTCAATCAGAGAGAAGGAGTAGACTACAATGAGATTTTCTCGCCAGTGGTCAGACATACTTCCATCAGGGTGTTACTAGCAATAGTTGCACATCAGGATTTGGAACTTGAGCAAGTAGATGTGAAGACGGCTTTCCTACATGGAGAGTTAGAAGAGGAAATATACATGAGCCAACCAGATGGATTCCAAGTTCGAGGAAAAGAGAACTATGTTTGCAAGTTAAAGAAGTCCTTATATGGGATAAAGCAGTCCCCCAGGCAGTGGTATAAGCGGTTTGATAGTTATATGTTGCAACTTGGCTATCACAAGAGTCCTTATTATTGTTGTGTGTACTACAGTGACTTCTAGAGTGTTTCACGCATTTATCTGGTTCTGTATGTTGATGATATGTTGATTACTGCTAAGAATAAGTCAGACATTCAGAAGTTGAAGGGTTCTCTTAGTGTAGAGTTTGAGATGAAAGATCTAGGTGCTGCTCGAAAGATTCTGGGAGTTGAAATCTATAGGGACAGGAAGAAGAGAAAACTCTTCTTATCACAAGAAGGGTACATCAAGAAAATTCTGAGCAGGTTTGGAATGTCTTCAGCCAAGCCTATAGATACTCCAATGGCATCTAACAGTAAGCTGGGAATGTACACAATTCAGACTGATGAGGAGAAAGAGTACATGTCTCGTGTCCCATATGCTAGCGCAGTTGGGATTCTGATGTATGTTATGGTCTGCACTCGACCAGATCTAGCATTTTTTTTTAGTGTGGTAAGTCGGTTTATGGTTCAGCCTGGAAAGGAACATTGGCAAGCTGTTAAGAGGATTTTCAGGTACCTCAGAGGCACTTCAGATGTTGGTTTGTGCTATGGGAATGATACAAAGTGCTTGGTTACTGGGTTTTCATATTCTGATTATGTTGGAGATATGGACAGTAGGAGATCTATGATTGGTTATGTGTTCACTCTTGGAGGTTTTGTGGTGAGCTGGAAGGCGACTCTACGGCCTACAGTTACTTTGTCTACCACTGAGGCAGAGTATATGGCTTTGAAAGAAGCTGCTAAGGAGGGAATACGGCTGAAAGGACTAGTTAATGATTTAGGCCTACATCAGGATCAAGCTTTAGTCTATTGTGACAGCTTGAATGCAATATGCTTAACTAAGGATTAAGTCTATCATGAGAAGACGAAACACATTGATGTCATGTACCATTTTCTGAGGAATGAGAAGAGAATCCAGGTGAAGAAGGTAGGGCCAGTTGATAACCCTACTGACATGTTCACCAAGCAAGTTCTAGAGAGCAAGTTTCAACATTGTTTGGACTTGCTCAATATCACAAGTCAGTAATCTGAGCCCTTAGGGGCAATCTGAGCCCTTGTTTAGGGGCAATCTGAGGCAGAGAAATTCTGGCACTGTCATGGTGCATCTGATTCTGTTTATGAGAGGATTCAAGTCAAGGTGGAGATTTTCTCGGCGGAATTCGAAACCTCGCTCTGATACCAGTTTGTTGAAACAACAAACTCAACGATTAATTATGTTGATATGCCTTGAATACAATATTAACTATGTTTGGACCTCTCATAGTCTGTTTGGGCCTTCGGCCCATAATCTGTACTAGGGTTGTACTAGGGTTTCTTGAGTCACTATATAAACTCTTGAAATGCGTAATATTGTAATACTCTGAAATCAGCCTCCATAATAATATACACTTTCTCTGCCCGTGGACATAGGTAATACACTGTTACCGAACCACGTAAATCTCTGTGTCGATCTCGTTTATTGTTCTCGTTCGATCTTTTGTTAGAAGTGGTATCAGAGCCGACGGTTCGGCGTGGGGCCGATTCTGGTTGCATCAGTTTGAGACATAATTCCATGATGTCTCCCAACGGGTTAGCCTTTGACCCGTTTCGTGGTGGTCTTTCCTCCAAGAGTGAGCACACGGCGATCGTGCAAGTCAAAGGCGATTCTTGGTGGGTCCGAGCTTGTGAGGAATTCACAAGTGAAGGTGGAGATTTGTTGGGTCAATTGTGAATCCCACATCGGGAATTCAAAGGATCCAAGCCTAGCATATAAATAGATGGGCTACTCCTCCTATTGTCAATTGGTTTTAGGATAGAATCTCATTGGACATATATGTTGGGCTTGATAGTTGGACCCGTTCTGGGTTTCTCCCCCTAACAGGGGTTTACGGATTATTCAATTTCTAACGGACCAATTACAGGAGAAGATTGGAAAGAGTTAAAGAGGTGTCTAGAATATTCACTGCAGTTGATTACTTTGATAGTGGCGATGAGGTTTGTATTTTCCTCTCCTGACTTCCACCAATGAATAAAATATAGGAAGCTAATTCATACGACAACATCAATATGATGCCATTTTGAGTTCATGTGAACCTGAAATTGCTTATACTCTATCATATCAATATCAGACTCTGCGGAAAAACAATTTTGTTTTATCAGACAGTGGGAATGTGAACTGATTTATGCAAAATCAAGTTCTGTAACTTTGGTGTGCCATTTTTTCTCTACATGGTAATATCTTCATAAATATGAATGCTTGATACGTAAATTACTTCCAACTCTGTGTGTTATGTTTATACTCCATAAGCAACCGGAACAAATGGTATGATTAATGTACTTGCCAGGAAATTAAGAAATCATCAGATTTTTCTGATTGACTAGAACTGTTTGCATTACTGATTTGGGTGATTTTTGTTGCCCCTTTTCTTTCTCAAATAATTTTGTAGATATATTATAGATCGGATCACCACGAATCCATCATGAATTAGAGAAATTGACTGAAATCTTGATTCTTGGAAAAGAGAGTTATGGTATGAAGGGGTATAGATAGAATGTGAGAGTAAAGTAGTATTGTTCTTTTGTGATGAAAATGTTACAACTTTTAATTGATTTACAAACATGATTGTTCATGTTCATAATAACAATACAGGAAAAAAGGGTGAATTTGCCAACATAAACGGCTTATCTACCAGTACCACTCCCGAACCAGGTTATGCATTTAAGCTTCACAATGCTTAGGAATGGGTCATTGATAATGCTAACAGCTTCATATTCTTAAAATCCAGAGCTTTGTACAGTATAAGATAATATTTTGTGTGTGAAGATAATTGTATTGAATACCCTAAAGGGGTTTATATACAAATGCATAGGTGCCCAAGAAGATCTTATCTATCTTCGATCCCAAGCCAAATATAAATAAGGAAAATATATAAAAATACACATCATGATAATTCTTTTCCTAATACCCCATAAGCTCATGGGGGAGCAACAACATGAAACTTGGACTGCAATTGAAGAAAACGAGTTGTGCCAATGGCTTTAGTAAAAATATCTGCAGTTTGATCATGAGCACGAACATGCCGAACAATGAGTGAACCATCTTCAACCTGTTCCCGAACAAAATATTGAAAATATTATCTTATATACAGATATTGAAAATATTTGGTATAAGCCTACATTGTAACTTGTTCATGGAGATACTAATACCATACTGTATGTCTTTGAACTTTAATTAGTGCATCTGTAAATGGAGAGAGAGAGAGAGAGAGAGATTAATGGCAGTTAATATACAAATCAAAAGTCCAACTACAAATCCAGCTAGCTCTGTCTCAAGTTGATATCAAAGGACCCGAGGAGTTCCCCCAAACGCTTCAGTGGTGAGCGCCTCATTGACATTGCAATTGTGTGCGCTCCACATTGAAGCGTTCAGAGGACTTCTTAGGGACACTCTGATGGGAGATCTCATAACAACCTTCAAGCACTTGATATGAATATGACACCAGCTTCTGATGATATTTATAGCAAGCTCATCACCTGGTTGTGGCTTCAGCCATGAAGCTAAAGTTGTTGAAGGAATAAGTGAATGTAGCCTTAAATTTGGGTGATAGAAGAGATTGGGAATCAAAAACCATTGACATGGGGCAAAGGTCAAAAACCGAAAGGATGTGAGAAGATGGGAGCCCAAAACTGCCAACACAACTTTCCTCTCCAATTTTTGGCACTTCTTGCATTGGTAACTAATCCCAGCACAATTAGTTAATCATGTTAATTAAGGTGGTGATTAGTTGAATAACTAATGATTACAAGTGTGATTATCCTTTACAACAGAGTATTTTCATGAACCAAAAGGACAGAAATTTGAAAGCAATACACTCTGCAAAGAGAAGTACAGGATCAGTTTTATGCCCACTAGACTAGAGTATAAAGCACATAATTCAGTTTATTCTTTCATTCTTCTTGCCAATAGCTGCATTTCTGTCTAGGTTCATAGATGTGTAGTAAGTAAATCATATGGGATCTATTCTGCACAATTTTCACGGACTATAGACTTTGTTTTAACAAATGCATAGAAGAGTGCAAAATCAACATACAGACCTCATGCATGGTGTTTTGATTGTGCCTCTAGATTTTTTTCAGTGTGTTTATGAGGTCTGAGCTTTTGAATAGATTTATTTGATCCTAATGCCCTTGGAAAAAATATTTGTGCATATAAATGGTCTGTGTAGCAATAAAGACAAAATTGACTTTAATTTATGTTGAGCCATTCTTAACCTGAAATCCCTAGTTTTGAACAAATTTGTGACTTCCCTTACAAGCATACAAAAACGGTTACATTTTCACAGTATCCCATACACTCCATCTCCCCGCAACAAGACATAACCACTAGGGCTTAATACAAGGATCATCGTATCTCCTATTTCACAACACATCTTGATTAACAAAACCATATACAAGAGTGTTACAAACATCTCACCAAAACATAACATGAAGAATCAAGCTCAATGCACATGTGAAGACCGTTGGTACGATCCTACGTTCAATGGGGATCCCAATGGGGAATGCTGTTGTCTCAATGAGGACTTTTGAATGGGGCGAGGTACGCTTTTGTTATGCCCTGTTTGGTGTGAATATTTATTTACACTCTTTTGCTCTTGCAAATTCTCCAGTTCCACCAAAGCCTCAGACATTTTCGGCCTTGCCTTGGGATCAGAATCAAGACATTTAAGAGCTAAGGAGGCAATAGTCATGGCTGCCTTCTGAGGATACTGACCCTCCAATTTGGTGTCCATTATACGAAAGAGCTTTCGTCTGTCTCCCAAATATGGTTTTGCCCAGTCAACTAGTGACTGTTCTATGCCTGGCCTTGACCTGTCAAGTGCACGCCTCCCACTCAATAGCTCTAGTAGAACGACCCCAAAACTGTAAACGTCACTTCTTGCAGAGAGTCGTCCTGCGGAGAAGAACCACAAGTAGCAATTAAAGAGATGCTATATTGCACCAATCCATAAAAAACATGGGAAATGATTTTACACTGATTCTGTTCACAAAAGACTGTCATTTCAGACCTCCAATCTTGTTAAAGAAATGTTTCTCATTTTAGAATTGTATGAATTAACAGTGAGTTCCGAGATTTGTCATTGAAAATTGTACATATAGACTCTAACCATGCAGATCCTCTTTATTCATGGGCTCCAACGGCTGAGGTGGGTATTTAAAGTTTGTAAAATTTAGAAATGACATTCTTTGATGAACTAAGGGAGTAACTATTAAGCTTGAATCAGCAGCTGACGGACCTGTAGCAACATATTCCGGTGCTGCATAACCTTGAGTACCCATCACTTGAGTTGAAACATGAGTTCTGTCTCCAGTTGGACCTTCCTTTACTAAACCGAAATCAGAAAGTTTCGAATTGAATTCCTGAATGAGCACAAGACATCATATCAGTAGAATGTGATTTTTAAAAAGATTGCCATTTATTTTTGAGCTTTATCATACCGCATCTAGCAGAATGTTAGACGCCTTGAAGTCTCTAAAAATGACTGGAGCATCATGTAGGAAGGAAAGTCCTCTAGCAGCACCAATAGCCACTTTGATCCTTATTGCCCAAGACAGAGGTTGTGGCCCGCCTGTGTAGCATGACATAGCACAATTAGGAAGAGTTTTTCATAACTAAGGGTCTGTTTGGATATCAACTGTATTCCAAAAGGACCTCAAAAGGAAATCGAAAGATGTATATGCTAGACTATAAAACAGCAACAGATTTCAAATATGCTATTTATGTCTTACGTCTGAAAAGATGATTCTCTAAGCTTCCTTTGGGCATGAACTCATAAACCAAAAGCCTATTCTCCCCATCCACGCAATAGCCAATAAGCTTTACTAAATTAGGGTGATGGAGCCGGCCAAGATAGTTCACTTCAGTCTGCATCAATCCAGCTACAAGTATAAGAAAAGAGGCCAAGCTGTTGAAATTCAATAGAAGAGACGTAATGTAAATGTAACGTACCAACCACTCCTTGTGGCCCTGAAAACCTTCAGGTTTGAGTTTCTTGACAGCAACAACCATTCCTGATCCGGATCTTGCAGGAGTGAGGTTCTGATGATCAATCCAACCTTTGTAGACATAACCAAATCCTCCCTCTCCAAGCAGGCTATCAGGGCGAAAGTTCTTGGTAGCGTTCTTGAGTTCGGTAAAGGTGAATGCTTTTAAATTTGGGGAGGATAATATTTCTCCTTCGGTCCTTGGTGTAGGAAGGATTTGGGCTTTGTTAATGGAGCCATCTTTGGTAACAAGTGAACTAGGTGAATTGGAGGAATGGGGAATGTTTGTACTGTTAGTTGAACTCTTTGAGATTCCTGAACCCGGAAGAACAAGAGAAAATTAGGTTCATAACAGAAGTAGGTTATGTATTACAGTATTATTATGTATGCAGAATTCATAGCTATTAATGGAGTTTTGGCACAAATCTGGGAATTCAGGTAACAGCATCCATAACAGAACCATGTTGCAAAAGTTATATGTTTGATAAAATAGCATCATAAATTAAAGTCAAAGCAAGATTACTATATGTAGGGTGGAATTTGAAAGATGCCAATAACTAAATTGATTAAACCAATCTTTTCATCAAGCATGAATAAACAGTTGGTAAACCCAATTAACAAAGAGCATTTGGTAAACCCAATTAAAATTAAACAGGCAAGGCGAGTTTCGAGTATGCTTAACACAAAAACCTAATAGATTGGAACCAAAGAGTTACCAGAAGATGGATGAGATTGGAAGGAAGCGTCGACTTTTGCAGCAGAATTGAAGCAGTTTCCCATCTCGTAAACGCCTAATTTTTCAGATATTTCAGCTTGTGAACAAATAATAATGTAAGTAGGGAAGGCAGATATCGAATTTCCTCCTTTTTTAAGACGAATAGAAAGCCAGCAATAATTGAGAGGAAAGAGGAGGAGAAATCAGAAGAAATAGAAGTTAGGTCACGGGGAGTTTTCTCCTGTGAATTTAGGCGGGTTTGTAATAATTTCTGATGAGAAATTCTCAAGAAAAAACACAGAATTTTCTCCTGCTGCGTTCACATTTGACAGAATCGAATCGAAGCTCAGCAAATAGAGCGTGAAGATAAAGACGAGCTCCACCACATCTACTTTCAACCATATTTCACGTTGACCCTCTCATTCCACTTTTTTATTAAAAGGAGCGCACTTGTACATGTTCTTTCCAATAAAGAATGCAAAAATATACAAGACGAGACATGGAAAATACATGTCTTTTTTTTTTTTGATAAGGTAAGATTTCGGTAATCAGATATGTCTGGAAAATCGAGAGGCCGCACAAGGCAGCAGTCGAGACCGGCTAGGACTAGAAAGGACCTAACTACAACCAAAAAACAACCGAGCAAAGGGACAAACAACCAAAGCCGAAAAGCAAAATCGACACTTTGGCGAAGCACCAATCTCTCGATTGAACCTGCCAACCAACCAAGACGGAAAGGCTGAAACAAGGGAAAAGGTTGTGAGCAAGCGCTATCCGAAAGAAGGGACATGCCCAAACTTGCCCAAAGGCAAGAGTCTTCAAGAAGACCACAGAAACATCCTCACAAAACCTGAAAAGGACAGGTCAGAGGGGGCAAACGGTCAAACACCCAAGCTCGAAAAGCGGCAAGGGAGGAAACGGAGGACCGGCACGCCGGACTAAACACCAACGATAGGAACGCCAAACGGCATCCACACCCGATAGCGTTAGTGAGAACAACAAACAAACTGAAAAAAACACTCAAAAGGGATTTCCTTAGAACTCTGAGAAACATGCCTTTACATGTCTTGAAGCTAAATACTATAGTACTACTAAGTGTCTTAAAAATAATCTAAATTTAAGAATTCAGATGGTGATGTTTATGGTAATTTGTATAACATAATAGATATAATAAGAATATTTAAATTTTCATTTTTTGGACATATTTGGAATCTATTGTAGAAATATGAGAAACCAAAGTGAAAAAGAGCAATGTCTTGTATTCTGTGTTAACGTGTTACAAAGAGGAGAAGAAGAAGAAGAATATATGCTAAACAGACTACAACGCTATAGAGAAGATTAAGGGATTGACTAAAATATACTCCGTAATTCCCTAAAGTAAGAGGATAGATAAGGAGATATTATCTCTAAGTAAACGATATGGAAAGTGATGAAATAAGATCATCAAATACTCCCCTCAAGTAGAGTGTATGTTAAGTACACTTAACTTGGGAAGAAGTGTATTGAATGTGGAACGTCTGAGAGGTTTTGTGAATAGGTCAGCAGGTTGTTCTTTGGTCCCAATGTGTAGAGTCCGAACTTGACCTCGTTGAATTTTCTCTCGTATGATATAGCAATCGATTTCGATATGCTTCATACGTTCCTGAAACACCGGGTTCGAGGCGATGCTATAGCGGATTTGTTATCACAATAAAGGGTAGCGGGTTTCGGATGTGGAATCCTCAAATGAGTGAGCAACGTGCGTAGCCAGGTGAGTTCACAACATGTACTTGCCATGGATCGATACTCGGCTTCGGCGCTGGATTTAGAAACGATTCCTTGTTTCTTGGTCTTCAATGAAACCGACGCACCACCTAGAAATATGATGTATTCGGAGGTGGAGCGGCGGGTGTCTCGGCATCGGGCCCAATCCGCGTCACAGTAGGCAGTAAGATGAAGGCAGCCTTTGGCAGGTAGTAGGATTCCTTCTCCAGGCGTCCCTTTGAGGAAGCGTAGGAGGTTGTGAGTAGCATCAAGGTGTGGTTTTCAAGGTGTTGCCATGAACTGGCTGAGAATATGGACAGCGTAGACGAGGTCCGGTCTAGTGATGGTGAGGTAGATTAGGCGCCCAACCAAGCAGCGATAAACGGAAAGATCCAGGAGGAGATCGCCATCATGGTCGGAGAGCGCCAATTTAGGGTCAAGTGGTACGCAGGCTGGTTTTGCTCCAAGGAAACCTATATCTTCAAGTATTTCAAGAGCATATTTCCGTTGGGTTAGGATGATCCCACGTTGAGATCGTGCTACTTCAATCCCAAGAAAGTATTTAAGAGGTCCCATGTCCTTGAGTTTGAATTGCCTTGCTAGAAACTCTTTAGTGTCTTTGATTGCCTGCAAGTTAGTACCGATAATATTAACATCATCGACATAAATTAAAAGGTTCATGAACGTACCTTGATGTTGACGAATGAACAAAGAGTAATCGACCTAGGAATGACAAAATCCAGCTTGTTTAAGCGCTTGAGAGAGCTTTAAAAACCATTGACGAGATGCTTGTTTAAGTCCGTATAATGATTTGTGGAGTTTGCAAACTCTCCTCTCCCCTTTTTGATGGAAGTCGGGTGGCAATTTCATGTAAACTTCTTCATGGAGATCGCCATTGAGGAAGGCGTTGTTGATGTCAAGTTGGTGGAGATGCCAACCATTCATGGCAGCCATACTAATAAGAACTCGAACTGTGGTGAGCTTGGCGACGGGTGCAAACGTCTCACGATAGTCCACACCTTCAATTTGTCTATACCTTTGGCGACTAGGCAAGCTTTGTAACGCTCGACAGTCCCATCGGGATTATGTTTGATTTTGTATACGCATTACATCCAATGGTGCGTTTGTTGGGTGGCAACGGAACAAGACTCCAAGTCTTGTTATCTTCAAGCGCTTTAGTCTCAGTTTTCATGGCTTTTCTCCAACAATATAATGATGTCGATTGGCCTGTGTAAAATTGCTAGGTTCTTTCTCAAGCATGAGATTAGATACAAAGTGTTTATAAGAAGGAGAAAGATGAGCATAACTTAAAACAGTAGCTAAAGGAAATAGTTTACCTGATCAAGTGATATTGGAGGAAGACGTGGGAGTGTCCAAACGAGACGGAAGATTGGGTTTTATGTGGAAGTTGCGAAGGGTGGTAGGTGCTTTTTGTGCGAGAGGATCATTGGGGATGGGGGTGTAGGCGCTGAATTTTCAGTAGGGTGGGGTTGGGATTGGTATTGGGTATGAGGGGGTTATTAATTGGAATATTATTTCCAATTAGGAGTGGGGGTTCTATTAATGTGGAAAGTGGGGCTAGGGAGTGGTTTGGGCAAGTATCTTCATATATAAGGGCAGAAGGCTTGAAATTTGGAAGAGGTAAATTGTGATAGTTGAAAAGTCTACTGCAAGATCATTGGAGGATTTCGAAAAAGGAAACTCGGTTTCGTGAAAAAGGATGTCCCTTGAAATTATAGTCTTTTTGTTTTTGAAATCAAAAAGTTTGTAACCTTTGACACTGGGTGGATAACCGATAAAAATGCATTCAATAGAACGGGGAACAAACTTATTTGGACGAAGAGCATGCGTAGATGAAATGCAACGACATCCAAAAACACGTAAATGAGAGTATGTCGGGGGCTTACCAAAAAGGTTTTGAAAAGGGTTTTGATTGTGTAGAATGGGAGTCGAGGTTCGATTGATAAGATAGGTAGCTGTGAGGATAGCAATCTCCCCAAAACAATTTCGGCAATTTTGATTGAAAGAGAAGAGCACGAGCAACATTTAACAAATGACGATGTTTTCGCTCAACGACACCATTTTTTTGAGGCGTATTAATGCAACTAGTTTGGTGTAAAATTCCTTTGGAGGAGTAAAAATCAAAGCACTTGAATTCGGGTCCATTGTCGCTACGAAATATTTTAATGTGTAAATTAAATTGGTTTTCAACGAGTTGTAAAAAATGAATGATGAGAGGACGTGCCTCGGCTTTTCTTTTCATAAGATAAACCCACATAAATTTTTAATAGTCATCAACGATAGTAAGGAAATAACGAGCTCCCGTTAAAGAGGCAACATTATAACCTCCCCAAATATTCATATGAATAAGCTCAAAACAATTCAAAGTAGTATAAGTATGAAGCGGAAAATATTCTAAGTTTGTTTAGCTAAAGGGCAAATTAAACAAGAATGATCGATCGAATTTATCTTTATTTGAAAATTTTGGAATTAAAAGAGATACTTTTCTAGATGGGCGGCCATAACGTTGGTGTCATAGGGAGTCTGACGTCGAGATGCTGCAATGGCTTGGTTGCGGCTGGACACGAAGGTAATATAAGCCATTGATAGAGCATATATGTTTGAGCCAAAATTTACCAGAGGTGAAACCTTGGCCTAAATCGGGCCTTGATCGAATGAACTAAGAAGAATATGATCGAAGGTGTGTGTTTTATTGATGTAGAAATCAGAAGAAATTGTATGAATCAATCGTCCCCCTCCCCTAAGGGTTACATTGGCTTATATAGCCCTCTAGAGCATATTCTATCTTAATCAAAGATATAATCTTATCTCTAATTAACAAATCTGTGCTTATTTCTATCTTATAATGGATAAAATCTGGAGAGGAATCTATCTTGTTACAAACATATCTTGGATCCTCTCTCCTCTAACCGACTTAGTTGATCCCGAAGATCTTCCGTAGCTCTATATGCGTTGGAGATTCTCTGTCTGTGGCTCAACGCTTCGTCGCCTAAAATCTGGGTCGAACTATACCCCTAAATGCAATTTCAAAATTTAAATTCAAATTTCGAAAATTGCATTTAAGCTTGACAAGACGTTTTGGAGATTGCCTTGGAAGACGGGATCTGCTTCTTCCGTTTCTCTTTAATGACCCGAGAGGCTTTTTGCTTTTCTCATCATTATCTAACCCTCGCCATCCTTCCTTCTCAACTCTGCTTTCGACTTCTCAGGTAACATTTCTTCTTCTTCTCTAGCTTTATTCTACTCAATCTCCATGGCCAAAGCTTCGCCTTTCGTTTCTTCTTCATCCCTGGGTCCCCAAGATCTCCATCGCTGCGATATGACACCGGAGGAGATCGTTGATTGGATCTCCTTCGGTGGCTTTCCGAAGGGGACCCGTTTCCATGCCCCGACTGTCGAACTCATCGATTGGGTTCGGCCAGGGTGGATCTGTTTTCTCGATTACCCCTTCTCCTTAGGTTTAAAGTTTCCTTTCTCCCCTTTCATTCGGGAATTCATCCAAACCCTAAAGGTTTCTCCATGCCAAATTCTTCCGACCACTTGGCGCACCCTTGCCCGAATTGATGAGCTTGCCACAGAGAGGGGTTTAGAGATGACCATGGGAGAACTTCTCTTGGCGTACAAAATTGTTCCTCAGAGGGCAGGTCGCATCACTTTGCATGCTAGGGACACAAAAAAAACCCTCATTCCCAAGCTGAAAATATCCTCCCGGTGCTAGCAATCCCGATTCTTCTTCGTCGAAAAAGCGTCTTTAGGCGATCTTGATGACGAAGTGAAAGACGTCTTTTGAGATGAATGGAACACATCTCGTAAGACGATCTGATCTTCTTTATTAAACTTCTTTTGTTTTTTTGTTTGTTTGCATATTCTTGTCTTCCCGTTTTCATGTTCGTCCTTCTTGTGCAGTACCGGTGGGAATCAACTCCAAGAGCACGGATACGGGTGTGTGTCGACGCTTGCTAAGGATTAAGGCTGAAAAGAAAAAAACCTAAGAAGATCTGTCCTGACCCAGCGGGTAGTGGTGAAGACGAAGAATCTCCAGGATCCGACGAAGACAAAACCGAAACAGAAGTCACTCCCTTGTCCTCTGACATGATGAGTTCCTCTAAGAAGAAATCAGGTTGGTTGCTCCTTCTTCTACTTCCCATGTGTTTAATTTTCTTAAACTTACTTTTAAATCCTCGTCTCCCTTTCTCAATGTGGCTAAAAAAAAAACTCCCCAGGCGTTGTCGTGGATACCTCTGCCGCAGCAATGGTTCGACGGCTGAGATCCGGTGGGGCCAGACTTCCCTCGTCTCCTCCCCCCAGTTCTGAGGCCAAGAAGTCTCTTTCGTTGAAGCGGAAAAGGATTGACGATTCTCCAACCTCGCATGTTGCCAAGAAGGTAGAGCCGAAAGACCTCCTCAGTACTTTTGGGGACACCTTGCTTCCGAACGTAAAGATGGACTTCCAAACCCTCACCCCTGATGCCGCGTTCAGCCACGTGGGTGCAACGCTAAGAGTGGTAAGTTTGCTCACCCGAGCCCTTAGATATTCGTTGTCGTTTCTTTGGCATTTCCTTGACGCTCATTTGCCTTCTTCCTGATTTATCTTGTTCTTATAATTTCGCAGGCCTTCCAGGAACTAATGGCCACTAATGTCCGTTGCCAGGAGGAAATGAAGGTGTTGGAGGAAAAAGAGAAGCAAGCGAGGGAATTGGCTGCTTCGTTGGACAAGAAGGTCGGCCAACTCCAATCGTCGGTGGAGGATCTTCAAACTGAAAAGGCATCACTCGAGGCGAAGGCGTCGGAGGCGGAGAAGGAGATTGAAGGCTTTTCTCAGGTGGTGGTAAACGTGGCAGCGTATTACACGATGAAATCTCAAGTGGAGCTGCTGCAAGACTTCGCTGACGGGAAGAGCGCTAAATGGGACTTGAAGACGCAGTTGGAGGTCCTGGAGGAATACTACCCTGCTGACCATCCCCCTCCTGGCAAAGAATACCTGGTGGCTGAAGACCAGGAGGACGATGTGAGCTCCCCGAACAAGGAAAAATGTCAAGACGACGATGATAGGGGCTTGTCCAGCAAGGAAGGTGATGGCGAGAAGGACAAGGAGGAACCTTCGACCCCAGCTGGTGGACAGTAAGCTCTTGATGTGCCTCTCTGTGATCTTTAAAAAAGTACCCCTTTTTTTTGTTTTTGTTGGATGATCTGTCAGAATACTTTGGTAATTCTATGGCCTGGGGCCTAAAACTCTTATGGCGTCTGTTTTGAATGGTTTTGACGCCCTTTGAATGGCGCAACATTATCTTTAATCGATTATATGTCTGCGTTTAAAAATTTTGCGTAGTATATTAGCATAGGGAGATTCTTGGAGAATCTCCATGAATGTGTTGCCCGCAAGTGGGGTACGCGTTAGGTTTTAGCGTTTTAAGAAGGAGCTTTGGTGCTCCTTTTGTTAGCGACTTATTGTGAGTTCCGTGTAGGATCACGTTTTGCGCGTTGAGTGTTTTAGTTTTCTGCAAAGGGCCGTGTGTAGTTAGTTACGATTAGGCTTCCTTTGGCCATTGCCAAGGATCATTAGGAATTGACGCGTTCTTGGGCAATGGATCCTTAAGTGTAGAACTCAGGATGTGTTGTCATCGCGGCGTCCCGCGCATATGGCCATTTTGGGTTTTTTTGCTATAGCTTTCCCCTTCCCGTACTAGTCGGATGTTTAGTTGATCGGACTTAGATAGGGGGTAACCAACTTATGGGTTACTTCATCGACGTTGTATTCGTGACGACTTCGGCATTTCTAGACGGAATTACCATGTGTTTTTAACAGTGGTATTGTGTAATTGACGCGTTTCATGTTGTATGTAACTTTGATTAGCGTAGGGGTAACCATCTTATGGGTTACTTCATCAACGTTGTGTGCGTGATGACTTCGTCGTTTCTTGACGGTATAACCATGTGTTCCAACAGTGGTTTTTTGTGTTCCGACGCGTTTCATGTTGTATGATTAGCGTGTGTTTGCGTTTTTGAGCAATAAGAGAGTGTGCAAGATTGGGAGAACAATTTTCTCGCAAGTTATTATGCAAAGATGTGTGAAAACAAATTTGATGAACTAGGAATTTTGAAACTTTGTTCGACAGTGTGGGCGAGTGCCCTAAGTCGTTTATTCGAAAAAGCCAAAAATTGCCTAAAGATTCTCTAAGCTAGAGCTAAGAAATGTCTAGAAATAAATCATGATAATGAATTAATTTAGAAATAGTACTTTTTCAAATGGGTCGCGTTCCAGCTTCGTGGTACCGCTTGTCCGTCTCTGGATTCTAGCTGGTAAGCTCCATTTCCCGCGACTTTAGTGATTTTGTATGGTCCTTCCCAAGTGGGTGCTAATTTGCCAGCGTTCGCTTCTGCGGTATTCTGGAAAACCTTTCGTAATACCTAGTTTCCGAGCTGAAAACTTTTCACTCGAACATTTTTATTGTAGCTCCTAGCCACTTGTTGTTGGTACCTCATGATCCGAGCATGGGCTGCCTCTCTGAGTTCCTGGATAGTATCCAGATCTGCTTCCAACTCACGTTCGTTGCTCTCTGAGGTGGCGAGTCCATACCTTGCGGTTGGGACTAGGATTTCGGCTGGGATAACAGCCTCGCAGCCATGTACCAGTGAGAATGGAGTTTGTCCGGTGGCCCCCTTTGGGGTGGTGCGATCGGCCCAGAGCACGTAGGGTAGTTCCTCGGCCCACTTTCCTTTGGATTTTATCAGCCGCTTCTTTAGGTTATTGATGATTACCTTGTTGCTAGCTTCAGCCTGTCCGTTGGCTTGCGGGTATTTGGGAGTAGACATGACTAAATCAATGTTCCACTGCTTACAGAAGTCACGCATCTTCTTGCTTATAAATTGTGACCCATTGTCGCAAGTAATCTCCGCGGGGACCCCAAACCTGCTCAAGATGTTGCGCTGGATGAATGAAATTACTTGCTTGTCTTTGATTTCCTGGAAGGCTTCAGCTTCGATCCATTTAGAAAAGTAGTCTGTCATGTCGAGGAAAAACACCTTTTGCCCTGTAGACGGGGGTAACTTGCCAACGATGTCCATCCCCCATCGCATGAATGGCCAGGGAGTGATGGATGGATGGAGAATCTCTGGCGGCTGATGTGGGACTGGTGCGTGCCGCTGGCACGCCTCGCATGATTGAGCATACTTGGTGGCATCTTGGCGAATGGTGGGCCAATACCACCCCTGCCTTAAGATTTTGTTAGCAAGACTGCGACCCCCAGTATGATTACCGCAATCTCCGCTGTGCACATCGCGCATGATTTTCTCAGCCTCTTCTTTTTCTACGCATCGCTATAGGAAGCCTGCCGCAGATTTGTGGAAGAGGATCCCTTTTAAGATGGCGAACCGCGTTGCCTTTGACTTTTAAGGCTTTGGCTTCTATCTTGTCCTTGGGTACTTCGCTGTGTAGGAACCAATCAAGGTATGGCTTGGTCCAGTGGTCGCCTGAACTGACCCCTGGACTGGTGGATGCTTGGAGAATATCCGGGGCGAGTTGCTCTGGTGGTGGTTCAGCAGCTTGTGTCACCGACGTTTCGGTTATAGCCGACTGTAATAAGTGGACCAATGGTATATTATCATACTCCCTGGGGTCTAGGGTTGAGCCTAGACCGGCTAGGGCATCGGCCGGTGCATTCTGATCTCGAGGAATTTGTTCGAATTGTATTTGCTCGAAATTCTCGGATAGTGTTTTAACCACGTTGAGGTAGCTAGCCATCCTATCATCTTTGGCATCGAAAATGCCTAGGATCTGATTGATGATGAGTAAGGAGTCAGTGCGTACCTTGATTTTCTTGATGGACAGGTCTTTAGCCAATTCTAACCCAAAGATGAGAGCTTCATACTCCGACTCATTGTTAGTAGCTTCGAAGTTGCATCTGACCGCCTGAGCTATCGTTTCCCCCCTTGCCAACTTTAGCACGACGCCGAGCCCTGCTCCCCTTGCTTTTGAGGCTCCATCAGTGTTTAGTATCCATTCCTCCTCAGGTTCGTCGAGGGTCGAGGTCAAGACCTCCTCTTTAGCGCTTTCTTCAAGAGCTGGGGTGAAGTCGCCAACAAAGTCAGCCAGTACTTGTGATTTGATCGCTTTTCGAGATTTATATCTGACTTCGTATCCGCTTAGGTGGATTGCCCATTTTGCCATCCTTCCTGAGAATTCTGGTTTTTGCATGATTTGTCGGAGCGGGTAATTCGTCAAGACGATGATAGTGTGTTACTCGAAGTAGGGTCAGAGTTTATTTGAGCACATCACGACCGCTAGGACCAATTTTTCCGTTGGAGAGTAGCGTGTCTCGACGGATACCATTGTTCTGCTTACGAAGTAAACAGGAACCTGTTGGTCGTCCTCTTCTTTGACCAGGACTCCGCTTAGGGCGCGGTCCGATACAGCTAAGTAGAGGTGTAGTACCTCCCCCGGAGTTGGTTTAGCCAGTAGTAGGGGATTGGCGAAGTAGCCCTTCAGTTGTTGGAAGGCGGCCTCGTGTTTTTCCGTCCACTGGAAGCTCTTGTTCTTCTTTAGTACTTCGTAAAATAGTCGGCACTTATCTGAGGATTTGGAGATGAACCGATTGAGTGTCGCTATCATTCCGGTTAGCTTTTGCACGTCTTTCACGCTTTGAGGGGATTTCAAGGAAGCAATTGCCCGAACTTGGTTTGGGCTGGCTTCAATCCCTCGCTTGGTTACCACATGCCCCAAAAATGTCCCAGATTGTACCCCGAAGATGCACTTTTGGGGATTCAGCTTCATGTTGTATTCTTCGAGGATCTTGAACGCTTCTTCCAAGTGCCCCTTGTGTAGGGAAGCACTTGTGCTTTTTACCACCATATCGTCGATATACACCTCCATTGTCTTGCCAATGTGGTCGCGAAACATCCGGTTGACTAATCTTTGGTAAGTAGCCCCGGCGTTTCTCAAGCCGAAGGGCATTACACGATAGCAATACGTTCCCTGCCCTGTGATGAAGGAGGTTTTCTCTTGATCTTCCGGCTCCATCTGGATCTGGTGATAACCACTGAATGCATCCATGAAGGTAAGGAGTTCGTGACCCGCGGTTGCATCCACCATTGTGTCTATGTGGGGAAGAGGGAAAGAGTCCTTAGGGCAAGCTTTGTTGAGGTCGGTGAAGTCTACACAAACCCTCCATTTCCCGTTTTTTTAGGTACCACGACTACGTTAGCTAGCCAATCGGGGTACTTCACTTCTCTGATCTTTCCGGTGTCTAGTAATTTTTTAACCTCTTCATCGACCGCTCGTATTCGCTCTGGGGCGAACTTTCGTCTCTTCTGCTTGACTGGAGGGTGTTTGGGATCTACGTTGAGTTTGTGTGTGATGATAGAAGGGTCTATTCCAGTCATATCTTCGTGACTCCAAGCGAAGCAACTCTTGTGACTTTTCAGGAATGTTACCAACTCTTCTCTAACTGATGGTTCGAGATTTTCTCCGATCTTGACGACCTTCCCTTCCTCCAAGGTCACCTCCTCCGCTTTTTCTCCGTCTTCAGTCCGCTCTGGCGGAGGAGTGACGTTCTGTAATTGCTATGCCTCAGGTCTCAGAGTGGTTGGCTTGAGGGCTGCCTTATAGCACTCCCTACCCAACCTCTGATCCCCGCGAATTTCGTCTATTCCCCATGGTGTTGGAAATTTCACCGTTTGGTGGTAGGTGGATGCTACTGCTTTCATGTCGTGTAACCATGGTCGTCCCAAGATTACGTTGTAGCATGAAGGGCAGTCCATTACGAGGAAATTGACTTGCATATTTATGCCCTTGGCGAAGGTTGAGATGGCGATATCGCCCACAGTGTGCTTGATCTCGCCGTTGAATCCCACTAAGGGCACCGGGTGCTTATGAATGTCGTTTTCGGACAAACCCATCTCTTTCAGGGCAGTTAGGGTCATGAGATTCGTGGAGCTTCCCGTATTGATCAGTACCCTTTTCATCAGCACGTTCCCAATATGCAGGGATATCACAAGACCATCGTGATGCGGTTCGAAGGTGTTTTCTGCATCGGTGTCGTCAAACACGATGGCTTGTCCTGGAGATTCTCTAGCGCGGTGTCTCGACTGGGGTCGATTGAAACTGCTTTCTCTTGCGTGGCATTTTGCTGCTGAGTACGATAGTCCACAGATGCTTGACCCTCCTGATATCACGTTGACCACTCTGTCAAGCGTGGGAGGATTTCGCCTTTCCTGGTGCTCAGATTGGTGATTCTCCAGCAAATCTTTGGGTACTCGAGCATCTGGAGCTACGTCTTTTATCCTTCCTTCCGCCAATAGGCGGGCCAATTCTTTTCGAAGCATAAGGCAATCCCGGGTCCAGTGTCCGTGATATTTGTGGTAATCGCACCATTTGGACGTGTCTCCCCCCGAGCGAGGAGTTTTGTCTTTTCTTGGCCACCTCACGAGTTCTCCTTGTTTCGCCATGTTCCGGAGCAGCTTTTCCGTGGATATGTTGAGTTTGAAGGAGTCGAGTGTGGGCGGCATGGGTTCTCGTTCTTTGTCATTCGTCCAACGTGCCCTGGCCACGTTGACGTGCCCTGAGGTAGGCCGTGAGTAAGGATGGGCGCGGCGATCTTTCCTCTGATCTGCTGAACCTCGCCGGCTGTCGATGGGTCCCCGTCTTTCGGTTTTCTCCGTCCCTGAAGACCTCTTCCTTAGGGACCTATCCTCTTCCAACCGGACGTGTGCCAGCGCTCTAGCTTGCACTTCTTCGAATGTGGCACAAGGGTGTTTAGTAAGCTCCTTGTACAGGCCGCCATCGGGGGTGACCCCTTGCCTGAATGCTTCCACTACGGTCGTCACGTCGCAAGATGGGATGGAGATCTTCTCACGATTGAAGGGATCCAAGAATTCTCTGGTAGTTTCTTGGTACCGTTGGCGGATCCGGTAGAGGTCGTTGGATTGCTTCTCAAATTTGCGGCTGCTGGCGAATTGAGACCGGAAAGTGTCCGAGAGGTCTGCGAAGGACCTAATGCTCCAACGTGGGAGGTTGATAAACCAAGTAAGCGCCGGACCTGTTAAGGTTGTGTCGAAGCCCTTGCACATCACCGCCTCTTTGGAATGGGACGGGACCGCACTCGTCATCATCTTCTGTTTGGCGAGGAAATTAATTTCCTCACCCGTTCGTCGCAGAAAGCTCGTCAAGGAAGGGTTTTAGCGAGGAAATTTTTTTCTCGGAGAAGCCTTTTCGCGATGACAATAATTTTTCTCGGTATTATAATTTTGCGACCATTATTTTTCTCGCAAAAATATATACAATTTTGTTGCCAAATAAGATGAAGGATTAGACAATGGTCGTTAAATATTATTATCGACCAAATAAATTTTCTCGCTAATCCTTTTATTTCTTCGTTAAAAATGGCTTGTAATTAAAAGACTATAAATAAAATAATATTAGCGGCGATTTTTTTTTTCTTGAGATAAATAGTTTTTATCTAGAAAATCAAATTTCTCGTTATTTATACCCTTTAGCGAGAAAATATTGTCTCCGTACATGCACTTTTTAACGACCAAGTTATTTTGTCATTTATCATCGCTAAATATAGTTTTTGGTGAGAAAGTTATTCCTCGTTATGTTCCGACCTTTCATCATTAAATTATATTTTATCGCTTTTGGTGAGAAAAATGTGTTATGGTCGATATAAGAAGATGTTTTAGCGAGAAAAGTTGATAATAAAAATATTAGAAAACCTACATAATATCAAGAAAATTAATACTATAAATTTTATATATATAAATATGATTCAATAATATCCCTAATACATAACAAAATACACTGAGTGCATTATATTCCAAAAGATACCAATAAGTACATTATATGCCAAAATAATCTCCCTAATACATAGCAAAATACACTGAGTGCATTATATAACAAAATGATCTTCCTAATATATACCAAAATAGTCTCCTTAAGCTTTTTGCTGAACTTGCCTTTAAGGAGCCACAAACAAAACTTTGAACGACCACGACTTCATGTCCCATTGAAATGAGACATCATTGAACCATTTGCCAATCAATCTCTTGTCATCTGCGAACAACAATAGGTTACATTGTAGAGTATTGTGACATGAATTTAGGAACAACTCCAGAAACAACCGAATCAACACTAGAGAAATGTAGGAACAACAATTCATCGTATTAGGAGGGGGTAAAAGAAACCCCATAAAATCAATGTATAAAAAAGTGGGAAAACGCTTAATTACCAATACATGATCATGGAATAAGGGCACCAAACCACCTCGATTAATCTAGCTCTCACCTTCACTTAAAGAAGAACCTATAAAGAAAGAAAATAATTAACAAATGGAAATTAGAAAGCAACCAGTGACACTAGCAAACATCAGTAGTGGTTGTTGTGAAGCTAGCAAACAGCAGAAAACAACAACAAAGGAAATCAAAATACAGCAGGCCATTCAATTCAAATACAACAAGCCATTCAGTTGGTAAAAAGGAAATCAAAATACAACAGGCTTGAACAAACAAGCCAATTCAACAGGCCATTCAGCAAGGCAAGACAAATACAGTAGGCCAGAACAAACAAGGCCATTCAGCCAGGCAAGACAAGACAAATACAACACGGAAGTGAGACGAAACATTTCATTAGCAAGCCTGAAAAAACAAAATTGAAAAGCCCATCTTCAATTCAAGTATATTTTGAATGCATTAGAACGGAAGTGTCTTGAGTCTGAGCTTTTATTCAAGTATATTTTGAATGCAATTTTCAAGTGAGACAGAATCTGTCTGAGCCTTTATTCAACCTTTATTTTCACTTTACCCTTCTCTATGCCTAAACAAACTAGAAGAATAAGAGAACATGGAGTGAGACAGAGAAGCCATTGAACATATATACAACAAGTTCAAAATTAAAGTCATTCTATCCAAGACAAAATTAAAGTCAACATCCATTACAATTAGTGCAAATTGAGACTGCATTTGTTGAAGATTATTTGTCCACTAATCATTCTTAAGAAGTCAGAGAAGCAGTTGAACATATATACAACAAGATAACATAAACTAAACTGATATTGGCATTGAGATCAAAACACAACATAAACCATAACAGTAAAAGTATTCGACACAGATCAGGAATAAAAATATCAAAAACTGTTTCACTGACATAGGAATAAACATATCAAAGGAGGCTTAAATCTCGTATAAATATTGATATCCAATAGTTCACAAACCAGATCAAAGGAGTGTTATTGTGCGATTTTTTCTGTTATTGTGCAAAAAACGATCATCAATAGTTCACAAACCAGATCAACCTCACAATCAAAAAAAAAAAGCAGGAACTAATGACGAAAGCCCTAGAAAATAAACACAACCGGAACTGGAGGAACAGATCCGAACTGAAGGAACAAATCAATTGCATGATAAACCGAAACCAATCGAACTGAAGCAACAGATCAATTGCACAATAAATCGAAACCAATCGAAACGAAGGAACAGATCGGAACTGAAGTGCAGGTGGAGCAAATCGGAACATACTGACAGGCGCTTCAATGGAACAGATCGAAATTGAACTGACCTGATGAACAAGAAGAAGAGACCGGAACTGAACTACCGATGGCGTCGGGGTGAGATTGGAACTCGGATGAGAGAGAGAGACGGGCAGGAGGCAATCTAGGTTTTTTTTTTTGAGAGGAAGGCAATCTAGGTTTTTTTTTTGAGAGGAAAAGTTGATAATATTATTAAAGGTCTAACTCCGCCAAAGCTAAAACACCCAACGGAGAATTAGAACCGAAACTTGTTCATGTCCCAACTCGGGACATAAACGAGCCACATAGTCAGCTACAATATTTCCATGACGACTTACATAAACACACGAACTTGAACTAAAAGATTGTAAAAGTAGTCTAATATCATCTAGAAGTGACCCATAATAAGAGAGATTAGGATCGTTTCTATTAATCCCTAAAGTTAAACTTAGAGAATCAGTTTCTGAAATTATGGATAAAAGGCCAAGAGACTTTGCCAATTTCAAACCAAATAACATTGCACAAGCTTCAGCGACTAGAACCGGCATTGTTGAAGTGCAACGTCGAATAGCAGAAGAGATAACAACACCTGCAGAATCTCGTATGACCACTCCAAGTCCAGTTCCAATGTCCCTCAAACAAGCTGCATCAGTATTAATTTTAAAAATTCCAACTGGTGGTGGTTGCCAATTTGAAACTCGTGGTACTGGTGGAATTGATTGAGAAAACTGTGCAGCAACAGACTTGTAAGTGAGAACAAGGCTGATATAACCAATCAGAAGGTGAGCACCCTGGTTGTATCTGGTTTGAAAAATACCCAAATTTCTTGCACTCCAACAAACCCAAGCAAGTAGAAAAAATTCTTCAACACCTTCGGCTCCAAACTGATCTGCAATCTGCAGTACTGTATCGGCCAAAGACAAAGACTGTAAATTCGTGATGCTAGAAAGTATTCCCGACTGGTTCCACAGAGATCGAGCATGAGAACAGCTGAAAAGCATATGCCAAACAGTTTCAGGAGAATCATTACAAAGTTCACAAATGTCTGTATCAGTGATATTGCGTTGATGAAGACCAACCTTAAGACTCAAAGAATTGGACAATAATTTCCAAGCAAAAGTTCTAAGCTTTGGAGGAACATTAAGCTTCCAAATAATGCTCCAAACCGGCGAAGAAGAAGTGCTATGTAATCCCTGAGATAAATCTGACATTCCCAACCAATAAGCAGACTTCACCGAATACAAACCATTTGTACACAGAGGCCAAAACAGAATATCATCCTTTGAAAAAGAACTTAAAGGCATACCTAATACAAGTGTAACATCAGAAGGCTCCAACACAGCATTTAATCGAGCCAAATTCCAAGTTCGATGAACAGGATCAATCAAATATGATACCAAAAGCGTTGAATCAGCCCCTGGAACAAACAATGGTTGGCGAAAGTTGCCAGAGCCATCCGGCACCCATTTATCACGCCAAACAGAAATATTGCTCCCATCACCAACACGCCATGCTAAACCTTCAAGCAAAAGACATTTAGCACTCCATAAACTGGACCATGTATAGCTCGAATTGAGCCCTAACCTTGCTGATAGAAAATTGGAACCTCTGAAATATTTTTCCCTAAAAATCTTACTTATAAGAGCATCGAGAAACTGAATGAGGCGCTACCCTTGTTTGGCAAGCATGGCCGAATTAAACACCTTTAAATTTCTAAACCCTAGTCCACCAGATTTTTTGGACTTACAAAGAAAAGCCCAAGACCTCCAATGCAGTTTTCGTCGATCATCAGAATATCCCCACCAGAAATTCGACAACAGGGAGTGAATCTCATCAATTAATGAATCAGGTAATCTGAAAATACTCATCACATACAGGGGAATAGCCTGTAAAACAGACTTGATCATCACTGCACGACTAGCCTGTGATAATAGTTTTGATTTCCAACCCGAAACCTTTTTACGAATCCGCTCCTTTACCATATTAAAAACCACTTTCTTTGAGCGTCCAATAATAGTAGGCAATCCCAAATATTTTGAATACCTATCAACCTCCTAAACATTCAAGAAAGAGCAAATTTCATGTCTCTGTTGAGCTGAAACATTTTGGCTAAAGCAAATCTCTGATTTGGCCATGTTAACTTTCTGTCCAGATGCCCGTTCGTATTTACTGAGAATATCAGTTATAATCGAGCATTCTTGCAAATTTGCTTTAGCAAATAATAGACTATCATCAGCAAAAAAGAGATGTGAAACCGGCAAAGCTGTACGACTAACCGAAATACCATGCAAATCTTGCACTTGTACAGCCTTGTGAATCAAAGAAGATAGACCTTCAGCACACAAAATAAACAAGTAAGGCAAAAGTGGACAGCCCTGACGTAAACCACGAGTCGGAGAAATAAGGCGATGCAAACCACCATTATACTTAAAAGTCAGAGATACAGTTTCCAAACAACTCATAATCCGATTTGTCATAGTTTCTGTAAAACCGAATTTGAGAAGTAAAGAACGTAAAAAAGGCCATTCTACACGGTCATAAGCCTTCATCATATCCAACTTTAGACCAAAAGATCCATTAGCTCCCGAACGACGATTCTTCATACAATGAAAAGCCTCAAAAGCAATAAGAGCGTTATCCGTAATTAAGCGTCCAGGCACAAAAGCACTTTGCACAGGCCCAATAAGATCATTCAGAAAAGGCTTAATCCGATTTGCTAATACCTTAGCAGCCAGCTTATATAAGATAGTGCAGAGGCTAATAGGACGGTAATCACTTATTCGCTTAGGTTCTTTAAGTTTAGGAATAAGTGTAACAATTGTTCTATTAACCTCCTTTAAATCAGAACCCCCAATCCACCAATCCTGAATAAAAGCAACAATGTCTGGTGCAAGAATATTCCAGAATTTTTGAAAAAACAGAGCATGCATACCATCTATTCTCGGCGCCTTTGTTGGATGCATCTGAAAGAGAGCAAAACGAATCTCGTCGGCATTAGGAACGGTATCCATATTTTGATTTTGATCATTGGTAAGCCGGACAGAAATACAATCCAGAACAGCTTCAAAATCAGTAGGATTTTCTGAGCGAAAAAGATTATCATAAAACAGAACAATTTCATCCTCAATCTCTCCATCATTTGAAAGTAAGATATTACTAGAATTAAGGAGACCCTGTATATGATTATGGGCTCGTCGTTCAGAGGCTTTATGATGAAAATATGGTGTATTTTTATCCCCGTAACGAAGATCATTCGACCGAGCACGCATAAACCAATATGCCTCTTCCTCAGCTTGCAGCATTTCAAGTTCAACACTTGTGTTTTGACAAGATTCTAAAACAAAACCATCTGGGGTTAACTGTTGCAAAGACTGTAAACGCTTCTCAAGGAGAGAAATTCGTTTCCTTCTGCTGTGAAACTCTTGATTAGCCCAGGAAGAGAGATGATCAGCACAGACCTCCAATTTATTCATCGGAGAGAGACAAGAAGCCTCCCAAGATTCCTTAACAATCTCAGCACAACGCTCATGAGATAGCCAGAAAGATTCAAAGCGAAATAAACGCTTCTTGAAGTAATTGTCATTAGACCGAACATTATCTAAATTTAGACAAAGGAGCGAATGATCGGAATGGATACGAGGAAAGATTGAAATAGCAGCAGTAGGATAAAGAGTTGACCAAGTGGAAGTACAAAGCCCTCGATCAAGACGCTGTCTAATGATAGTATTCTCTCGCCGACCTCTATGCCAAGTAAATTTACCACCATAAGCTCCCATATCTAGCAATTGCAAATCAGAAATAACATTACGAAAAGGCTGCATATCAGATTCCCGAGCTTCTACGCCTCCATGTTTCTCAGAAGCATCCACAATTTGATTAAAATCACCCAAGAAAACAGAGGGAATATCACAAGTGCTATGGAGTTGACGTAATAATTGCCAAGTTTTCCATTTATTCTCCCTTTCCGGATGACCATAGATGCCATTAAAAATCCAGTCGCCTTTAGAAGAGTCACTAATCTTAGCCATAATATGATTACGAGAATAAGAAATAATAGTAACATCAACATCACGCCACCAGAGACCAAGACCACCTGACAAACCGCGGCTGTCTAAACAAAAGCCATTCAAAAAACCACACTTTCACATAATTGATTCTTGATCCCGTTTCGAAACCATAGTTTCCATTATGAAAATAATGGAGGGCCGATCTCTCCAAGCCCACGAGCGGAGAGTTTGAACAGTACCGCGGTTGCCCAACCCGCGGCAGTTCCAAACAAAGATTTTCATGGTTGTTCGCGAATACGGGGACCACCCGTACTCGCTACTTGATGCGCATCAGAAGCAGCAGCATCCAGAGTCTTCATTCGCACACGCTTAGGAGGAGACGCATCACTGGATACGATAAGATCACTATGAATTACTGAAATTTTACGTTTCAGATCTGCCATAGAAACACCAGTGACAGTTACACCCCCAGTAGGCGTCTTAGCATTTGATGGAAGTGTGGCAACAGTATGTCCACCGAGCCTAGATTCTACACCAGAAGGCAAGATAGCAGGTACACAATCAGGCACAGATTTACTACCAGAAGAAGATGTAGTATTAGTTGTCACGACATCAACAGACTTAGAGGAAACTGTAAGTTGTTGAAATTTGTCCAACCACTCCTGTTCTCGATCCCTTTCAGCAATCGGAACACGAGAACGACGAATAACAGGACTTGCACGTAGCCAAGCACCATACGGTGCTTTCTGACGATCAAACGTTGTAATATCAACAGTGACACAATCCTTAAAAGAGTGTCCTAACTTGCCACATGCAAAACAAAAAAATGGGTAAATGCTCATACTTGACATCAAGGCAATCTAGGTTAGAATCGTGAGATTTGGGTTTTTGATATAGGAACTAAGCTTTACCCGCTAATTAATTTGGGTGAAATTTGGTTTTAGCGCTTATTTTTTCATAATTCCAAATCTTTTTTTTTATAATTAGTTCTTAAGGAATAGCCAATTATAAAATGATAAAATATATTATAAAACTTATAAAAAAGATTCTTTTTTGATTTCTCGGTTAACTAGTAATATTTTTACATTATAATTATATACTTAAACAATACAAAAATTATCAACTCTGTATGGAAACATTATTGCTCAATTAAAATTTCAAAATAGTTACATACTAATCTTAGTTTTCGAGCTCGAATTTTTTTCAAATTACTATATTACTTATTTGTATTTTTATATGCAAGGATATTTTTAAAATACAATGCCTATCTATCTACAAAAAAGTATCTTTTTAAAAATCATTATTAAAAACTGATACGCCTAAGGATATTTTAAAAAAACTATACGTATCTTTATCTTATTGCAAAAAATATTCTATCAAAAAATAAAACTAATATATTGATTATTTTGTTTAATATTAATACATCAAATTATTATATCTAATTAAAATTTCATCCAACCAGATTGATTTATAAAAAGATAGATTATGTGATTAAATGTCGGACCGCTTTAAATATCATTTTAACCTTCGTTTTAGTATATGGTAATGATGAGTTACATAATCGCTCGATAGTGATATAGAGAATAATGTCAAATTCTCAAAACGTTGATTTTTTCGATTTTCGGTTCGGTTAATTTTTACACTTGCACTATATGTTATGGATATCCTAAACCCTAACCCAAAAGCTCTAAATCTCAAACCCTAAACCCAAACCCCAAAGACTAAACTCTAACCCCTAACCCCTAACCCAAACCCCAAAATCCAATATAATATTTATTCATAAAAATTAATTCGAATTTTAATTAAAAATAACAAAAAATATTTTATCTTTATCTTTTTATCTATTTATGAAAAATATTTATCTTAAATCAAAATTTGACAAACAAGGTAAAAATTTCAAACATCTATATAATTATTTGCCTCAATTAAATTTTTATGAAAAAAATTATATTATATTTTCCTTAATTTTCTTTTTTAGATTATCATGTAAATATAGAAGATTTTTTATCTTTAAAAAATCAAATTTTTAGATTAACTCTCTTTTTAAATTTTTATTGAAAAGGTTTTTAAAGAATTGAATTTGATTATTTTTTTTTAAGAATTTACATTATTTTTGGCTTTTTATTATTTTTTTAAATTTACTTTATTAATATCTTATTTATAATATCTAAAAATTGATGAGTTGTAGTCGTGCATGGCACGACGGGTACAACTAGTTTTACGTAAAGCTCGTACATGGCATGAGTCAATATCTACCTAGTACATTACAAAGCAGAAACCATGTCTGTTGAAAAATTTGCGCCACGTGGAATTCCTTGAATAAAATAATGTTATATTTTTTAATAATTAATATTATAATTACTTGTATCATTCTTTCTATATATCCAATTTTTTATAATATAATAACTTGATCTATATGTTGATATTTTTTATGCATATTTTTTTATGTTGTAACAAGATTTGGGATGCAAGTATATAATATTTTTATCTATATGTTGATAATAACTTGATCTAATATTTCTTATATTAATTTTATGCATAATAATTTTTTTTATCTTTTAACAAGATTCGGGATTCAAGTATATAATTTTTTTATCTATGTGTTGATAAAAAATGGGACACAATCTTAAAGATTTTTTTATAAATTACATATATTTATTATAATATTATATACAACTGTTTTAAATTTTATATTAATATCATAATATTTTATAATCTTTAGTAAAATTATCCCATGAGTATCACGGGGATTCAACAAGTATACTATAAAAGCACACCATTTTCGAGTCACCACGTTAATTCAAACCCTACCTCATATTAAAAAAATAATTATTCATATAAATTAATTACCTTTCCATAAAATTCGTCTTTATGTATTTATATAAAAAGAGTTTTATAAAAACAAATTTACTATTAAAAAATTTATAAAACTGTTTTATTGTATCCAATTTTCTATCTTTTTTTATTTATCTATTTCGTTTAATTTTCATACATATTGTTTAATTTTTTTTCTATTAAATTTCCCTTTATCTACTTATGTAAAAACTAATTTTATAAAATCGAATTTACTATTTAATATTTTTAAAATATTTTATTCTACCTAAATTTCTATCTTTTTTCTTATTTATCTATTTTGTTTTTCTTACTTTTTTCTATCTATCAATATAATTTTATGAAATTATCCTATTCTATTTTTTTCTATTTATCTATTTTGTTAATTTTCTTGCATATTATTTAATTTCTATTCTATTAAATTCCTCTTTATCTATTTATGTAAAAAAAATATTTTATAAAATTGAATATACCATCAAATATTCAATTGTCTATATTTTGTTTAAATTTGAGTCGTAGTCATGCATGACATGATGTGTTTAACTATTATCTATCTATTACTTACTTATAACTAAAGCCGAAGCAATTTCTACCACCACATTGCGCCACATCACCCCTTTATTAAAATAATAATTTTAAATAGTTAATTATGCAGAAAATTTATCACCAAGTAAACATAAAGATAAAATAATATTAGTAAAAAATCTATCTTCAAATAAATATAAAGATAAAATAATAGTAGTATATTTTACCAATATAGATAAAAAAAACTTTATATTTATCATATTTGTAAAAAATAAATTAAAAAAATATAAGAAAACATATGTACATTTGTCACACACACACACACAGATATATGTATATATATATATATATTTGAAATAAAAATAGCCATATAAATGATAATATCTTTGAAATATCTATCTATCTATACTTAGGAAGTAATTGTGGCCCCACCTAATGTTTCAAAAGTAATTTTTATTCTTATTATTTATAATTTTTTTAAATTTTTCTAAAAATCTATCTATTTTTTATAAAAACAAATTTTCTAATATATTTAATAAAAAAATAAAAGAAAGAAAAAATAAAACGTAAGATTTTTTAATATATAATGATAGATTGATATCATAATAAGGTATGATAGATTGATATGTATATAATTACTTGCCAAAAATTTTCTATTATCTTTTCCTTAATTTCCTTTTTGGATTATCTATATTAATATAAAAGATTTTTTATCTTTAAAAAAATTCTATATTCATTCATATATTTTTTATCTTTTATTATCTACCCTAATATATTACTAATAACTAAAGCCGGAGCAATTTCTGCCACCACATTGCGCCACATCACCCATTTATTATAATAATAGTTTTTTATAGTTAATTATGCAAAAAAAAGTTATCTCCAAGTAAACATAAAGATAAAATAATATTAGTATATTTTACCAATATAGATAAAAAAGGACATTATATTTATCATATTTGTAAAAGATAAATTAAAAAAATATAATTAAAAATATTTACATGTGGTCACATATATATCTTTGAAATAAAAATAGCCATATAAATGATAATACCTTTGAAATATCAATCTATCTATCTATATTAACTATATATTAAAATCGAATCTTTTCGAGCCATCAGAACAATTCTGACCCCACCTTATATTTAAAAAGTAATTTTGTATTCTTATTATTTATAATTTTTTCTTTTAAATTTTTTAAAAATCTATCTAATTTTTATAAAAACTAATGTTCTAATATATTTAATAAAAATTAAAAGAAAGGAAAAATAAAACATAAGATTTTTTTAATATATAATGATAGATTGTTATCATAATAATCTAGGAAAATATTTTTACTATAAATTTTTTCTATCTAAAATTAACATTACAATATATTTTGTATTTGGAAAAAAATAATTCAAATTTTAATTAAAAAAATTATTTAATCTTTATCCTTTTATCTATTTATGTAAAAGATTTATCTTAAATCAAATTTAGATAAAAAAAATTAAATTTTTTAAATATGTATATAATTACTTGCCTAAATTAATTTTTGATAAAAAATTATTTTATCTTTTCCATTATTTAATTTTTGGATTATTTATTTTAATATAAAAGATTATTTATCTTAAAAAAATTCTATATTCATTCATATTTTTTTAATCTTTTCTTCTTAATTATCTTTTTAACTTTTTATTGAAAAGATTTTTAAAGAATTGAATTTGATTAAAAAAATTATAATTTAGTCACGTAGTTATTTTTAATTTGTCTTAATGTTATTTTTGATCCATATTATAGTTTTTATATATGACAATTAATTTCGTATCCATAAAAAAAACATATAGTCACGTAAATGTTTTTAAAATTTGCCTTAGTATAGTTTTTATCCATATATACGACACTTTATTTAATTAAATGGACCATATTTTTATTGTATTTTTAATGGTTTTTAATAACTTTATATCCATTAGTATAATTTTTTAATACGGTACTAAAGTTTTTGATTAACTTTAGATTTAAAATATTAAGTTTCAATCTATAAGTATATAAAAACGTTTTTTATAACATAATTTCTATCCATAATAATGATTTTTTATATTTCTATCCAAAATTTTGATTATTTTTTATATTACTTTTTATTTATATGTATGACAACTTTTATATTTCCTTATATTAATTTTTCATTCACAAGTATGACAACTTATTAAATTTTTATCCATGAGCATGTTGATTTTTCATACTATTTTTCTAGTAATAAGTATGATTTTTTTTAAATTAATGTCGTTACAAATATGTTGTGTTACAATATATTAGTTTTCTATTCATAAGTATAATTGATTTCTTATATTTCGGATCCAATAATAAATAAATAAAAAATTATTGATCCCTTAATCTGTTTAGTCGGATTTAGGTTTAGTCATTTCAAGTTGGTTGAGTGTTGTCTATGTCATTAAAATTTGCAAGTTGATTGAGTCAATTCATTACGGTTTTTGTGCCTGTTCGTGTCAACCCAACGAGTTAAGAGCGTCAACTTTTTAATAATTATTACATAAATAGTACAAATAACATTTTAAGAATAAGATAATATTTGTATAAATTTTACTAATAAATAATATTATTATAACTAAATTAATTATTTATAATACTATTTTTATTATATAAATTATAATATATATATATATCATATTTAAATAATATATTACATTTTTATTTAAAAGTCCCCAGGCAAGCCCGGGTCATCAACTAGTACATTATAAAGCAGAACCCAAGTCTGTTGTAAAATTTGCGCCACGTGGCATTTTTGAATAAATTAATGTGAAATTATATTTTAATAAATTTTGTAACAACTTATAGTATTATTGCTATATATACTAAATAGATAACATGTTTATATAATTTTGTATGTTCATAATTTTCTATCTATGGATTATGTATTAGTTTACTACAATTGATAACATATTTATGTAATTTTTATACACATAAATTTCTATGAGATGATATTTTCGATATTAATTTAATATTTTATCTCCTAACAAGATTTAGGGTCTTAATATATTTTTTTATCTTTTAACAAGGCTTGAGCTCCAAGTATAAAATTTATATCTACATAATGATATAAAATTATATTTTTTGTTGATGACTAAGATTTAGGGTCTTAATATATTTTTTATCTTTTGTGTTGATGACTAAGATTATATGTAAATGTCAAAAAAATCGAATTTTAATTTAAATTAATAAAATTATATTTTCTTTATCTTTTTATGAATTTATATTAAAGATTTTTTCTTAAATCAAATTTTGATAAAAAAAATAGAAAAATATACAAAATTTGATGAATACTTGCTTAAATTGAATTTTGATAAAAAATTACATTACATTTTTCTTAATTTTTCTAGCCCCACCTTACATTTAAATTTTGTTATCTCTATGTTTTTTTTGTAATTTAATATGAATGATAGGTTGATTAATACTTTTAATTTTGTAAATTTTCATATACATGAATTTCTTTTATATTTTATTTCTTCGTTATGTAAATTTAGTATGGAAAACAACTTTATAGATGGATTGAATTTTGCAAACTAATACATAGATAATTTTCTCTATATTTTATCTCTTAAATCAAGGACAATGTTCTCTTCTATACTAATCTTTATATTATATTTTTTCATATTTACAAACATTCTTATTATTATAGAGTACAAGATAAGAACCCTAATATATAATTTTATTAAATTAACTTTAAAAAATATTTTAATAAATTATATTATGCTTTGTAGATAACCTATTCTAATTATTATTATCTTTATTAAAAAAACAAGTATTTATACATATTAGTGTCTAAAAAAATAAGAAAATATTATTTAAAAATATTCAATAAAAATAAAAATTAATATTTTAATAATTTCAATCTAAATTTGAACAAGATGTCCACAAATAATGAAAAAATATTTAAAAATATATTCAATTAAAATATAGAGTGCAATCTAAAAAAAATAATTTATCTATTTCATAATTTATTATTATATTATATAATATATTTAGTATTTTAAATTAATATCGAAGAAATGTATAGTTTTTTAGTAAAATTATCCCGTGAATATCACGAGACTTTAACTAGTTAACTTTTTATTGAAAAGATCCTTAAAGAATTGAATTTGATTAAAAAAATTAAAAGAATTTATATTATTTTTGGCTTTGTAATTATTTTTGTAAAAGATTTATAAAATTTAATGATTATGAAATATTGTCAAGGAAAAAGGGCAATGTAGGTTATTTTACCTTAATAATCTATGTTAATCTTCAATTTTAAACTTAATAATCTAGATTTAATTTATTTTATTTGATTTCAAAAATAAAATAATTTTTATACATATTATATGCAATAAATTACTTACATTAAATTTTATTTAATTTTTCTTTATTAAAATATTTTTTTATAATATATCTACAAAAATACCAAGTCAGAGTCGTGCAGGGCACGATGAGTACAACTAGTATATTATAAAAGTCGACCGTTTTTGAGGAACCACATTAATTATGGCCCCATCTTATATTTAAAAACAATACTTTATTCATATTATTTCATATTTTGTAATTAATTTCCTATTTTTTGTATTTTTACTTTTCATAATATTTATTTGTTGCTTAACCATCTTGGAGAATACTTTGATACATGTCAATTTCACTTTTTTGATAACTTTTTATTATCTATTTATGTTAATAAGTATTTTATCTTATGATAATGAGTCCACCTTATATTAAAATAATTCTTTTTTAAGACATAAATTAATTAGATATTTTTTTATCTTTTTATGTAAAACAATATTTATGTAAATAATAATATTGGGCAATATCAACTAATATTAATTATAGGATCTATAAATATATATTAAAGTTTTTTTTTGAGCCACCACATTAAATTTAGCCCTACTTTATATTTTTAAAAATCAACTTTTATTCATATGAGTTTACTTTTCCAAATAATTTTTTTCTATCAATTTATTTATAAGAAATTTAGGAATTCAAAATTTATTTTAAAAAATTTATTTTTATATTATCTTTATATATATATTTCTATAAAAGTTTTCTTAAATCAAATTTTGAGCCACCGCATAATTTCCCGCCAAACTTATAACGACGAAATAGCGATGAACCAACATATTTGTCATAGAATGTGATGTTTAATAAGGAATATAAGTTTCTCGCTAAAAGTGAAGTCACAACTTTTAAAGAGGAATCCTTAAATTCATCACCAAAAGCCACATATAGTGAGGAAAATAAATTTCTCCCTAAAAACATATAGCGCCGGAGTTATTTTATCCTCGTTTAATGTTTTTGGCGATGAAAATAAATTTCTCGCTAAAAACATATAGCGATGAAGTTATTTTATTCTCGTTTAATGTTTTTGGCGATGAACATATTCCTCAATAAATGTTTCAAAATTTGTCGTTGTTGACCTCTTATTTTACGAGACCAAATTATGAGTACAAATAGCGATGAACCAACATATTTGTCGTAGAATGTAATGTTTGGCAAGGAATATAAGTTTCTCGCTAAAAGTGAAGTCACATTTAATGAGAAATCATTAAATTCCTCGCCAAAGACCACATTTAGCGAGGAAAATAAATTTCTCGCTAAAACAATGGTCGCAAAAAGGCATTTTTGTTGTAGTGCCTTCTCCAGGCGTCCCTTTGAGGAAGCGTAGGAGGTTGTGAGTAGCATCAAGGTGTGGTTTTCAAGGTGTTGCCATGAACTGGCTGAGAATATGGACATCGTAGACGAGGTCCGGTCTAGTGATGGTGAGGTAGATTAGGCGCCCAACCAAGCAGCGATAAACGGAAAGATCCAGGAGGAGATCGCCATCATGGTCGGAGAGCGCCAATTTAGGGTCAAGTGGTACGCAGGCTGGTTTTGCTCCAAGGAAACCTATATCTTCAAGTATTTCAAGAGCGTATTTCCGTTGGGTTAGGATGATCCCACGTTGAGATCGTGCTACTTCAATCCCGAGAAAGTATTTAAGAGGTCCCATGTCCTTGAGTTTGAATTGCCTTGCTAGAAACTCTTTAGTGTCTTTGATTGCCTGCAAGTTAGTACCGATAATAATAACATCATCGACATAAATTAAAAGGTTCATGAACGTACCTTGATGTTGACGAATGAACAAAGAGTAATCGGCCTAGGAATGACAAAATCCAGCTTGTTTAAGCGCTTGAGATAGCTTTAAAAACCATTGACGAGATGCTTGTTTAAGTCCGTATAATGATTTGTGGAGTTTGCAAACTCTCGTCTCCCCTTTTTGATGGAAGTCGGGTGGCAATTTCATGTAAACTTTTTCATGGAGATCGCCATTGAGGAAGGCGTTGTTGATGTCAAGTTGGTGGAGATGCCAACCATTCATGGCAGCCATACTAATAAGAACTCGAACTGTGGTGAGCTTGGCGACGGGTGCAAACGTCTCACGATAGTCCACACCTTCAATTTGTCTATACCTTTGGCGACTAGGCGAGATTTGTAACGCTCGACAGTCCCATCGGGATTATGTTTGATTTTGTATACGCATTACATCCAATGGTGCGTTTGTTGGGTGGCAACGGAACAAGACTCCAAGTCTTGTTATCTTCAAGCGCTTTAATCTCAGTTTTCATGGCTTTTCTCCAACAATATAATGATGTCGATTGGCTTGTGTAAAATTGCTAGGTTCTTTCTCAAGCATGAGATTAGATACAAAGTGTTTATAAGAAGGAGAAAGATGAGCATAACTTAAAACAGTAGCTAAAGGAAACAGTTTACCTGATCAAGTGATATTGGAGGAAGACGTGGGAGTGTCCAAACGAGACGGGAGATTGGATTTTATGTGGAAGTTGCGAAGGGTGGTAGGTGCTTTTTGTGCGAGAGGATCATTGGGGATGGGGGTGTAGGCGCTGAATTTTCAGTAGGGTGGGGTTGGGATTGGTATTGGGTATGAGAGGGTTATTAATTGGAATATTATTTCCAATTAGGAGTGGGGGTTCTATTAATGTGGAAAGTGGGGCTAGGGAGTGGTTTGGGCAAGTATCTTCATATATAAGGGCAGAAGGCTTGAAATTTGGAAGAGGTAAATTGTGATAGTTGAAAAGTCTACTGCAAGATCATTGGAGGATTTCGAAAAAGGAAACTCGGTTTCGTGAAAAAGGATGTCCCTTGAAATTATAGTCTTTTTGTTTTTGAAATCAAAAAGTTTTTAACCTTTGACACCGGGTGGATAACCGATAAAAATGCATTCAATAGAATGGGGAACAAACTTATTTGGACGAAGAGCATGCGTAGATGAAATGCAACGACATCCAAAAACACGTAAATGAGAGTATGTTGGGGGCTTACCAAAAAGGTTTTGAAAAGGGGTTTGATTGTGTAGAATGGGAGTCGAGGTTCGATTGATAAGATAGGTAGATGTGAGGATAGCAATCTCCCCAAAACAATTTCGGCAATTTTGATTGAAAGAGAAGAGCACGAGCAACATTTAACAAATGACGATGTTTTCGCTCAACGACACCATTTTTTTGAGGCGTATTATGCAACTAGTTTGGTGTAAAATTCCTTTGGAGGAGTAAAAATCAAAGCACTTGAATTCGGTTCCATTGTCGCTACGAAATATTTTAATGCGTAAATTAAATTGGTTTTCAACGAGTTGTAAAAAATGAATGATGAGAGGACGTGCCTCGGCTTTTCTTTTCATAAGATAAACCCACGTAAATTTTTAATAGTCATCAACGATAGTAAGGAAATAACGAGCTCCCGTTAAAGAGGCAACATTATAACCTCCCCAAATATTCATATGAATAAGCTCAAAACAATTCAAAGTAGTATAAGTATGAAGCGGAAAATATTCTAAGTTTGTTTAGCTAAAGGGCAAATTAAACAAGAATGATCGATCGAATTTATCTTTATTTGAAAATTTTGGAATTAAAAGAGATACTTTTCTAGATGGGCGGCCATAACGTTGGTGTCATAGGGAGTCTGACGTCGAGATGCTGCAATGGCTTGGTTGCGGCTGGACACGAAGGTAATATAAGCCATTGATAGGGCATATATGTTTGAGCCAAAATTTACCAGAGGTGAAACCTTGGCCTAAATCGGGCCTTGATCGAATGAACTAAGAAGAATATGATCGAAGGTGTGTGTTTTATTGATGTAGAAATCAGAAGAAATTGTATGAATCAATCGTCCCCCTCCCCTAAGGGTTACATTGGCTTATATAGCCCTCTAGAGCATATTCTATCTTAATCAAAGATATAATCTTATCTCTAATTAACAAATCTGTGCTTATTTCTATCTTATAATGGATAAAATCTGGAGAGGAATCTATCTTGTTACAAACATATCTTGGATCCTCTCTCCTCTAACCGACTTAGTTGATCCCGAAGATCTTCCGTAGCTCTATATGCGTTGGAGATTCTCTGTCTGTGGCTCAACGCTTCGTCGCCTAAAATCTGGGTCTAACAATATAGATATATGTTTTAGAGCATGTTTTTATTCCATTTTTATGCATTTCTAGCTAGAATTTTGTTTTAAGTTGTAGTTTAGTTTTGTTTCGGTTTAGTTCGGAATCTATGCATTTTTGTGCTTTATTGCAGGTTGGAAGGTGAAGCATGGTGCATATGAAGCTAAGGACCGAAGCTAGGAACGAGTGGAGGACATTGAAGTGAAGAAACAAGAGGGAATGCACAAATCAATAAGAAAGGCCAAACCGCGCCCAGGAGACATTGTCAGCGCCGAGAGGATGGAGTTTCTGCGGCCGGGGCACGAGCAAGATGGGGTGGAGCGCGACCGCGCTCCGGTGTGCCTTGACCGCGCTTCGGCACGTTTGTGCGACGTTGACTTTGGGCCTCTGTGTTATCTTTGGGCCGACTTTATTAGTATTTTAGGATGTTTTTGGATATCATATAAATACTCTTTTAGGGTTTCTTTGGATACTGATGCTATGCTTTGTTTTTACGTTATTGTTCAACTAGAGAGAACTCTTGGGAGAAAAAAACCTAGATTGCACAATTGAAGAGAAATCGAACTCTTGTAAGCTTTATTTCTTCTTTAATGTCATATTGTAGCTAATTTCCTATGTCCAACTAGTTAGTTGAAGTTGTATGCATGATTGTTTGTGAGATTTGAATTATTTCAATTTGCTTTGACTAGATTGAATTTCTCCATGCTTAATTGATTAAATTCGCTTAGGGTTTTGATAGATTGATCACCTATTCTAATTCTAGGTTGAATTATAACTAGAGTAACTAAATAGACGGTGGAATTTGGTTCTTCATGGAAGAATCCGTTGATTAAACTTATAGACGGTGGAATAAGATTAATCAAAGGAGGAGAATTCAAACACAAAAGTTAATAAATAGACGGTGGAATTTATGAATTATGTTTCTATTGAATGCTTTGAACTTATTTGCATGATCAATTTGACATAGAAGATTTTCTAGGTTAATTGGTTAAAAGGTTATTAAAGACGGTGCATATTAATAACCACTTTAAGCTTGAATTCCATAAATTCACAATAGATTATTCAAGGGAATTGAATTAAGAATAATCGAGGATCAATAATCATGTATGCAATGGATACAAAACTAGTTGGACGCTTTTCCTCTACTTGAAACCTAATTATTTTACTTGCTTTATTTTATTTACTTAGATTGATAGTTTGAATTCTAAAAACCCCCTTTAATTACTTAGTAATATTATTTAAACACGAGTAATCTGAGTCCTTCTAGGTTCGACCCTTGCTTCCACTATACTGATGTCATCTAGTTTTGCATGGTTTTTCATAAACATTTAGGATTAAATTTCATCCTTTTCTAGCTTAGGTTTTGCATTTTGTGTTGATTTCTAGTATTATTCGTAGTATGGTTATCTACACAAGCTTTGTTTGCATTTTCAGGTTTTTTGGAGGTGTTTTCGGGTCTTAAATATGGTTTAAGAGCTTAATGGTATTAGAGGAGTCAAAGAGAGGTGAAACAAGCCTTTGAGGGTGCTCATGAGACGAGAATATGAGGTTAAAGAGGTGCCAAACAAGCCAGAAATGACGTTAGAGACGAGAAAAAGAGGAGAAAATTGACTAAGTCATCGTCTCAGTCGAGACGGTGCTCGTCTCGGTCGAGACGGTGCTCGTCTCGGTCGAGACGGTGCTCGTCTCGGTCGAGACGGTGCTCGTCTCGGTCGAGACAACGGACAGGCAGCCACGAGATCATTCTTTTCTTGCACGAGGGGCCATCTTTTATGTTATATTTTTGAATATTTTTAGCCTTTAATATAAATACTCTTTAGAAAACGCTTTTAGGGGACTTTTTATGCATTATTATTATTCTAATTTCAAGTAGAGAGAGGAGAGATTTTCTAGGGTTTTAGTTCTACGCTCTTTCGCTTTGGAGATTTGCTTTGCACTCTTGGATCTACTTTATTTTTCTTTCAATTGAATCTCTAGTAAGTTTCTCTTTCAATTATTGTTCTTATTTCTATTCCATGAATAAGTTTATTGCTTTGATCATGAATTTAATTATGCTAGGCTAAACTCTATAATTCTAGGGTTTGGTTGATCCCAACAATGTGAAGCGGATTAGATTCAATACCTTTTGCTTGAATTGAGTTGGAAAACTAATATGATTTGATATTTAGAAGATGCATTCCTTATGAAGAAGTTGAGAGTGTAATCCAGCATTGTCATTCTCTGCCTATTGGGGGTCATGCAAAAGCATTCAAGACTACTGCAAAGATTCTAGAATCTGGTCTCTACTGGCCTACTATGTTTAAAGATGTGCAGAAATTTGTTGTGTCTTGTGATGAGTGCCAACGAGCAGGGAATATTTCTTGGAAGAATGAGATGCCACTTAATGGTATTTTGGAGGTAGAGCTCTTTGATGTTTGGGGAATTGACTTCATGGGTCCGTTTCCTAATTCTGGACCTTACAAATACATTCTGGTGGCAGTAGACTATGTCTCTAAGTGGGTGGAAGCAATTGCCACTCCCACTAATGATTCTAGAGTGGTAGCCAAGTTTATGAAGTCCACCATCTTCCCTAGATTTGAAGTTCCTCGTGTTCTTATTAGTGATGGAGGATCACATTTTATTGAGAGGAGCTTTGAGGCACTTTTGAGGAAGTATGGGGTAAATCACCGAATTGCTACTCCTTACCATCCTCAAACAAGTGGTCAGGTTGAGGTCTCTAACCGACAAATTAAGAGCATCTTGGAGAAAACTGTGTCCCGATCAAGGAAGGATTGGGCAATGAAGCTTGATGATGCTTTGTGGGCTTATAGAACTGCATACAAGACTCCCCTTGGTACTACTCCATATCGGCTTGTTTATGGGAAGTCTTGTCATTTACTGGTTGAGCTTGAGCACAAGGCGTTTTGGGCAATTAAGACTCTAAACTTTCAATTAGAAGCAACCGGTGAAAAGAGGAAATTGCAACTCCAAGAACTCGAGGAGTTGAGACTTGAAGCTTATAAGAATGCTCGAATTTACAAGGAAAGAACCAAAAGGTGGCATGATAAGAGGATTACTCCCAAGGAGTTCAAGGAAGGCGATCTAGTTTTGCTCTACAATTCTTGCCTAAAACTATTTCCTGGAAAGTTGAAGTCAAGATGGAGCGGTCCTTATTTTGTAAAGAAGGTACATCCTTATGGCGCGGTCGACATATGGAGTGAAGAGAAAGGCGAATTCAAGGTAAATGGTCAACACCTAAAGATTTATCATAGATCCGAGCCAATTGAGGTAATGTCTTCCTTAGACTTGCTCATTCCACATGCTTAAAAAGAGGTACTTGGTCAAGCTAATGACCTTAAAGAAGCGCTTATCGGGAGGCAACCCGAGGCTTTTTCTTTTGTTTTTTTAGTTTTCTTGTAAAAAATAAATAAAAAAAACTAAAATCGGAAATTAACATGATATGCTAGAGACTGTGCTGGTCTCAATCGAGACGGCTATTATCTTGACCAAGACCAGAAGTCCCTTGCTCTCGGCAGCTCGTCTCGATTGAGACGAGTGTCGTCTCAGTCGAGACGGCGGTATTTTTCGAAAATTAAAATAAAATTTTTTTTTACGTAAAACCTAAAAAAAATAGAAGCTTTTTTCCTCCTACGCTGTTGTTTCTCTCTCTCGATACTCTCTGAACCAGAACGAAGAACAGCAGCCTCGCTCGCCGAATCTTCACCACCAGGTCCAACCACCGCTCGAGCCTCCCACAGCACTTCACCACCGGTGCCGCCACCCTCCTGCGACGGCGACTCCCTCGCTGCTGCACTTCCTCTAGTCACACGAACACAGCGAGGATTCAGCGAGCGAAGAACCCTATAACAGCAACTCGCCCTCCCCTGCGCTCGCCCAAGCGCCACCACTCGATGTACCCACCACCGCTGCTCCAGGAGTCGACGACCGCACGATCGCTTCTGCACCACAGCCCAGCCGCGCAAGGCACCAGCGAGTGCACTACTCGTGAGCAGCCCTTGTTTTGGGGTCGGAATCCGGGCATATTCAACCTCTTTTGGTTAGTTTGGTACAAATTTCGACCCTATTCTTACTCTTCTATTGAATTTGTGCCATTAAATCTCTAGAATTTGCATGTTTACAATTGATTTAAGAGATTTAAAATTTTAGGGTTCTTAGGTCCGAATTTGGGATTTTCGGTGTTTGTCCTATTAAATCCGAAATTATTGGTGATTTATTGCTTAATTTTATGCTCTAAATGTTATGTTCATGCTTGATTAGGGTAACTTGTGTTAATCTTGCAAATTTTTGTTTGAGTTGCCTTGATGATTGAAGTTGTTGGAAAATTGGTATTTGGCTTGAGCATGCACTAAGTTTTTGCTACTGGAACTTGTTTGATATTCTTTTAGCATAAGATTCAAGTATGGGGTTGTGGTTTGCTTGTAAGTTGTAGTTATTTATATGCTTTTGAGTTTGAGCATGGTTCTTTGACTTGATTTGAGGACTAACAACTTTTATGCACTAATTGCTACCTTTTGTTTGATTGAGTGATTTTATTCTTATTATGTGGGTAGTCTGTGTTGTTGCTAGATTTTTGGTGTGTAGGTTTTTGTCTCTAACAATGTCTAGTGGTCCCCGAAAGAGAAGTAAATCTGAATTGGTTAGTCTGAAAGGTGAGCAATTCCATATTGGGTCGTCTTGATGCTCTTGAGAAGAGTATGGATGAGATGAAGGTTCAGCAAAACCAGCTTATGCAGATGAGTGCACATATGTACCACCACGCCTTTGGCTATTACTATGATCCAGCGGCTCCTTACCCGCGACCACCTGACTACACACCTCAGTAGGATCTTGTGAGTTTCGTTCTCCCTTTTTCTTTAATTTCTATATTGGGGACAATATAGGGTTCAAGTATGGGGTAGGGCGTATTCACTTTAGTTAGTCTTGCATTTCATGTTTATTTTTCTTGCATGTTTATTTTTCTTGCATGTTTATTTTAGTTAAAAAAAAAGAGTTTTATGATGATTTGATGAATACCCTTGCTTGAAAATTTTATGAATACCCTTGCTTGAAAATTGGCCACAATGATTGGATATTTGTCTATGATGCTAAGTTTTTGAATTTCTCTAAAATGCATTGATTGTTCTTTGATGGATTGCCTAGCATGGAGTTATTGATAAGATTTTAGCTTGAATAGGTCCCTAGACAAAAAAAAGCCTTGTGATAAATTTTTAGCCTAATGGACTTCATTTATGTGTCCATTTATTTTCTTTGTGTGTGATTCTTGCTTTGATTACTTATTCTCTAGAACTTGCGTTAAAACGTTTTTCAAGACCACATATATGACTTTTGTGCATGACATGAATATGATAGAGGCATTTGTTTTGTTAGCCATAATCCCTTGACTACCTTTACATATAATTTCCTGTGTTTCAAGCCATGTTCTAGCCTTTTATAGCCTTATTTTTGAAGCTCCACAAAATAATCTCGAGCCTATTTTTAGCCTTTTTACCCATCCGGGAATTAGGATATTTGCTATAAGTTTGTTATGTGAGAGCCAAGCTTGAAGAAGTTGTATGTTTTGGTATTGGAGGTGGTTGTTGGATATAAAGCGAGTTGTAAGTAAAAGAAAAAAAAGAGAAAATAAAGGAAGAGAAAAAACAATGAACAAGAAAAAAAAGTTTGAAATAAATAAAGTTGTTAATGGAGTTGAAGTTTTATGGTGAGAAAGTAAAGAAGAAGAAAGTGAAAAAAAAAAATCTTAAGCTTGGTGTGTTGTTCAATTTGGTTAGATTTCTTTTTCCCGGATATAGCACTACAAGACCAAATAATTCCCTACCTTTTTCCCTTACCTTGGCCCCATTACAACCTAATAAAAGACCTCTTGATTTATGTCATGTGCATTGTCCCAAGTGGTGGAGATTTAGGACTCTGATGCAAGCATATGGTAGATGGTTTTCAAAGTTAAGATTTGAGCGTTATTGATTATCCCTAAACACTTCGAGAGTGAGTGAAACACATTTATCTTTGTGAGGTCTAGGGACTGAAAAGGGCATGTCTTGTTGATAATAATGATTATGCTATGATGACACTTGTCTTTGATCTTTCAATTAGCATGATTATGAGAATTTGAACAAGTTGAGGCAAAAATGTCTTTTCTTGCACTTGTGGTTTAATTTTAAGTTTTGCGTGGGGACAAGCAAAGTCTAAGTATGGGGTATTTTGATGTCATCTAGTTTTGCATGGTTTTTCATAAGCATTTAGGATTAGATTTCATCCTTTTCTAGCTTAGGTTTTGCATTTTGTGTTGATTTCTAGTATTATTCGTAGTATGGTTATCTACACAAGCTTTGTTTGCATTTTCAGGTTTTTTGGAGGTGTTTTCGGGTCTTAAATATGGTTTAAGAGCTTAATGGTATTAGAGGAGTCAAAGAGAGGTGAAACAAGCCTTTGAGGGTGCTCATTAGACGAGAATATGAGGTTAAAGAGGTGCCAGAGACGAGCCAACAAGCCAGAAATGAAGTTAGAGACGAGAAAAAGAGGAAACAATTGACTAAGTCATCGTCTCGGTCGAGACAGCGGACAGGCAGCCGCGAGATCATTCTTTTCTTGCACGAGGGGCCATCTTTTATGTTATATTTTTGGATATTTTTAGCCTTTAATATAAATACTCTTTAGAAAACGCTTTTAGGGGACTTTTTATGCATTATTATTATTCTAATTTCAAGTAGAGAGAAGAGAGATTTTTTAGGGTTTTAGTTCTACGCTCTTTAGCTTTGGAGATTTGCTTTGCACTCTTGGATCTACTTTATTTTTCTTTCAATTGAATCTCTAGTAAGTTTCTCTTTCAATTATTGTTCTTATTTCTATTCCATGAATAAGTTTATTGCTTTGATCATGAATTTAATTATGCTAGGCTAAACTCTATAGTTCAAGGGTTTGGTTGATCCCAAAATTGTGAATAGATTCAATACCTTTTGCTTGAATTGAGTTGGAAAACTAATATGATTTGATTCTAGGGGCTTAATCTAATAGTTTTAAACTTGTTAGAGTCTTGTTTAGGTTGCGCATTGAGAGGTGGTAGTCTAAGTAAGTAAACAAAATAGAGAGAACACATCGAGAGGTGGTTCTATCTATTTGGAAAAACTAGAATTGAACTTGAGATTAGTTTCTCATGTGGTTAATTGTCATAGAACTTCTAGATGTTTGAGTCAAGTTTGATTTTCCATCTATTTCTAAGGGCATAAAGGGTTTCTATCGGTTTTGTTTCGTCACGAGAGTGGGTTCTTAATTTGATAGAAGTATATTGGGTTATACTTTGAGAAAAGATAATTTATGACATTAGACAATAACCTTCATAACAAAATATCCAACTCAGTTTAGGTAGAAGTGAGATTCAAACTCCGTGGATCAAAGTTGTGGGGATTCCTTGCCTTGGAACTTTGCTTTCTCATATACTTTTCATTATCATAATTTACTTGTTTTACTTGCTTTCTTTAGTTAGAATTACTTCATAATCATTTATTTGTCTTAGAAATTGGTTTCTAGAATTTAGTAAAACGGAAATATTCCCCGTGATTCGATCCTGATCTACTACTACAACAAATCTCGTATTCTTGCGAGTGTGTGGGAAACCATCACATCAAGCTATACCTAGGTTCGGAAGTTAGGATACTTCTTTGACAGTGCTTTTACTGCGACATAAAAGTGCTCGTCAGCCATCTCGTTCATATCCCTTCCCAATCGTCGTCCCTGATTGAAGGTCCTGAACAAGGCACATTTGTTTAAGAAAAATTGTAACATAAAAGGAATTGAGTGCTAGCTTACTGATGGATATCAAGTTGACAGAAAATTCAAGAACACGTAGAACTTGATGGAGATGTAATTGAGATCCAAAAGTAATTGTTCCAATATGTGAAACCTTATATGATTTGCCATCAGGTAAGTGCAGATAACGATTAGTAACGGGTTCATGACAGTCTATAAAAGAAGTATTTTAGGTAATGTGGTCACTAGCACCACTGTCCATGATCCATAAGGCTTGAGAATGTAATAAATTATGAGATTGTAGGTTACCTGAAGAGTGATCTGAATGAGATATGTTACCAACTTGATTGGCAGCGAAGTGATGAACATTGTCTATGAGGCCCAAGGTTTGCTGATTAGTGTCGTGTATTTGGAATCGGCTGAGCAGTGTCATGACTTGCTGGTATTTGGAAGAGGACGATGAAGTATTGGTGTTTGAATGTCCAACATTATTCGCACTCGATCCCGCCTCGCCGTTATCTAGGAGCTTCTTTCGCTTCCGACAATAATCAATCGTGTGGCCTTTGTTGTTGCAAAAAGTATACTTTAAATGTGCACGACATTGTTGTTTATTGTGGTTTTTTAGGTTACATTTTTCACAATGTTTAACGTCGCTAGTGGTATGAGTGTCTCGTGGCCGCTTGACAAAAAACATCATAGCATCAGCTTGCATCAGTGGCTTGGCTTGAGACATCTTGGCTTGTTGTTCTTGGCGTAACACCATGGAATAGGCTTTGTTTAAATCAGGGAACAGATCCAAACTGATAATCGTTCTCCGAATTTGTTCATAATTGGCGGTTAAGCCCATCAGGAATTGCATTGTTTGTTGATTGGTGATGAAGGTCTTGATGCCTCCAGCAACCATGCACAAACAAGGGGAAAGGGCTTCTAGTGCATCTCTCTCATCCCAAAGGGATTTGAGTTTGGTATAGAATGATGTAACAGAGTCTTTCCCTTGTTGGCAATCATGGATCTGCTTTTCGATATGAAACAAGGAGACAATATTAGTTTGAGAAAAACGATCATGGAGTTCTAGCCAAATACCTCGAGCATCTCGACAATGGATGACGCTTTTGGATATTTCTTTAGACATGGATCCGAGGAGCCAAGTTTTGACTAGAACGTTGCATCGTTCCCACAAAATGGCCAAAATAAAACCTAAGAACCCATCTTAGTTTGAGCAGATCTTTGTTTGGAAGTTGGCACAACATACCGTCGTGTCGCACAAAACTTCCAACTTTGACAGTAGTTTTATAAAAAAAAACGACACAAAGAGATGATAGATCAAATTACTAAAAGCATGATTTGATTTTGCAACTATAAGACGATATTCGAAGTACATCTTGAAAAGAAAGGTAATTGTTAAAATTGATTCACAAACAATAATCGAGATAGAATTCAGACGGGACTGAATTCGAGATGCGACCAACGAGATGCAATTAAGCACGGAGAAGATAATGTTGATTTGCAATTTTTAGGGTTGCATAGATTTGATCGATAATTGAGATAAGAAATTAAGCCTACATAAGTATTTTTTTTAGTTAATCTATTTTCTAAAAAATGAAATTGTAAATTTAATTTTTTTAAAAAAAATTATAATTTTGGGCATTATTACAATTATTTTAGGCATTGTTTTGAATTTTTTAGGCATTGACATAAATTTAAAAAAATAAAGGTATTTTTATATTTGTAACCTTTTTTGGGGCATAGCCGCATAGGCTACTATAAACACTTATTATTTATAATTGATGATTGATTACAATAAACAAAGTTTGAACAAATAAGATTACAAAGGTTTAAATGGCAAAAGAAAGAACATTATTCATCCCAAAAACACAATCGCTTCATGTGCATGAAAATGTATGTGAGACGCAAGTCGCCAGAGAGCCTCTCGAAGTCTTAAGCAGCTGCCAAATGATGACGAGCACCTTATGCTGAGGTCTCGTCCCTCCGAAAGCCTTCTCCAAAAGCACACTTGTTAAACACCTGCAAGACGTAAGAAAAAAAGTGAACAACAACAACAACAATGACCCAGTGTAATTCCGTTGTTGCGGAATCTGGGGGTCAAGATAGGGACACCCCTGTCTTAAAGCAGAGGGGGAGCACCAAAAAGCTCGAAGAGGAAAACGACCCAAAAGAGAAAGACTGAGCAAAGGAAAAGCAAAACACACAAACAAGACAAAACCAAAACAAACAAGACAAAGCACAAATATAGACAAAGAAACCAAGAGACGAAGAACCAAATGGGTCGTCTTTCCTAGCCTAACTATCCACCACCTTGATCTTCTCCCTCCAACTATCCCTGCAACCTGCTAATTCTGCTAAAATCCCAACTGGTAGATGTCCTGCCTTATGAGCAGGGTCAAAAGTCAAGACAATGCCTTGCACTTATCGGCCTCAAACTATCTACCGTCATAATCCACCGTCAAGGGCAAAGTCTAAAGAAGGAAAAAATCCAACAGAAGTTAAGAAATTACAAGGGCCTAAGGCCCTAATCCTTAGTAACATGATTGTTAGGCATGGATCCATCCTTATCTAGCAGAGTAGGCATCTATCTCCAACACTTCCTTAGTTAGCCACTTCTAAGCTTCCTCCAAAGTCTTGATCTTCTCGAGATCCATCCTTATCTAGCAGAGGTACAGTTCTACATTAACTTGAAGATCTTGAATCCTATGAGTGGCTTTCTCTATGTTCACGGATGACAATCGCCTCTCTTCATCCCAAGCCACTTTCTCCTTGTCGAGAGCCTCTGAAGTTGATAATGATCCTTGGAATGCCTGTGACAATCATTTATTAAAGAGAAGTTATGTTGTTATAGATAAGAAGATAGGGCTCACAAGGTTACCTTTCACACTAGAGAGCCAACTTCATTCACAATAGTGACAGAGGATGACTCGAGATGCCTCTTTTTGGCGACAAGTGTATGAAGCTCTTGAAGAGTCGGCCAAACTTCACGAGGATCCTCCCGGTATAGATATATGACTTTAGGAGGACCGGTAGCAGAACGCTTGGTATGGGTAGACATTGCAAGGGGCTTAGACTTGCCCTTCGCATCCAACGAAGGCTTGCAATCGCTAGAGCATGTTTTGTGTTGGATCATGGCCGTCGTAGAAAGTACTGGTAGCAGGACGCTTGGTATGGGTAGACATAGAAAGGGGCTTAGACTTGACCTTCGCAACCAACGAAGGCTTGCAATCGCTAGAACATGTTTTGTGTTGGATCATGGCCGTCGTAGAAAGTACTGGTCCGGAATGCAAGGTGAGGGCCTATAGTAAAAAGAAGATTATGATAAGAAAACGAGATTCTTCAAGAGACAAGAAAGATAAGGGAAAGAGATCAAGACCATTTTACTTGAAGAGGATGACGCTTGAGAGGCTTTAGAAGGCTTACACATCATGATTAGAGCTTGGCTTCCTTTTCCTTCAACATATAAGGGGAGATTAGGTTTTGACACTCCTTAGGAACTGGAATCACACAAGGGGTCTTCTATTTCGTTACTAGATTCAACTTTCGAGAGAAACCCTAGGCATGTGATTGACCACATGTCTTTGTCGCATCAGTAAAAGGAAAAAAACTTAATCCAAATCCTGCCTAAGAGATTTGTGATTTTTTATTAATCTTTTAGGTGTTGTTGGACCCAAATTTTTTTTTGGCTCATTAGATGCCAACAACGGTCATTTGGCTCAATTGAGAAGATAACTTGTGAAGAGGCCCAGTGGATTGAATTAAGCTTTCGATCGATCCACATGTGTATTGAATAGGAAAGATAGGAAGAATCTCATTAGGATATAAGGAAATTATAAGATCGTGGCGTGATCTTCTATATATGTATGGTAATTTCATAACCGCTAAGGAATGGCCTAAAAAGATATTTTCCATAATTAAGGAAGCTTAAGTTATTAGGGATTTTCCATGTTTTCTTATATAAATTAAAGAATGTACTTGTAATCAAAAGGGGCATCCCTAAGAAATAAGATCATTGGAAGTACCTATATTCATAAAAATTTCATCAGCAAAAGGCCTCTAGCTGTGACTCTCGATTGTGATCCTCCCAAAAAGATGTTGAAGTGACTTTGTTACTATTCATCCAAAGCAAGCAATGCATTGATCTACTTCAATTTCTTTAATTCCTCATTTAGTGGGAAAGTTTACATATTGAATTGATAGCCTAGTGATATCGTTGAAAACATAAAATATCTGTTACGAAGGAAGCTTATCATGAAAAGTTTTGTTTTCCCATAACTTCCACTTGCTTCTTGAAGCTTCTCAAACCAGCTTTCCATTGCATGACATTTTTCATGGAGGAGTTATTTCGCAAACCTCCTATCCTCCTGAAATTATGTTTTTATTTCAAGTATAGATAGGAAGGAGGTGGCATTGTAACTTTATTTTTTTTTACGGTTGAGTGTGGCTTGGAGATGGCTTCAGGTTAGGAAAGTGAAGAATGTAAGGTAGAAAGAAAAAGGAAATAAAAGAGAGGAATAGACTCGTGTATATTTTGCGAAATCACAATGATAAATAGTAATTGCACACTATTTAACGGGAATTTGGACGAAACAGTAAATGAGTGGTGTATTCTGAACAGAATGAATTTAATGGATAGTTTCGTGCATATTTCTATAATGTATAATACAAGGTATTTAACAGGTGATTTATAGCAATTTCTAATATTGTTAAGTATTTACCAATATTTCTGAACGGCATGTTTTTATTTTAACCCATTTTTTCTAATAATATTCCTATTAATTAAGAATACTTACATAAATCTACAAATTAAGGTAAAAAATCTTAACAAGATTGAGGGTATTTGAGTAAAATCAAATGATTTCCTTAATTTTTAAGACAAACTCTAAAACGACAAATTTACCTTAACGGAGGGAGTAACATTTTGCTTCATAGTTTCTACCCACCGAGAAAAAATCCTCTTTTAAATCCTTTTGATTTCATAAATTATGATTTATAATCATCACTCTGGGTCCTGTTGTCCACTATATCCAGAGCTTTCACCCAACTCAAATCACAAATTTCCCCCATTTCCTCCTTCCCCACAGTCACAGATGACACGTTCAAACCCACCACACCGCATCTCACAGAACTCAGAATTCCGGCAGAGAAGGCAAATTACCTATAACCCATCACAACTGTAAGTTTCATTTTTCAAAACATCGTCTATTTGTTTTGCATGCTTTCTTTGTTAACGGCCTCTTTACACTTTCATCATATCTACATATTTTCCATACTCTTTTTCTGTTCAATGTAGAGAGTAGAGAGGAAGCAATAGTTTGAAAGAGGGGGAAATTGGGAGAGTGACGACCCAGGCAAAATTTATGTCTGCACACAAAGTCTATATCAAAATTTTCACTCCAACCATCCAGAGTTACATTTAACTCCAAAAAAAAAAGTGCCTAAAAAGAAAGTAAAAAAACGTATTCTATACCTCTGCACACCAAGAGACAAGTCAACAAAAACAAGAAGGATTCCCATTCCACTGGTTAATCCTTCTCTATCATTCTTCTACTTCTTTTCATATGTATCTGTTGAAGGGCGACGTGCCCATGTATAGTTACACTCTCATATAGTAAAGGGAAAAAAAAAAGTAAAACGAACATCTAGGTTTCCTATTGCTGGTTCTGTACAAATGACACACAAAAATGCACAAGAAAATACAAGCATTGGCTGGGATACCGAATTTCCAATTCGAATCCACCAACTCAGGATCAAAAGAATGACACAAACAAGTGAAAAATGTGCAGACCCACATATGAAGACTCCTCGAATGCTGGCTTGACGTAAGCGCAGCATTATGGATTGTGGTTCTTGGCATGCAAAATCTGGTAAGCCTCTCCAAAAATATTCAGGCCGACTTGGCTGTGATTCTGGAAAATTTTCTGAAAAATCAATGAAAGTAGTATCCGTGGATGCCCGAGGTGAGCATGAATGGATGAGAAGATAAATATTTTTTTTTTTTGGGTTTGTAGGATGAGGTTAAATGGGAAGATTGGTCATAGACTATGAACAAGGGCCCTTCTACAAGGTGGAGGTTGTGAAGGGTTAGTGCTTTTGCTGGTAGCTGGGGAGTCAATCCCTAGTGTTTTCATGAGAAAGTGCCTCTCCTGAGATGCCAAAATTAAAATGTCAGTCAAAATAGAATGAATACAATGAAAATCCAAGACCACAAATTATAAATAAACTTGGCTTCAATTGTAATACAAATATAACAGTAGATGGCCTATTAATCCAAATCTTTCAAATGTATTGTGTTCAAACAGGGGAGCCACATATAAATAGTTTAACTAGTTGAAGCATCAATGCTCCAAGAAAACACAACTTAATTTAATGCCAATTCAAGAAAAAAATATAGAGGTTTTCTTGATTGTCACTTTACATAAGACCATCTCTCAATCTGCCTATAATATTAGACCTTTGTCATATTAAAAAAACATGTAACAGTTGTAGAGAAACATCATTGAGAGTTTGGATTCATGTAATAAATTTATAATTTTCAAGATGCTATTTTCACATGTACTTCTGCGTATATATGATAGATTGATATTATCAAGTTCCAAGATATGCAGTCTAAACAACTTAGAACTTACTACGGGTAAAATCAGCACATAAACCAGAAATTCTTGACCAATTATGTTTTTTTTTTGAAGCTGTGTTAACATGTGGCAGAACAATTTCCCTTGTCGGCAGAATTCTAACCTACTGCAATGTTCAAAGTTGTAGTGGCTCTAGTATTTAAGTAGCTACATAACGAGACGTCTGCCTTTAAAGATTGGTCATAAAATATTGTGCTGATATAGGTTGGAAATAATATGGCTTACACTCTCTGAAAATTGTGGGCTTGGAATAGTTGCTGCAAAAAAACTGAAAAATGGAGTTGTTTGAAGAGGGGAGCTATATTCTGTAGACAAGGCTGAAACACCTCCATCATTCTTTGCCTCAGCACAAGGTAATAAGATCTCCTCTGTAATAAGATCAAATCAACATTTAGGTGAACAGTCTCTCAAATTGATTGTAACCATCATCACCATCATCAACCCAGAGTTAACCCGCCTCAGGCGGGATCTGGGGGCCATGATGTACACACCCTTGACCCAATATAAAATCGAGAGGGTGTATGAAGAAGGTCCAAGTATTATCATTGCCCGGAAGACCCAAGGAACACTAAAATTCAGCTATGTGAAGATAACTGAATCTAGTTAGAATTCAGCTATGTAACCATTCCTAAAAATTTCAAATTATTTTGTGCAATCAAGGGGTTTACGGAGTGAATTCTCAACAAATACGAGACTTAATTACCTTGATTTATGGATTCTGTTGCAAAGCTCACTTTATCTGAAGTACCAATACCATTTTGACCTCTTGTATCAATCTTATGAGATGTTGAATTTTCATGTAGCGTGCACATCTCAGATTGATTTTGTTCAATTTGCTCACTGACACTGGTGGACAGGATGGTTGATCCTGTGCTGTACTCAGAGCTGCTTGGGGAATCATAATGATCAGGTTGCCTGCCAAAGCTTTGAATCCATTAGACAATGCATGAAATACAGGTAAAATGGACTCTAAGAGGTTCTATGTTCAGCTTCTCACCTTTGAGAAGGTTGACTTTCTGTGTTGCAACTTATCAAGTCCTCCTCCACCAAATCTTTAAGCTGTTGAAGTTGCAAATCCATGTCAGAGATACTGCATGTTACCACCTCACTGTCCTTGCTATTGTTAAGAAAACACTCAAGAATCTGAAAAGATTTCATGAGAATTATAAGAAACTTTTTGACTGTGAGAACATCAAGCTATAGAGCAAGGCTAGAAAAATATAACTGCTACTACATCATCAGCACAAGTATTGAATCTTCCTGAAGAACAAGGACTCGTTTAACAAAAGTTTATTTTTAACAGAAAAAAAAGGTCTTTTTTGTATTGGACTTCAAACACATTCATTTGACTGGCAATAATTAGTACACTACAAACAGCTCTAGAATGCAGTTGATACCTTCCATGCATTTTCTGAAGTCTGCTTCGTGTTCTCAGTATTTACTTTCACTGCAAGAGAACTAAGAAGGTTGGCTTGCTGCATCAAAGCAAGTATCTTGGGATCACCCTTCTTCAGAAACCCTTCAAACTTTCTACTACCTGCAAGAAGAAAATTCACTGTCATCAATTCATCATCCACATTTATGCTTTAAAGTAAAAATATCCACATTAATGCTGATATTTATAGATGCAAATAAGAAATGGTTATTTTGAACAACTTTAAAAACAATGATATATTCCAACCAGAAATTTCATCTTAGAAGAAGTTTTTAGGTAAGTTTTGATGAGTAGCTATACATGACTACTTAGGACACCACTTAAGTTGTATAACTCACTTGCGTGCAATCAAATAAGAAGGAAACCAGAATAGTTAAGGCACACATTATAACAGAAAGAAACTGGGATTTTCAATGCAAATTAGGAAGATGATTACCATTGATCAAAGCCTCCAGCGTAGTGGCTTGATGTTGATGTAGCATAGTACCAATTTTGTCTTTATTTTGACATACGACTGCAAACGGGGATCGTAGTTGCTGCTTTCCAATCATGCAATCTTTATCTGATACATTTTGAATGTTACAATTTCCCAGGAGATTGGGGATATGAGGAATCCTGATTAATCAAAAGCAGTAAACATCGTCATCCTCATTTTCATCTAATGTTATCAGCAGTAACAGATGTTACACGGACATTTGAGAAAACTGATACCTCATCTTCTTAAGTGGAGATGCACCATGTAATGAACCTTGGACAGCAATGGGTCTTTTATTGTTTCCATTGATAAATGCGGTGCTATTCTCCTTAGCCAAGGCTTCACACTTGGCTCTTTTCTTGCATAAAGTGGTGAATCGGTTTTTCACAGCATTATCGGTCCTGCATACAAGTATTTCAAAAGTGAAGCATTAATTCCTTGTCCTACCTCCGTGATTATAAAGCATCAAGAGGATAGATTAGAAGGGATCTTGACTGACCGGCCTGAAACCACCTTCGCTATCTCAGTCCATCTGTTACCAAATATCTTTTGGGCCTGCAATATTGTGAGCATATAAGATTAAACTTTTTTGATGCAAATATAAGATAACTTTAGAACATAACCCTTTGAGGCTTCAAACATTTGCACAAATCTTAGGCCAAACTTTATTCTAATTTTATTCTTTCAACCACTTTTTTAATGGAATCCATTTCAGCTACTTTTTAAGCAGAAAATTTTGCACAGTTGCGGTCACCGAAAGCTAATCAACACACAAGTCCAGAAATTGAGGAACATTTTGCTCAGAACAAGGGAGCTTCTTGTAAAAAATGAATGGAATATACATCTTTTGAGGAGAGCTCAAAAGAATCCACTCCATGAATAGCAAGTTCCATTATGGTTTATGGACTACTATTCATCGTCTATTGCTTAGCACTTGTTATTAGTCTTGATACTTTGACTTGAACAAGTTGCAGTGAGCGTATGTATGGGAAGACTGGCCAATTACCTCGCATAATAACATGTCTTCCTCCGGGGACCAACCTCCTTTTTTGAAATCGGAATTTAGATATGTGTACCATCTGCCACACAAAAATTATCTGTCATGAAAAGAAATCCAAGAATATATAATTTGGATGTATTAGAAACCCCAAATAAGATTTCCAGTTTACCTTCTTCTACACTGTCTTGTTGTCTTATCCTTGAATTTTGATGCAATAATCGTCCAGCTGCAAAACTTCCGATCAGTCCACGGAACACAAAAGCAGGAATTACATGAAAGCCAGTATGAAATTTGAAGAAACATCTTACCTCTCTGTTCCATGAATAGTTATTTGCTCTCGAAGAATATCATCTTCCTGCAAAAAAACTCATTAAACTCAAGATTATTACAAACACGGATAAAAAAGGGAGATTGAGAAAGAAGAGGAGAGCGCGTTACCTCGGGAGTCCAGGTGACAATGCGGCGCTCTTTCTGCTTCGGAGGAGCGGAAATTTCACAGTCAACATGTTTCTTCTGCATCGTTTATTCCCTTCACTCTCTCAAAATCCACATGCCAAAGCAAACCAGCTCTCCTTTTATTCATACAAAAGTCGCTCTTTTTCTCTCACTTTCTAGCAAGAAAAATCACTGTTCAATTCAAAAGCAACGAGCACATCAGAGCAGGGAATCAGAAACGACCTCGGATTCGGTCTATTGAACCGCGCGAATAACGCCTAGTGTCCGATCCAAATCGAAATCATTTCAACAACGCTACAAACTCGATCTTCACCATCTCGAAAAAAATTTGAAAAAAGAGAGAGGATTGAAATTGAAGAGGAACAAGTGTAAAGCAGGGGAACGTGAAAACGCAAGCGGTTGTATTAAATACTAGTTGAGCCTTGTAGGATGCTCATAGGGAGTGATTGGATTAGCATCGGTTTTAGCAAAAGCGCCTTTTTCAGTGTACTTGAGAAAATGCGAGAGAAAGATGCCCAAACCTAGAAACCGGAACTCTAATCGGAAAACTTCACGATTGGATCAAACGACGAGAGATAACGAGTGTACAGAGTGAGAACGATCGCTGAATCGTTCTACATAGATGGAGAAATGATCGGAGAAGTTTTGAGAGGAGAGGAGCGGAGCGGAGCGGAGGAAGAAGGTGGGTTATTGTCACTTGTCTGAAAAGGGGTTTTTGCTTCTTTTTTCTTTCGTCCATTGTTTTCTTTTTTATTTAATTGTGGAAAAACAAAATGTTCAAACAAAACACAAAATGCCCATTCCATATTGGCTAGGTGCCTAGGTTAGATTGAATGGTTTTTTATGTTAATTTGAAGCATATTCAATACAATTAAAAGTTTTGATTAAATTCCATTATTTTAGATCTGGGTAGTTAATAAATTTATATTTTTCTACCAAATAAATAAATAAATTTATATTTGCTTAAAAATGTTCAAAATATTCTCAAATTAGATCACATCGTAAATTTATTAGTTATAAGGGAAAAAGTAAGGTGATAACTGTATTGTAATTTAAGGCGGGAATTCATTTGAATTTATACAGCGGATATAAAAGACGTATTTGTTTTGTGGTTCGTTTGAATTGCACCTCATAATACATTATTTGCATTAAATTTTAATTATTGAAATTAAGCAATTTTTTTTATCTACGATATGTATAAGATAATTTTGGCCTGCAGTTTTCACGTGCCACGTCCTGCCTAATGCAGTTACTCTCAACATACTATCGTATAACTATATATATTCTTTGAAAAAGATGAAAATATTCTAGAAACACTAATAAAATATAGTCACGGATGACATTTTTTAAGCCATTCAAACATGTATTGCATCCCAAGGCTTTGAACTTCCAGCTTTCCTCAGTTTCTCATGTGGCACACTAAGCAATAGTAATTAAATGCAATTTACACTCCAATTTTTTATTCGAAAAATGGGGTATTTTTTGCATTAAAAAATAGTAAAAATATATACATGTGAAATCGTCACAAGAAAGCTATATATAGAGATAGAATGGAATGCATTATTTTCCCTCCTAACGGAAGGAGGTTTGATAGAATTCAAATTTTGGGGAACACCTCGTGGTAATAGTAGTGTAGAGGTGACCAATTGACGTCCATGTGTTTGTTAGTTAATTCCCAATAAATGCAGTACCCCCTTTCTACAGTACCCAGTATGACTCTTTCCCTCAAATTTGTGCTGGTTGTAGTTTGGTATTTATAGTATACACTTGTCGTCCTCTCCGCGTCACATCCTGCCCGAGAGCTGATTCTCTATTTCTCACTTCTTCAGCTGCACTCTTCAGTCATTGACGTTATGGTATGGCCCCACCTTCACGCATATACTCGTACACTCCTCTGTCTAGGGCGGGAAATTATGGGTGGGTAACTGATTCATTTGAATAACACTAACAAAAATATATGAGTAAAAACTTAAAACAATCATAGTTTTGCACATTTATAATGAATCATATTTATTATATATACTACGGAGTAAAATAATGAAAGTCCGAGGGCTCACCAGCTTGTCTGGGCCGGGACAAACTAAACAACTAGTTCATACTCGCCCACTTTATAATAGAGTCGGACTAGACCGAACTGAATGGACCAAACCCCTTATCCAAGCCACCCTTACTTGCGAGTGGATTTGGCGGGCCACGTTGAGACAGGTCTAGATAGGGGTGTTCATAATCGGATATCCGATCCGATCCGGCTAATCTGATCGGATATCCGCAATAAAATTTTCTCTAAAATCATATCCGTATCCGATCCGGGTATACCCGGATATCCGATCCGTATAGCTCGGATCGGATCGGATATTTGTGGCGGATATCCGAATATTCATATTTTTATATTTTTTTTTGTATTTAAGTTCCAAATAGTTTATTCGGTCGGTAAATTTCACCCAAAAATCATGATCCAAATAATCATCCGCATAAAAGAAAAAGAAAAATAATTTAAAATAAAATAAAAATGGGGTGTTAAATATAGAGTTAGGTTTTATTTAACGTTAATTTTATTTGTGGGGTGAAATATATTAAAAATAATTAAAAAACAAACAAAAAAGGGGTAGTACTAGTAAGTCCAAGCACATAAAACTACTTGGACTATTAAACTTTTTGTTATTGAACATAATATATATGTATAGTATTATACCCTCGGATATCCGGGGGGTTTGACGACCCGATCCGTATCCGATCCGGTGATCCGGCTAATTTTCTCGGATCGGATCGGATTCGGATAATTTTCCAACGGATTCGGATTTTCGCGGATCGGATCGTCGGATCACCGGATTGGATTGACCAAATCGGATATTTTTGAACACCCCTAGGTCTAGATAGCTCTATTCCGCTCTTCCTCAGTTCTCTTAATATATTACCCTTTTCATGTTTCTACTTATTCTTCTACTGTGAGAACGAATCAATTAAATTAAATAGTTCTATTTCTTAATCTATTCTACTCTCAATATTTTTTTGGGTTTTTATTCATTTTCATGTAGAACCTGTGTTTTTATATGAATTTATACATTCATTGTTATACGTTGCATGATCTTGTATTGAATTTCATAACAAAAAAATACACTCTAATTAAAAATGTGAAAATAAAGATTATATTTATTATATATATCTACGGATCGTCTGAATAACTTGCAAAAATGATGGACGAGTTGAAATTTCTTACTTCATTCTTCCTATTTTTCATTTATAACTAGTGTAATTTATTGATCCTTGCATATATTTATTTTTCTTTTTAAAAATTTGAAAAGTGGAGTATTTTGTTCCGTTATGCATGTTCTTTTATTCTTGTACCAACGTACCTTCTATGCTTGTCTCTTCAATAATTTTATGTTGAAACTTTTAAATTTAAATAGCAATACTACAGTATATATATCTTTTGTTTTTTTTAAGATAAAAAATTATTTTTACTAAAGCATATTGAAATTCTCTTACACCATTCAACTTTACAATATTAATTGATCCTAATTGATTTCCTCTATCGATCTCTACTACTGTATTATACTCTGGATCTTGCTTTAAAAGCAAAAGTGCTTGGCTAATTACAAGAATAACAATCACAAGAATTGAAGATTAATAGTAGAAAGTTATGTTCCAAAGATGTTGATAAAAAGGTGGTAGTACTACACTCAACTGGTGATCTGCAATTGATAAAACAGTACAGTCTATGTTTGATCGACTTTACTAGCTAGTTCCTTTGTAAAGATGCCATCGTACTACTACTAGTAGTATGCATGTAACGCATCAATCACTTGTACTTGTCCTAATTAAAGCAACTTTTATTGAACAAGTTAAACAAATGTCAAGTTTTGATTTGTTTTGGGGGCTAATTTTTTGCAAGATTGATAACTAAATAATGACATTGTTAATCACCAAAGTTGCTTTAAATGGCAAGCAATGGAACTCAAGAGGCATATAGCTACGCCTCTATTTTCTACTCCAACACTAGAGCGCGCGTGAAGTTGCGGTTTGGCGTTTGTAAGACATTGAAAAAAAAAAATTATTGCCAAAGAAGGCACAATAACTAAAATTGAGAATTTGGTACCAAAAGAAAATCAAGCTGGAAGGGTGGCAAGGGTGCTTTGTACCTATGTAATAGGTTATGGGTTCAAGTCTTATGTAGGGATGCACATGGGGGCGGGGTGGGGAATGTATTCTCCGTCCCATCCTCGAATACTATTATGCCCCCATCCCCACCTCGTACCCGTTTAATCTCCTTAGGGAATTGGGCGGAAAATCCCCGTCGGTTATTGAGTTGTTAACGGAGCACCGTTTATTATAAAAAATATTTTAAGCTTTAAAAAAGTTTATCAATATCAAATTTAATAACATAAATTTTAAAATTTATTATATAATTTTTAGATATATAAGCTTTTAAATTAAAAACTACAATTATATTTAAAATCTATTTTTATTCTATGTTTTATAAATTAAAATAAAAAAAAACATATCGAGTATATATAGTGGGGATTCGAGGCGGATAATACATTCCCCATCCCGGCCCGTTTTAAATCTGGGATACGAAAATAATCCCCGTCCCCACCTCGTTCCCCCACCAAGTCGGGGAATCCCCGTCCCATTAGTGGCGGGTCCTCGCGGATCTCCATCCCACGGATTTTTTGTTCATCCCTAGTTCCATGAAAGACATTTAAAATCTTTTATTCTCCTTCTCTTCTATATATTTACCAATTCGAGAGAATTTGGTACCAAAAAAATTAAAATTGAAAATCTTCTCGTATTGAACACTCTCTTTGATAAGATTGGGTTTGGATCCCCCGTGAAATTCACTTTATATCCTAATAAAAAAATTATTGAACTCCTAAAAATAATACAAAAAATATTTATAAATTTCAACAATTAAATTTGGTTTTCATGGTTCATATTTTTAAAATTTTACCGTGAATTTTTTTTGTCAACCCCATGAGATATCATGCTAATGACACTATAAATAAGCTCTGATTTCATTAATGAGAGAGAAAATTGATAGAGTACAATTTTTTTTTATCGAAAGTTGATAGAATATAATTAAAAATGCAAATACTTTAACTTGTACTCAAAGGACTGGTGTCTTATTTATACTAGCATAATATAAAGGTGTTTCAAGAGGAATCCATATCTATTCTTACGTGATACCACAAGTAATTGCCTAACCAAAGCCTTCCCACATTTTGAGTTGTCGGCACCTCTTTGCATGTGCCTCCTCCTTGCACCACCAATGCTCACCCTATCTGGATGCCTCCTTCGTGCGCCGCCCCTTCCCTCTCTAGTAGGTTTACCCTAGAGGTTGCCATCCGCTCACCCTTCTGCCTTCTCCTTGGAATTACTCGCCTTCCTCAAAAAGCCCACCTCCTCCCAGTTTTCCTCTATGGCTGGTAACGACACCCAAATAAAAGATCCTCCTTTGAAGAAATTAAGCACCTTTGCTAGCGATTTCATGTCTCCTCAAGATCTTCTAAATCGCCTTTTCACTCCGCTCTTACTATGTCTAACATCAAAAATCTCATCCCTTTAGTGTTTGATTAGAAAACATAAAGTACAATTCTTAGGTGGAACTCTTCAAAGATACGGCTCGGGCTCACCGTGGCATAGATCACTGTTGAATCCCAAAATAAACCAGTGTTAAGTATGGGGATTTAAATTAATAGAAACCATATATATAGAAGTTCTCACTCTTTATTTTGTGCGTGAGAAACCCTCACACACGCTTTAAAAGAGATTTCTACAATTCATGATCATTCTCCTTTAGAAAGTGCGCGCTCTTACAACTTTTGGTGTTTCTTTCTCTAAATAAGAGACTTTGAACATTTTAGGATTCTCCCTCGTAAGCAACAAAGTTCTTCAGAAAGTTTCAACACGTTGAATATCTATTAATAAGAAAAGATCTTAAGCTAGAGATGTTTTTCCAACCTCTACAACCTTCCTCTTCTTCAACCATTTATAGACGTTGGGGGAGGTTGAAAGTTGGGATTTCTTGACTATTGATTGGTGGAGCGTGAGGTATGCGATGTGTAGTTTTGTCATTGGTGGAGTGTGAGGTATGTGACGTGTTTTTATCATTGGTAGAGGATGTGACTAGCTGAAGTTTCGGGATCTTCCGATGTGGGAGAGATTTGTTGGATCTTCGAGGTGTTGAGTATTCATTGGTGGAGTGCAAGGTGTGCAAAGTCATTGATCATCATCATTGATAAGGGTCCTTATAGATTGTTGTCTCATCCTTCGTTCATTTAGTGCGTTGTGAGATGAGTGTGCAGTTTATGTTTGGGCATTCTGAGCTCGACTTGGGGTCGTTAGGCTTTTAGTTGATTCTGTGCGATATTCATGATAGCATGCATTTAGGCATTAGTTTTAGGGCATATTTATGTTTAAATCTTAGATAGTTGCATGCAATTTGCTTAGTATTAGTAGTTTTTGCATTTCGGTGTCTACTCTTGTTCTTTTGTGTTTTAGGTCATTTTGAGGAGCAAGGATTGGATAAGTCGAAGGATTCAAGATTAGAGATATTCAAGTGTATTTTTCAAGGATATTCAAGTCACTTGCGATGATCATTAAGGCCCAAGAGGTTGTGGAAAAGAACGCTTAAAACCGGGCAATGCATTGGAGTTGATGTTTCGACACCACTTTCTTGTGACGCTTCGTTCGGGAGATACAATGATCGGATGAAGCTGAATTTGGTATCATTGGAAAGATAACTCGAAGAGCTACAATTCATATTTTTACTTCGAGTTCAAATTCCAATTCTAAGTGGGTCAAAACAGCATCCGAAAGTACCGTCAAAATGATGTCAGGACAATAGCCGCGATCGCGATAGAGTTGGTCGCATCCCCAACTGATTTTTCACGTGAGGAGATCTTCCGCATATCTTTATTGCCTTTTTATTAAATCTTTCCTTTCGTGTTTTTAATTAGTTTCAGCCTTTGTTTGAGATATTCTCTCTTAGACCTAGTTTCCGTTATTTAGACTTTTGTATTTTCTCTCTTATGGAGAACTAAACTCCTTTAATTCTATTCAAGTTGAAGCTTTCAGATTCAAGTTTATTGTGAGATTCTACTATTCAGGTTTATTTCTACAGGTTATTTTAATTCTCTTGTGCTTAATTAATATTGATTGTATTGATTTCTACTTGATTGATCACCCTGTTGGAATTGATATTCTCTATTGCTAGATCTAGGTTTTCTCGTAGCAAAACCTAATCTTTGTAGCAACTCAATGTTCTAGGACTCGTTGGACTAAAACCATTGAGAAAGAGATTTGATTGCATGTTTATTGTTTGACTCGTTGGAACTCAATTTGCATGTATCCTGCTTATCCTTGTTCTCATTGCTAATATTATTATTATTCATGATCGTTTCATGTTTGTTTTGATATTAAGTATTTACATGACCCGTCGGCTTATTTATTATATCTGATCAGGATAGGAATAACCAAAGGAATAACTTGTTTGAATCTATGATCAATAACTTGAGGAAGAAAAGTGGATACTTGAATAGGATTGTTTTCCCTAATTGATAAAAATCCGATCTTTTCCCTGTTTGATTTATTGCTTTGCTTTGCTTAATTTTCCCTAGTTGTAGTTTACAAATTCTAACCCCCCCCCCTTATTACTTTATAGTTGATAATAATATGCTTAGAATTACAAGTGTCTCTTGGGTTCGACCCCGACTTACCAACTATACTAGTTGTGTAACTAGGGATTTATTTTTGATTTGGCACGACGACTTTAAGCCAGTCAGTTCACATGGCAATGAAGCCGCATTGCCCAGCCGAAATTGCGTGTGGGTAGAGAGCGTTCGGCTTCTTAAGTTTTTGTTGGGTGCACGGTTTTTCAAGAGTATCATCATTTGATTACCTCGAATTCTAGGTGTGTACATGTAATGTTCCCTCATTTTCTCCCTTTACTTCGGTCACTCTTCTTGTTGTTTAGTGCTTGGATTATTAGAGCCCCATCAATAACATCAATCCCAATGTCCATTTTTGGCTTACATAGATGATGATGTATGGGATCAATTTGATGTCATCGTCCTACAGTGTATCTATGCCACCATCTCTCAAGATCTTCTTCTCATGATTCTTCAACGAGGATCTACCGCCATGTTTGCATGAACGTGGATCCGCAATATCTTTCAGGATAATAAAACCTTCTAGAGTCCTAGGTTGTTTACTTGCAAAGAAAATTTGCAAGATGTCGTTTCGAAGCCTTCTCTTTTATGTCTACTTACTAACAAGCTCGCAAGTATGTTATAGCATGGATATATCAGGCACACCGGTGACTAATTTGGATTCTAGTCAATGAGTGACCAAGGTAACCCATGGTGTGATGGTGAGATGGTCTATCATGGCTCTTAAGCATTCTAGAAGGGCATGAGTGGCATCTTGGATTGATTTGTCCCTAGCTTGAGTGATCGTACCATTGAAAGGCACTGTCATCTTGTCCTCTACATCCTTCGGAGTCATTGGTGGGTGTTTGGAATTAGTTTTCAACATACTTGCAAATTGCACCAATTGGTCAAAACACAATTCAATTGTGCAATCAAATCCATTCAATGTGACTTGGGTCGAGGATTTAACAATTATGAGCTCCACTGATTTTTTAATCAAATGACATTAGTTTTCATTTTTCGTTTCCACATGCATCCTCCCAAAATGCTAAAGTTGAGCGTATCATTTAAACCATCAATAATATGGTTTGGATTCTTCTTCTTCATGCCTCCCCCCCCATTTTCGGGTCTATGGTCTTCATACTACCACTTACTTACTAATAATTCTACCTACAAAAACTCTCCACAATAAAAGCCCCACTCAAGTCCTATATAACAAAACTCCATCTTATTCTCATCTTTTCATTTTTGGGTGTCTTTGTTTCTTTGATCTCAGTGCCGTTTCTCCCAACAAGTTGCACCCTCATTCTAGTCCTTGTGCCTTCTTAGGTTGCCCTTCTAATCACTGGGAATATATGTGTCTTGATCTGTCTAAATAATAAGAGCATCATCTCTCGACATGTAACCTTTGATGAAAACATCTTCCCTTTTGCCGAACAAAAACTACTCAAGTCCGACCCCTATCTCTTGATGACATTCACTATCTTACCATCTTGCCAAGATAGTCCTCCTCAAATGTGTCTCGTTCTCAGCAATATCACAATCATGACATAGGGGTGTCATGACCTGTTACATCCTCTTGATCCCCCCCATCAAGATCGTCACACCCTTTCATTATGATCGTGACAAGTCCCCTTTGATGTGACCCCGACCCTAACGGCTAGCCAGGAGGAGGAGTCCATGTAAGTGCGCTCGACGGACCCATCACTCGAGCCAGGACCGCACCATCGCTCAAGCCACGACGTCCATAGTCGCGCGCACCCTCGCCAGAAATGGCACGCCCACAGTCGCGCCCCTCTTCGTGTGCCTCTCCGTCGTCAGCGTCGCGCCTCCCTTTGGTAACGAAGCCTCACACCACAGTACTGAGGACCTCGCCTCGGATCACTTTGCCATGTCCACGCCGATCCAACCCGGCGTCACGACATGAGGTTCTCATGCATCGCGCCAAGGTTGTGCCACGCCGCTTTCAGCGTGTCACGACATGATGTCCGCCTGTTTAGTCATGTTTTTAAGGTGTGTTTTTAGTGTGTTTGAGTCTTTTTCTTTGGTTTTGTGTTTTGTTTTGAGTCTTTTAGGTAGGTTTTCGTATTATCTTAAGATATGGAGTCTACATAAGCTTTGGTGGTGTTTTGTAGGTTTTTAGAAGCTATTTGGAGCACTTTTGAGGAAAAGAGCAAAACCGAAGAGAAAAACTTAAGGAAAAGCTCAAGGAATGAAGTTCATAAATATGTTGAAGATCAAGTTTGAGCTTGTAAAGAGATAGAGAAATTCGTTACAAGAACATAGGAAAAAGAATCGAGTCAAACGGAGTTGTAACGAACCCGCTACGCAAGTTTTACTCAAGGTTGTTCGTAGTGCTGAACAAGGTAGGTACCGAGGCTCTCAGCTCAGTACCGAGGCACCCTGTGTCTCAGCGAAGACCGAGTTGGCGCATTTAAAAGACTTTTATCCTATTTCCTATTATGTCCTTAGATAGATAGAAGGAATATATCTTATTAGAAGATTTATTTCCTTAGAGATAGCTTTTAGATAGATTAGTTTCTCTATAAATACTCTTGTCTACCCTTTGTTTTTATACACATAATCAATTGCCTTGGAGGGCAAGTAAGGGGAAAAGAGAGAAGTTAGAGAGGGGAGTGAGGAGAGATAGAGGACGAGTAGAGATAGCTTGGAAGACAAGTTTTGTTTTGGATTCAAAGTTGTAAGCTTTCTCTTTAATTTAATTTGTTATGTTTTTAATTATGATTAGTGAGTAATTTTCCTCTCTAAGGTTGGGGTTAAACCCAACAATGGTTGTGCATGCTTGTTTATGATCATGTCTTGATTGTTTTTATTGCATGAATCTATTCTCTTGTTCTTAATCCTTGAAACAAAAGTTGATAGGAATTTCTCATTCATAGTTGAAGTGAAAGCGGAAACCTTGAATCAGAATAGTCAATTTAGGGTTTTGAAGCGAAAGAGGATTTATCCTAGTTGAAGTAGAAGAGATTAGATAGTAAGTTTATTGATTGAATGAAAGTTAGTTGATTTACTTGCTTAGGTTGACGAAAGTTGACACCTTTATGTGATAAAAGCATGATCTTTATGTTTCATAGCATTTGGCATGCATAATTGTTGTTGTGGTGATACCTTTACCTTAGAATTCCTCTTTCTCTTGATACAAACACTTATTTAATTGATTGCTTGCATAACAAGTAACAAAACTTAGCACTGAATTTCTCCCTGTGGACGAACCTGACTTTGCTATACACAGCGGGGTTTTGATATAAATTTATTTGTTGTCAAGAAACCCTTCCAACAAATTGGCGCCGTTGCCGAGGAGGCAAAAATATTTGTTTGTTTACTTGTGGGTCTGAGAATAGCCCGACCTCGTTTTGGTTTTTAATTTTGTTTTCTTTTGTCTGTTTTCTCAGCTTATGCCAGCAGGACGTCGCAGGTTCGAGTTTGATAACACTGGTTATTATTCTGAACTTGAACGCACCCTACACCGTAGAAGAAGAGGAAACCAAGCCATGAAAATGACTCCTGAACAGATGGAACAACAGATGACCGCTCTCTAGAGGCAGATGGAGGCGTTACAAGCTGATCGAGACGCCGCTGCTACTGTCGTTGAACGTGAGAGAGTAAATGCTGAGCGTGAACGAGCGAACACTACTCATCTACAAGAGCAGTTGAACGCCTATCCGAGGAATGCCAAGCAATATATGCATCCAGAACTGAGGGTGCTAGAGTCTGCAATCATGCTTCCAGAGTTAGATAAGACATTTGAGATCAAGTCTCAATTCATATCCTTAATAAAAAGGGCTCACTTTGAAGGGAAACCTACTAAGTACCCTATGGAACATATTAAATATTTGCTTGATTTATGTGACATTATTGCTGCTGAAGGTGTCTCACTTGAATATGTTCTATTAAAAGCTTTCAGGTGGTCTCTTATTGGAAAGGCCCTGAGCTGGTTGGAGAGCTTAACTCCTAAGTCTATCAGGACTTGGAAGGCTTTGTATGATCAATTTCGTACAAAGTTTTTCCCTCCTGCCAAGACAACGGAGTTGAGAAAACGCATCACCTCCTATGACCAGCTGCCTAACGAGACCTTTGTAGAGACATGGGAGAGGTTCAAGGATATGCTCAGACAGTGCCCCACTCATGGGCAACCCCTATATGTGCTCCAAGAAATCTTCTTCCAAGGGATCAATGCAGAAACAAAGAACCGCATCAACACACACACTGCTTGCAGATTTATAGAGATGGATCCCACTGCTACATGGGAATTGCTGGCCAAGTTGTCTAAATAAGATGCCATGTATGGGACCCAATAGCCATCCCAACCACAGAAGCGTCTCTACATGCCTAATAAGGACGAAGTTGATCCAGATGTCAATAATCAATTTCTACAGGATGAGATCAATGGTCTAAAGAAACAGGTAATTTTTCTGAAAACCTCTCAACCTTGTCAAGAGTGTGGCTCTTCTGCCCATAGTACTTCTGCTTGCACTAAAATCGAGCAGGTTAGAGCCGCTGAGACATATGCTGAAATGAACTATATGAGAGGTCAATACAGGAACCCGCCTAATAACTTTGACTGGCCAAACAATTATCCAGCATGGGGAAATCAAAATCCAAATCCAAGTTATGCAGCACCCCCACCGGATAGACGGACCACGCCGTACCGACCTCCAGGCTATCAAGAGCCACCATCCTGGGTACAAGGACTTCAAGAAGGGATCAATGGAGTCCAAGCTAACCTCAACAATCAAATGAAAAGATGGGGAGAGTTCGATGTTTGGAAGAAGAGTGTCAACTCACAGTTAGGGAACGTGGCTGCACAGATTCCGAGGTCGCAAGGGCAACTCCCGGGCCGGCCTGAGGAGAACCCTAGAGGACAAATAGCGGTCGTACACCTCAAGAGCGGAAGGACACTACCGGAGCATGCCAAAGATAAGGAGAAGGACCCCGAATCTAAAGAGGACGCCACGACCCAAGTCGATAATGGGCCAAAGAGGGTCGTTACCGAGCCTGAACCACTCGGTACAGATCCACCCAGGGTCGTCACCGACCCCAAACCAGGTAAGTTTCTACAACGAGCTCCTCTCATAGTCCCAAGCTCGATACCAACCCCACCAGGGTCGATAGCGATCCTTCTAAGGCACCAATCGACCCTAATTTCGACCCGGTAGCATCACCTCTCAAGCCCTCTTTGGCTCTGAGATTGGTGAAATATCTTCCCTTTCCTACTAAGAAGTCTAAGGACTCAACTGAAGGCAAGTTTAAGCATTTCGTTAAGATTCTGCAGGGCTTAAATATTTCTATACCATTCGCTGAGGCCCTAAGCGAAATATCGGCTTACACAAAGTTTTTGAAAGATATTCTTAGCAGGAAACGATCAATAACAGAGCTTACAGATGAGGTCCGATCTATTACTCTTCCAGAGAAGTTAGGTGACCTAGGGAGATTTGCTATCACAATTGGCATAGGTGACCACCGATTCAAGGCTTTATGTGACTTGGGCGCCAATGCCAGTTTACTTCCACCATCAATCTGGTCAAAAGCCAACATGGGACCTCTGGAACGTGTGGATATGAGGCTGTATATGGTGGACGGATCAAGTGTGAAAGCTACAGGAGTCGTTGATGATTATCCCATTCAAGTGGGGAAATTCTTCATTCCAAACGATTTCATTGTCCTCGACATGCTTGAAGATCCTCTAGTCCCCATCATTCTACGAAGGTCATTCCTTGCTACAACAGGCGCTAGAGTTAACGTTTGGAGAGGAATCCTCACCTTCGATATAAGAGAGGAACGGGTCAAGTTCAGCCTTAATCAAGATGCCAATGACCCCACTGCTGCCGCACAAATCGAGATGTCCCAGCCAGAGCACGACATTACTAAGTCTAAAGTTGCTCCTCCACTTAATAAGGACTACAAAAGTGCAACTGAGGCCGCTACCGACCCCCCTTGGGCCGGTACCGATCCCTTAATACAGCAATACGACGGAGGTAGCTTGTTTTGGCACGACATCCAGAGAGGTTTTGCTTCTGATAGGTCAATAACAACCTCAAATACCTCGGTGCCGACAACCTCACTAATCGATCAAGGTGAGTATTCTAACTCTGGATTCACTATCACTGATCATGATCCTTCCTTATATCATATTCCTACACAATATCCTGTCGTCTATGCTATAGAGGAGTCGAAACCTCCTTGGTTTTCGGATTTCACTAACCTTTGTGTAGGAATACCGGGCATATTGTTAGAAGATGAAGGACCAAATTTAGCAAAACGAACTAACAAAGCCTTCAACGCTAAGTATTGGGTCTCCCAAAACCCCGACAAAGCCGAGAAAGAACCACCTTGAATTAGCCAAGGTAAGTTCGTCAGGCTAACGACGTTAAAAATAGCGCTTACGGGAGGCAACCCACTTTTAGTTTTTGCTTTAAGTTTTTGCTTTCTTAGTTCTTTTTGCCAGCTTTCTTTTGACTTCTTTTTAGGTTAGATTAGTGTAGTAGGATAGAAGTTTTTCTAAAGTGACTCAGGTAATACAGGAAGAAGAAGAGTTTCACAGAAGATTGAAGATACTCGGTATAAAGTAGAACAAAGAAGAAATCGGTGTACAGCAGGTTCGTTACCGACCCCCACAGGGTCGGTACCGACCTCAACAGAGTCGGTACCGACCTCAACAAAGTCGAGAAAATTCAAAATTCCTCAAGTGATTAATGGTTCCAAGCAGCTTCAGTTTTATTTTGTGAGTTCCCTTTTCTTATCCTCTTTATTTTTATGTCTTTGCTTTAAACAGTGAGGATACTGCTTGGTTTAAGTATAGGGTATGGGAAAAGGAAACTCAGGTTTTTGAGTCTTTGTTTGTGTTTTTAGGATTGATAATATTCCACTTAGATGTCCTATGATATGCTTTAACTTGCTTGATCATGTAATTCCATAGCATGTTTGGATAGCTTTGCTTGAATCATGTTGAAAATTGTTTTTATATGGATACTTAGCATGTGATGTAATTGAGCACATATGATCTTTAGTAGAAGTGACTTAAATCCAACAAAAATTGCTACCTTGTGAGTTATTTTTAGCCTTATAGGGAGAACATCAAAAATCCTTCTTCTTTTCTTGTGTGAATTACTCTCTTTATGCATATTATCTCTTGGAATTGTGATGGTTAATTATTTCTTGAGACCTATATAAGATTTTTAGTTCATTACTTGTGGAAATCATATGATAGAGAACTTACTTTTTATGAGCTTTATTTATCCCTGTCCACCTTTACATTATCCTTCTTTTTGACAACTAAATTGAGCCTTATAGCCTTTTATTTGTAGCTCCACAAAATATTCCCTAGCCAATATAGCTCGACCCTATCCGGGGATTAGGACTTAGTGTTGGTGATGGTTTTGTTGAGTGAGATTGTTTGGTTCAAGTGTGGGGTAATATGGGTTGGGTAAAGTGAAAAGTCTTGCAGTTTATCATGTAATAGGAGTTTGGTTCCCTGAATGCACTTGCAAAAGAAGTGGAAAGAAGTGAAAGAAAGAAAGAAAAAATGAGCAGACATCGTTACCGACCCTAGAAGGGTTCGGTACCGACCTTCCCGTAGAAGAAAAAATCAGTAAAGAGTAGAAAGGAAAAAAAAGAAAGAGAAAAGAGTTGAGTAGTGAATAAAGTGCATGGGCAAAATCCTCCTTGATATTTTGAGCAAGATTAAGTTGGGATATTAAAGGGGGTTGAAAGAAATGAGTGTGCATAATGTTGAGAGAGTTTGGTTATTTTTATGAAAGTTTTGGAATTGTGTGAGTTTTTAGGAGTATTTTATTCCCAGATATTATTAGCAGCACAAACCAAAATATTTCCACGCCTTATTGTCATTACCAAGCCCCATTACGACCCGGCCGAATGGAAGCTTCTATGAAGTTTTTCGTTGAGCCTAAGTTCTCTTGATGATTTTTATGTGTTTTGACATCTCTGGTGGAGAGTTTGGTGATATAAGTAACAATGACTATGTTGATTTTTGTATATTGGATTGAGTTGAGAGTTATTATTATAAGCCTAAACACTTGAGAGTTGAAAGAAACACATATACCCTTGTGAGGTTGGATTTTTAGTTGGTTTTTGCTTGAGGTTGCTCATATATGTGTGATGACGTTAGATTCACTTGTCTATTTATTTCTACTTTAGCTTTGATGTTGCTTTTTGATAAGGGCATTGACTTGATATATGTGTTGTTGGTTTTGGTTGATGTCTTGTTGATTGCTTGAGGACAAGCAAGTCTAAGTATGGGGTATTTTGATGTCCGTCTTTTTAGTCATGTTTTTAGGGTGTGTTTTTAGTGTGTTTGAGTCTTTTTCTTTGGTTTTTGTGTTTTATTTTGATTCATTTATGTAGGTTTTCGTATTATCTTAAGATATGGAGTCTACATAAGCTTTGGTGGCATTTTGTAGGTTTTTAGAAGCTATTTGGAGCACTTTTGAGGAAAAGAGCAAAACCGAAGAGAAACACTTAAGGAAAAGCTCAAGGAATGAAGTTCATAAAGACATTGAAGATCAATTTTGAGCTTGGAAAGAGATAGAGAAATTCTTTACAAGAACATAGGAAAAAGAATCGAGTCAAACGGAGTTGTAACGAACCCGCTACGCAAGTTTTACTCAAGGTTGTTCGTAGTGCTGAACAGGGTCGGTACCGAGGCTCTCAGCTCGGTACCAAGGCACCTCATGTCTCAGCGAAGACCGAGTTGGCGCATTTAAAAGACTTTTATCCTATTTCCTTTTATGTCTTTAGATAGATAGAAGGAATATATCTTATTAGAAGATTTATTTCTTTAGAGATAGCTTTTAGATAGATTAGTTTCTCTATAAATACTCTTGTCTACCCTTTGTTTTTCTACACACAATCAATTGCCTTGGAGAGCAAGTAAGGGGAAAAGAGAGAAGTTAGAGAGGGGCGTGAGGAGAGATAGAGGACAAGTAGAGATAGCTTAGAAGACAAGTTTTGTTTTGGATTCAAAGTTGTAAGCTTTCTCTTTAATTTAATTTGTTATGTTTTTAATTATGATTAGTGAGTAGTCTTCCTCTCTAAGGTTGGGGTTAAACCCAACAATGGTTGTGCATGCTTGTTTATGATCATGTCTTGATTGTTTTTATTGCATGAATCTATTCTCTTGTTCTTAATCCTTGAAATGAAAGTTGATAGGAATTTCTCATTCATAGTTGAAGCAAAAGCAGAAGCCTTGAATCAGAATAGGCAATTTAGGGTTTTGAAGAGAAAGCAGATTTATCCTAGTTGAAGTAGAAGAGATTAGATAGTAAGTTTATTGATTGAACGAAAGTTAGTTGATTTACTTGCTTAGGTTGACGAAAGTTGACACCTTTATGTGATAAAAGCATGATCTTTATGTTTCATAGCGTTTGGCATGCATAATTGTTGTTGTGGTGATACCTTTACCTTAGAATTCCTCTTTCTCTTGATACAAACCCTTATTTAATTGATTGCTTGCATAACAAGTAACAAAACTTAGCACTGACTTTCTCCCTGTGGATGAACCTGACTTCGCTATATACAGCAGGGGTCTTGATATAAATTTATTTGTTGTCAAGAAACCCTTCCAAAACGACACACCTTGCACGTGCACGCTAGCGCGCCGACGCCCTTGTCGCGCCGCACCAGCCCATGTCGCGGCCTTGTCGCGACATGGCCACTGTGACCTTTATCTTTTATTGCTCTTTTTAGTACTATTTCCTTTCTAAACATTGATTAATAAAGTATTTCTATGTTTGACATGGTATTTTCGGGCTTGGGCTTGATGTTGGGTCGCTTGCATGCGCCAGTCAAGTTTGGGCTTGATGTTAGGCGTGAGCCTAGTCACCCCCATGCCTCCAAGGGTTTTCTGTTAGGTTTTCTAGGAGCTCCTATATATAAAGGAGTCTCCTCTATTGTATTTCTCACGCTTTGATTATTGATAACGAAACTCTGTCGAGATTGCTCCAAAATTATCTCTTTAAGGTGTCATTATTCTTAATTCCTCCTCCAACTCTTCTCGCCTAGTTCATCCTTTCACTTCTCTTATCACCTCAAAGTCTAGGCTCACGCCTCAGTATCTGTTCGATTGGTGTAAAAGACCCACTACGAGTCCAAGACAAAGATTGTTCGATTGATGGTTGTCGCGCCATCAACCAAATTACCGTGAAGTACCGCCATCCCATTCCCCGCTTGGATGACATGCTAGACGAGTTGCATGATGTCGTTCTATTTTCGAAGATTGATTTGCAGAGCGACTACCATCAAATTTGGATGCAAGAAAGGGACGAGTGGAAGATGTTGTTTAAGACCAAGCATGGTCTTTATGAGTGGTTGGTGATGCGTTTCGGCCTCACTGACGTTCCTTTTGCTTTTATGCGTTTGATGAACTTTGTACTTAGTAAATTTTTAGGACGTTTTGTCATCGTGTATTTTGACGACATTTTGGTTTTTTCTAAGACTTTGGACTCTCACGCGGGGCACCTTAGGTAGGTGTTAGATTGTCTCCGCGAACACTCTTTGTATGTAAACTTTGACAAGTGTATGTTTTGCTCGGGTATGGCGAATTTTCTTGGCTTCCTCGTATCCAAGGATGGCCTACGAGTGGATTCTAAAGAAATCCGGGCCATCCGTGAGTGGACAACTCCCAAGACCCCCACTATGGTTCATTCCTTTTTGGGGCTCGCCGGGTTTTATAGGCGATTTGTCAAGGACTTTAGTTCTATCGTCGGGCCACTCCATAATTTGACTAAGAAGGCGACCACAATAAAGTGGTTTCCACATCATGAGGCCACCTTCGAGGCCTTAAAGGATGCTTTGTGCCGAGCCCCAATCCTGCAATTGTCGGACTTTTCAAAGCGCTTCGAGATCGAGTGTGACGCTTCCGACTATGGTATTGGCAGCGTACTCCTTCAAGAGCAAAAGTCGGTCGCTTACTTTAGCGAAAAGCTAGTTGGGGCTACCCTTAATTATTCGACCTATGATAAATAGCTCTACGCTCTTATTAGGGTCCTTAAGACGTGGCAACATTATCTATGGCCAAGCGAGTTCGTAATTCATCGGATCACGCGACCTTGGCTTATCTTAAGAGTCAAACGACTTTAAATAGGCGCCCCGCACGCTGGGTCGAATTCATGGAGACGTTTCCTTACGTCATTGCTCACAAGAAGGGTAAAGAGAACGCCGTTGCCGACGCTCTCTCTCGCAGGTATGTCCTTCTAACCCAGTTGCATTCTAAGCTACTCGGGTTCTCAATGATTAAAGAATTGTACGCCTTAGATCTGTTCTTTTCTTCGATCATCAAGGCTCTCGAGCAAACTCATATCCATGAGTCCTACTTCTTGGACGACGGGTATCTATACCGAGCTGGGAAGCTTTGCATCTTGGAATCTTTGGTTAGGCACTTGTTGCTAAAAGAGGCTCGTCACGACCGATGCCGCTTTGGCATAGCCAAAACATTGGCAACACTTCGAGAGCATTTATTTTGCCCACACATGGCACGAGATGTTAACAAGTACTGTCAGGGTTGTGTGTCGTGCCAAACGGCAAATTCTCAGTCACAGTCACATGGACTTTACACGCCTCTTCCGATATCGAACTCCTCGTGGGAAGATCTTTCTATGGACTTTATCACGGGCCTCCCAACATCGAGGTGTGGAAAATACTTGTTGAGAGGGTTTCTTGACAACAAATAAATTTATAATCAAGACCCCGCTGAGTACAGGGGAGTCAGGTTCGTCCACGGGAGAAAGTCTTAGTGTCAAGTTTTGTTACTTGGAGCGCAATTAATCAACAAAGTAAGGGTATTTATCAAGAGAAAGAGAAAATCTAAGGTAAAGGTATCACCACAACAACAATCATGCATGCCAAACGCTAATGAAACACATAGATCATGCTTTTATCACATAAAGGTTTCAACTTTCGTCAACCTAAGCAAGTAAATTAACTAACTTTCATTCAATCAATAAACTTACTATCTAATCTCTTCTACTTCAACTAGGATAGATCCGCTATCGCTTCAAAACCCTAAATTGACTATTCTGATTCAAGGTTTCCGCTTTCGCTTCAACTATGAATGAGAAATTCCCTTCAACTTTCGTTTCAAGGATTAAGAACAAGAGAATAGAATCATACAATAAAGACAATGAAGACATGATCACAAACAAGTATGCACAACCATTGTTGGGTTCAACCCCAAACTTAGAGAGAGAGACTACTCACAATTCATAATTAAAAGAATAACTAAATTAAATTAAAGAGAAAGCTTACAACTTTGAATTCAAACAAAACTTGTCTTTCAAGCAATCTTCTCTACTCTCTACTCTCCTCCCACGCCTCTCTCTCTCTCTCTCTCTCTCCTCAATCGTGTGTTGTGTGTGTCCAAACAAGAGCTAGAGAAGGGTATTTATAGAAAAACTAATCTATCTAAAAGCTATCTCTAAGGAAATAAATCTTCTAATAAGATATATTCCTTCTATCTATCTAATAACATAAAAAGAAATAGGATAAAAGCCTTTTAATTGCGCTGACTCGGTCTTCGCTACGACACGGGATGCCTCGGTACCAACCTGTGTACCTCGGTACCGAGTTGTTACAGCACTACGAACAGCTTTGAGTAAAACTTGCATAGCGGGTTCGTTACAACTCCGTTTGACTCGATTATTTTTCATATGTCTTTGTAACGAATTTCTCTATCTCTTTCCAAGCTCAAACTTGATCTTCAATGTCTTTATGAACTTCATTCCTTGAGCTTTTCCTTAATTGTTTCTCCTCAATTTTGCTCTTTTCCTCAAAAGTGCTTCAAATAGCTTCTAAAAACCTATAAAACACCACCAAAGCTTATGTAGACTCCATATCTTAAGAAAATACGAAAACCTACACAAACGACTCAAAACAAAACACAAAACTAAAGAAAAAGACTAAAATACACAAAAACACACCCTAAAAATATGACTAAAAAGGTGGACATCAATACTCCATTTTCGTAGTCGTGGACTGGTTCTCCAAGATGGCCCACTTCATTGCTTGCAAACGGACCAATAACGCGGTGGAAATCGCAAATTTGTTCTTCGAGCATGTGGTGAAGTTACATGGTATCCCTAAAACTATCGTTAATGATAGGGACATCAAATTTTGTAGCCACTTTTGGAGAACGCTTTGGGGGAAGTTAGGGACACGACTGCTATTTTCTACTGCTTACCACCCCCAGACCGATGGTCAGACTGAGGTGACCAATCGGACCTTAGGCACCCTCCTTAGGACGATGCTCAAGGCTAACCCACGACGGTGGGAGGACTTACTTTGCCATGTTGAATTTGCTCATAACAAGTCCTATCACTCGGTGATGAAGATGATCCCGTTTAAGGTTGTCTACGGGCGTAACCCATGTACGCCCATGGACTTGGTGTCGCAACCCTTCAAGACCAACGAGCATGTCAACGCGGCCAACCGTGACGACCATGTGCACCGCCTCCACGAGCGCACCATGGCCCAACTGCTGAAACGCTTGGAGTAGTACGCCGCCCAAAGCAACAAGGGGTGACGTCCACTGATTTTCGAGCCCGGGGATTTGGTATGGCTTGATCTTCGCAAGGATCGCTTTCCCAAATCTCGCAAGACGAAGCTTCACCCTAGGGGAGACGACCCCTGATGTCTCTCTATTTGGTGGTGTTTTCATATGTGATTTCCTTTGTAAATATGTTTCTTTTTCCCCTTTTCTTGTGCGTTTTGTTCCTTTTTATCCTAGTTCCCGTATTTCTATGAGATTCGGAGACTACGCACCTTTTATGTGTTTTGTAGGTAATTTGGCATGAATCAAGCATCGATTTGAAGGAGGGTCGAGACATGGAGCAAAGGCCGAGCTAAAGCGGGAAAGAGAGAAGCAAGCCATGAAGAAGAACAAGAGAAGCCAACAAGAAGAAGGTGGAACGAGGTCCGGACCGAGTTGCAACCACGTCGGGCCCGACTTTAAAGTTTCCAACCTCGGACCGAGATGCACAGTAACTCGGGCCCGAGGTCCTCTGTGTCGGTCCGAGTCGATCACTGGACTACTTGGGCTCCAAGGCACGAATTTGTGGACTTTCACTTTTGCCCCTCATCTAATCTATAAAAGGTCCTCTTGTCTTCTAAAAAAGGGGGTTCCAAAAGGGGGGAAAGGGTTCCCTCACACACACACAAAAAGGGGGTTCCAAAAAGGGGGGCTCTCACACACAACAACCTTCAAAAGGATACTTGGAGAGCAAGGAGGAAGGAGAGGAGAAGGAGAAGAGAGAGAATCGGCCAAGGGAGAGGAAGATTGATAGGTTTGGTTGATAGATTAGTTTTGCTTTGTTTTGATCTTGTGGATTTGGAAACCCTTGATTGGAATTTGTGGATTGCTTTTGATTTGAATGAAACTTTGCTTTGTTTTGAGATTGATGATGTTGATTGCTTTCCCTTTTGATTTGTTTGCTTTCTTTGTTTGCCTTATGGAGTAGATCTCCTTGATCTTGGGTTATGGGGGAAAACCCTAGCTAGGTTTGGGCTAGAAACCCCAATTCCATAGCCTTGAGTGCTTGATCTAAGGAACCCACTCTACATAGAGCTACAATTCCTTGCGAAAGTTGGGAATCAAGGCTTGTGATTGGCAAAGTAGCGAAAGTGAACATGTGTCAATCTCAAGACCTTGCTTCGAAGGGGATTTCCCCAATGATCGATGTGTAGAAGTGGTTGGAACGAGGGCGAAAGCACTCGATCCTAGTCCGATCATCACTCATTGCTTGAATTGGGGTGGATAAGCCTTAATCTACTAGAGAAGGAACCCAAAAGCCCAAAATCTACTTTTAATCTTTGAAGTTCGACAAACCCAGCTACCTCGGGCCCGACTTACCCTACGTCGGTCCCGACTTCCTATTGTCGCCAACATCGGGCCCGACGTGACCTCAGTGTCGGTCCCGATTGTTTTCTTTGTTTTCCTTTGTTTTACGCTCCCCTTTATAGCTTTCTAGTGTCTAGGCACCTCGATCGAATAAACTTCCCGAGTGTTCGACACCCACCACGTGCTACAACGGGGTCGGGTTATAAATTGTATCTCTAGACCCTCGCATCCGAGAGCGATCAACCCCTTCAAGTTCTTATGGTGCATCAATGACAACTCATACATCCTCGACCTCCCAGGTAAGTACGTCGTCCACACTTCCTTTAATGTCTCGGATCTCTCTCCTTATGTGGATCCCGAGTATCATGACCAGTAAACGGGGACGTTTCCCACTCAAGGGGGGGAGGGTGATGTGACCTCGACCCTGACGGCTAGCCAGGAGGAGGAGTCCATGTCCGTGCGATCCGACGGACCCATCACTCGAGTTAGGACCCGCACCATTGCTCGAGCCACGACGTCCATTGTCACGCGCACCCTTGCCAGCAACGGCGCGCCCACAGCCACGCCCCTCTTCGCGTGCCTCTCCGTCGTCGGCGTTGTGCCTCCCTATGGTACCGAAGCCTCACACCATGGTATCGAGGACCTCGCCTCTGGTCACTTTTCCATGTCCACGAAGGGCCAACTCGGCGTCGCGACATGAGGTTCTCGTGCACCGCGCCAAGGTTGTGCCACGCCGCTTTCAGCGTGTCTCGAGACACCTTGCGTGCGCATGTTGGCGCGCCGACGCCATTGTCGCGCCGCGCCAGCCCATGTCACAGCCTTGTCGCGACACTCGCGACAAAGTTTATTACTATTTCCTTTCTAAACATTGCTTAATAAGGTATTTTTATGTTTGGCATGGTATTTTCGGGCTTGGGCTTGATGTTGGGCCGCTTCCATGCGCCAGCCTAGTCACCCCATGCCTCCAAGGATTTTCTGTTAGGTTTTCTAGGAGCTCCTATATATAAAGGAGTCTCCTCTATTGTATCTTACGCTTTGATTATTGATAACGAAACTTTGTCGAGATTGCTCCAGAATTATCTCTTTAAGGCGTCGTTATTCTTAATTCCCCCTCCAACTCTTTTCGCCTAGTTCATCCTAGGCCCCCACTCATCCTTTCACTTCTCTTATCACCTCAAAGTCTAGGCTCACGCCTCATTATCTGTTCGATTGGTGTAAAAGACCTACTACGAGTCCAAGACAAAGATCCAACTCGTGAATCCGTGATCGGGTTCACATCACCTTCCCTTGGCCTAGAACTGTCAAGACAATGACAACTACTCGTCATGAGTCGTGATGAGCTCTCTACCTTTTTTTACGACTGTGACGCTTAATTGTTATAACTGTGATACTCAATCTTCATGATAATGACATATTCGATTCTGAAGTCACCCGCTCTCGACCTGATGTTCGTATTTTTAGTATAGTTTTTAGTATGTTTTCTTAGTTTGTTAGGCTTAGTTTTAGTAGTTTTAGGATTAGTTTTGTGTGTTTTTGGATGGTTTTGCATATTTTGTGAAAAGTATGGAAGCTACTCCGTTTTGTGTCTTTTTTTAGGTTTTAGCAATGAAAAGGTGCTATTTGGAGCTGAATTTGGAGTGCTATGATGAAAGACAGAAGAATACAAGATGAAGAAATCAAAGTCTAAGTTTTAGAAATAAAGTGTGGAAGAAATCCAAACCCAGGCTCGTTAACGAGGCTGCAAGGGTTCGTTAACGAGGCCACGAGATGAAGATTTCGAGAGTTTGATTTTGTGACTCACCGATCTTGTGCGGGAATTTATTTCCGTGTCGGTAGAGTATCTTTTTATGATTTTAGGGTTATTATATTATGTATTTTAGGTCTTGTTATCTTTCTAGATTTTGTTTCTATCTTTCTAGATTTTATTTCTATCTTTTTAGGAAAGTTTTTATCTTTTAGCCTTATTATTTTCTAGCCTTATTAGTATAAATAGCCCTCTTATTAGTTTAGAAAAGGGGGTGGAAGGATCGATTGAAGAGAGGAGGAAGAGCCGAGAGTAGAGAGAGGGGATCGAAGTCGAGATTGAAGGTTCGGTGGATGAGAGTTACCGAGGTTGTTAATCGTGATTTTGGTTTGGTGTTTGTATTTTTTCGGTTTCTTCTGAATTTCTGTGAAAATCAGATGATAGAGAACTTATTTTTATAGTTCATTACTTGAGACCCGCATGAGATTTATAGTTCATTACTTGTGAAAATCAGATGATAGAGAACTTATTTTTATAGCCCTATTATCCTTATCCTACCTTACATGATTCTTCTTTTTGAAGCCAATTTGAGCCTAAAGCCTTTTTTTTTTAAACTCCACAAAATTGTTCCCTAGCCGAAATAAGCTTGACCCTATCCGGGGATTAGGACTTAGATTGGAGAGGTTTTCTTTGTTGAGTGTAAAAAAAAAAGAGTGAAATTTATGTTTTGGTTCGAAATTGAGGAATTATTGGGAAAGGGTAGATTGGAAGTCTCTTGTTTTAAATAGTTGTAAAAGAAAGATCTCTTGATAGCAAAAGATGCACGAAATAAGATTGATGGTTGAAAGAAAGTTGTTTAGAAAAAGGAGGAGTACACGATGAAGCTCGTTAACGACCCTTGTGGGTTCGTTAACGAGGCAACGAAGAAAAGAAAAAGAAGTTTGAAGTGCATGTGTTTATAGAGATAATATCAGAAATTCTTTTTATTATTTTTATGAGGCTTTCTATGATATAATGGGTGAGTGAAAATGAGTGTGCATAATGAGAGTGAGTTTGGTTATATTTTATGAGAGTTTTGGAGATATCTGAGTTTTTAGGAGTCTTTGATTCCCGGATATTATTAGCACCACGTAGCCAAAATATTTTTCACGCCCTTTGTTATTACCAAGCCCCATTACAACCCGGCCGAATGGAAGCTTCTATGAAGTTTTTCATTGAGCCTAAGTTCTCTTGATGATTTTTGCTTGTTTTGACAAATCTTGGGTGGAGAGTTTGGTGATATAAGTTCCAATTTCTATGAGTATTTGTATATAAGATGAGTTGAGAGATTGAATTTATAAGCTTAAACGCTTGAGAGTTGAGTGAAACACATTATCCTTGTGAGGTTGGATTGTATTTTCTTATGTCTATTTGGTGCATATGTGGGTGATGACATTTATAATCATTTGTTATTATTCTATATGTTGATGGCTATGTCTTGATGAGTATGTAGTTCGGTTTTGGTTATTGTTTAGTGATTGCTTGAGGACAAGCAAGTCTAAGTATGGGGTATTTTGATGTTCGTATTTTTATTATAGTTTTTAGTATGTTTTCTTAGTTTGTTAGGCTTAGTTTTAGTAGTTTTAGGATTAGTTTTGTGTGTTTTTGGATGGTTTTGCATATTTTGTGAAAAGTATGGAAGCTACTCCGTTTTGTGTCTTTTTGTAGGTTTTAGCAAGGAAAAGGTGCTATTTGGAGCTGAATTTGGAGTGCTATGATGAAAGACAAAAGAATACAAGACGAAGAAATCGAAGTCTAAGTTTTAGAAGATAAAGTGTGGAAGAAATCCAAACCAGGGCTCGTTAACGAGGCTGCAAGGGTTCGTTAACGAGGCCACGAGATGAAGATTTCGAGAGTTTGATTCTGTGACTCATCGATCCTGTGCGGGAATTTATTTACGTGTCGGTAGAGTATCTTTTTATGATTTTAGGGTTATTATATTATGTATTTTAGGTCTTGTTATCTTTCTAGATTTTGTTTCTATCTTTCTAGATTTTATTTCTATCTTTTTAGGAAAGTTTTTATCTTTTAGCCTTATTATTTTCTAGCCTTATTAGTATAAATAGCCCTCTTATTAGTTTAGAAAAGGGGGTGAAAGGATCGATTGAAGAGAGGAGGAAGAGCCGAGAGTAGAGAGAGAGGATCGGAGTCGAGATTGAAGGTTCGGTGGACGAGAGTTACCGAGGTCGTTAATCGTGATTTTGGTTCGGTGTTTGTATTTTTTCGGTTTCTTCTGAATTTCTGTAAGACGATATTTCCTATAAATTTGAGTAGTGTTTTGTTTTCAATGATTTCTTTTGTTGAATTTATTTGTTTCTTAGTTATGAGTAGTGAGTAGTCTTCTTTTCTAGGGTCGGGGTTAAACCCGGCATAGTTATGCATGTTTGAGGAGTAAGAGCATGTGTTGATTGCCTTTAATCTATTTTGAGATTGTTTGTTGTGCTTAAGACCTAGATGAAAGTCAAGGTGAATTGAGTTTTTAACTTGATTGAAAGAAAAAATTATAGACGTGAAGGTTGGTATTGTTTGAATACGAAAGTTTCAAGCTTTAGATCCAAAACAAGCAATTGAGTGGATTGGTTTATGAAAGTAGGTTAATTTACTTGATAGTCGACGAAAGTTGATGAATTTATCTATTTAAAGGCATGATCTTATCTTCTTACGAGTTTATGTGCATGACTATGTTGTGGTATCCCTTGTCCTAGATCTTTGTTTTATTTGAATTCTCTTGAAGTGATATTCGTTGCTGAGTTTGTAGGCTCGGTACCGAATCTGTTTAGGTCGTTAGTTTTAGTCTTTTGTTTGCGGTGGTTCGTTAACGACCCTGACAACGTCGTTAACGAGGCTGCTTGTGAGTGTTTTGCTTGCTTTTGTTTGATTTTTAGTAGTCGATAAACAAACAACCTTGCTTCTCGTGGAAAGATCCTGACTCCCCTATACTCAGCGGGGTCTTGACTTATAAATTTATTTGTTTTCCCGAGTAAAGGCCCGTCAACACGACCATCTGTCACGATTGTGAACCCTCCTATTCACGATCATGACCGACTTTTCTTGTCGGCTCCTTGCATGATTCGTGAGAATTCCATCTTGCTGCATTGAAACACATCATCAAATATGTTCACGAGACTTCTAGTCTCTACATCACCATCTCTCCCTCTAATTCACCGACTTTGGTTGCTTATACTAACGTGGATTGGGCTTGGTGCCTGAACACCCACCTCTCTACATCAAGCTATTGGGTCTTCCTTGATGACACTCATGTTTCCTGGCCTGCTAAGCGTCAATCTGTCGCTTTCCATTCTAGCACCGATGTTGAGTATCATGGTGTTGCAAATGTCGGCACTTAGTGTACCTTCCAACACAATCTCCTTCCATAGCTACATTGTCCCCTTTCCAAGGCGTCCTTGGTCAACTTCCTTCCTAGCCAACAATCCAATTCAACATCAGCGTACTAATCACATTGTGTGGATATTTTGTTTGTTCGGGAGAAGGTTAATTGCTCTAGGCCACATTCGGGTCCTACATGTCCCCTTTGCCTATAAATACATTGATAGTTTTACTAAGCAGCGGCGGAGCTACATGGGGCCCAATTGTTGTCGCAGCCCCCAATCAAAAAATATTAAAAATAAGTTTTCTATTAATTTAAATTTTATTTAATATAAAAATAAAAATTCTACTCAAGGAATAAGGAAAATATAATGCCACAATGATTAAAAGTGATTGAAAAGAAGTCTTTATCTTTTCATCATTCACAAATAAAAATCATCTTACAACTTAAAATGTTATCCTCAAAGACAAAATAAATGTTAGAACTTTTATTCATTGAGTGGGGATTTGCTTATATGCCTAAATTTGTATTTGGGCTAAATGGACCTAAATGCATTACATACATAGTGGTTGTTCATCTCCTTAATTTACTCTTTAGTTTTCTTCCATAATAATTAAAAATAAATGTCATATATGTATGTTTAAATCTAAATTCATTACATGGCAATTGTTGGCTATTTATCTGTTAACCAAAAGACTTCTCGAGTCTGTCCTTAAGAATTGAAAATAAATGTTATGCATATGTACCTGTAAATATATAATCAATACATGGTAATTACCTCATAAAAATATAAACACATGGTGATTGCTCATTTTCTTAAGTCATTCACACAACCTATCCTTATAACCTATAGAGTTATTCTTAATGTCAAAGTAGAAATTATACATTATACTCATTCATTTCCTCATTGCTTATAGGCCACTATGATCTTAATTTTGCATTTGAACTAATTGGACATGAGTGACCAAAATTTTCAATTCATATATTAAAAACACCATAATATAGAAAACTCTTCTATTTTATATTCAACACATACATTACATACATTATGGTTGGTATATTCTTACATTACACACCTCATGCAAAATAAATATGTCCAATTCCGCAAATTCTAATATCTATTGAAAATAAATATACCCAATTCCTCAAATTTTTATTATATATATATATATATATATATATATATATATATAGGTTTTGGTTCAAGTGAGACCCACCCTTGCGGAGAGACCTTTGGCTTAAAGTGTGGACTAATCTCAACCATTAGATTTACATCATCACTATATAATGGATGGTCAAGAATTTTTTTTTTTTTGATTTTTTTTTGATTTTTTTGATTTTTTTGATTTTTTTGATTTTTTTGATTTTTTTGATTTTTTTGATTTTTTTGATTTTTTTGATTTTTTTGATTTTTTTCGAATTTTTTTTCATATTTTTTATATTATATTCTTTGTTAAAAAAAGCTTTAAAAATATTAAATACGATAGTTCAATTATTATATAATACGAGTTCATTTTTATATACTAGAAGTTCAATTTTTTTATGTTAGGAGTTCAATTTTTCAATATTGTATGAGTTCAATTTTTATATTCTACGAGTTCATTTTTTATCTATGATAAGTTCAATTTTTATGTGCTTTGAGTTCATTTTTAAAATAATTCGATTTTTGCTAAACTAAAAAAATAGCAAAAAAAAAATGAAAAATGAAAAAATAAAAAAATTGAAAAAAAGCTTTAAAAACGATAAATATGACAGTTCAATTTTTGTATACTACGAGTTCATTTTTATACACTAGAAGTTCAACTTTTTATGTTAGGTGTTCAATTTTCAATATTGTGTGAGTTCAATTTTTATATTCTACGAGTTCATCTTTTATCTATGATAAGTTCAATTTTTATGTGCTTTGAGTTCATTTTTAAAATAATTCGATTTTCACAAAACTAAAAAATATAAAAAATAAATAAATAAAAAATAAATAAATAAATAAAAATTGAATTTTTTTGAAAAAAGGCCTTAAAAATGTTAAATATGACAATTCAATTTTTATATACTACGAGTTCATTTTTATACAGTAGAAGTTCAATTTTTTTATGTTAGGAGTTCAATTTTCAATATTGTATGAGTTCAATTTTATATTCTACGAGTTTATTTTTTATCTATGATAAGTTCAATTTTTATGTGCTTTGAGTTCATTTTTAAAATAATTCGATTTTCGCAAAAATAAAAAAAATAAAAAAATAAAAAAATAAAAATAAAAAAATAAAAATTGTTTTTGAAAAAAGGGTTTTAGAACGTTAAATATGACAGTTCAATTTTTATTTACTACGAGTTCATTTTTATACACTAGAAGTTCAATTTTTTTATATTAGGTGTTCAATTTTCAATATTGTATGAGTTCAATTTTTATATTCTGCGAGTTCATTTTTTATCTATGATAAGTTCAATTTTTATGTGCTTTGAGTTCATTTTTAAAATAATTCGATTTTCGCAAAACTAAAAAAATAGCAAAAAAAACTAAAAAAATAAAAAAATAAAAAAAATAAAAAAATAAAAAAATAAAAAAATAAAAAAATAAAAAAATAAAAAAATAAAAAAATAAAAAAATAAAAAAATAAAAAAATAAAAAAATAAAAAAATAAAAAAATAAAAAAATAAAAAAATAAAAAAATAAAAAAATAAAAAAATAAAAAAATAAAAAAATAAAAAAATAAAAAAATAAAAAAATAAAAAAATAAAAAAATAAAAAAATAAAAAAATAAAAAAATAAAAAAATAAAAAAATAAATAAAATAAATAAATAAAAAAAAAAAATTGAAAAAATCTTGATCATTGAATACATAATAGAGGGGTAAATCCAATGGTTGAGATTAGTCCTCATTTTGAGCCTTGGATGTACCACAAGGATGGTCCTCACTTGAACCATGCCCTATATATATATATATATATCTAACTCCTCAAATTCTAACACTTCAGGAAAATAATATACCCAACTCCTCAAATTCTAACACCTTATAAAAAATAATTATAATCAACTCCTCAAATTCTAATAATACATACATTTGTTGGTCATCTTATCCATTTAAGTAAAATATAAATACAAAACTTTTAGGTTCGAACTTATGCCACTATATATATTGAAGTCCCAATCGATACATCCATCAACTTTCATTCTCTCTTTCACTCCCAAAAAAAAGTTTAATAGAGATATATACGATGTCACCCCCTTCCAACGTTTTGTTAAGGCTTTGGATCTTTACATATGTTCATTCCCCCATACAGACTATCCTTCATTATTTCATCATATCATACGACATGTACCAACGAAATCATATTCATCAAACACAAATGAACAAGAGGAAACATATTGTTCCCATGACCAATTGTGTGAAGGATCTCAACATATAATTAAAGTTATGGTTTATCGGATAGAGGATGCAACAAATGCATTCGAAAAGCTCAATTGTAAAAGGGCTCTTCCTTTTTCAAATTAATTACATCCCAGGCACTCTTAACAAGGCTGTAATTGAAGATAGCAAGCACGTGTCAACTCCTATGATGATGCCATCTATTCTCAAAGCTCAAGAATGCCAAAACCAAGTCAAACAAAAATTTAATTGACAACCTTCAATATCTTGCTCTAACGCGTGAGACATAGGCTTCATGTTTAATTAATTCACAATTTCTACAAAAGTTGATGCTTGATCATCGGGAAATTTTGAAAAGGCTTCTAAGATATCTTAAAGGCACAATGGAACTTGGCAAAATTATTTGCATTGCATCTTCTCTTTCTTTTCATGGATTCTCTAACGTTGACTGGGCGGGAGATCATCGTGACAACTTTTCCACCACCATTCGTATTTTATACTATGTCCACGCACCGACCTCTTGGAGTTCAAGAAAGTAGACATTTGTTGCTCACTCATCAATGGAGGTTGAATACAAAGCCTTAGTAGACACAACCTCATAAATGTTATGGCTTTGTCCACTTTTCTCTATGCTTGGAATTACACTACATAAGATGTATGTAATCTATTGTGAAAATCAAAGAGCATTGTACTTGAGTTTGTCTTTTCATTCAAGGATGAAGCACAACATTGGTCTTTCATTTTGTCTAGTAACATGTCCAAAAAGGTAAATTTCGGGTTCAATATGTTTCAACCAAGAAGCAACTAGTCGATGTCTTCACATAGCCTCTACAATGTGCTAGATTTGAAGAGATTATTGGCGAGCTTGGTCTATATTGAAAGAATGTTTAACTTGAGGGGGTATGTTAGCAATATTAAGATATTAACTTGTTTTAGATTATATTATTGCCTTGATATCTTTACTATTCTTGCATATCTTTTCACATCTCTTCAAGGATATCTTAGGTGATTTGTGTACTTGTTTAGTTACTCGTTGTCTATGTATGCACGCATATTTTGTCATTAATAAATTATCTCTTGTACTCAATGTTATAGTCTTATAAGAATTGGGTTAGGATCAATTCTGGTTTCAAATGGGTTTGGTTAAGGTTACGTTTGGTTAATTGTGAATGACCGACAGATCTAAAAAAATCAACAACCTAGATTATTTTTTTTACTTTGAGAATGACAAATGTTGCAAATGACTATGCATAGTTTTGTTACTAATTATGCATAATTTTATTACCGATTGTGCATGATCTTGTACTTGATTGTGCATGGCTTTTTATATTAGTGTGCATGATGATCTTGTAATGAGTGTGCATATTTTACTATTGATTGTCTTTACAAAAATTTTAATTTGGTGTGTTTAATTTTTTTAGTGATTGTGCATGCCTTTTTTAACTGAGTGTGCATGCCGAATTTATCATGAGTGTGCACAAGTCATGCACACTCAGTTACGATATTATGCACAAACAATAATAGGATTATGCACATTCATTTATAGGATTAGGCACAATCACTTACAAACATTATGCATAGTCGGTTACAGTATAATGCGCACTTAATGAAACAGGCAATGCACACTCAGATACAATGTTATACACAATCAATTATAGGATGATGCACAATCAATTACTAAAATTATGCACAATCAATTATAAAATCTAACAAGATAATGCACACTCAAGAAAAAGTGTCATGCAGAGACAATTACAATATTACGCATAGTCAGTGTTAAAATTATACATAGTCAGGTACAAAATTTTACACATTCATATGTAAAATCTTAAACATCCAAGTAAAAAAATCTTGTGTGCACGCCTGATCGGACAGCTGAGGTGCATTCTCATTTCTCTCTTAAAGCACCATTCCCACAAGCATCGGAGCCTCTAAATAATATATTATATACTCCCCATTTCATAGTAGTAAACATTAGTAAAACATTGAAAAAATGAGGGGGATTTTTACTACCTTCAATCTAAAAGTTGGATTTTGATCAATATTATATGTAGTTTTGAATATTTTAAGCATTTAACTAACAATGAGTTATGAATTGTTATTAAAAATATTTTAATTGACCTGGTCAAAAGGGCAGTGGATATTTGCTAAATGGTAAAACTATAAGAAATTGAGTTTTTGTAATACTTTCTTAAAGATTTGTGTTAAAAGCTACAAGGGTAAATAGTTCAAACCTTAATATAGTTAAAAAGCATAGAAACCATATGTCATACACCAACTCATATTTTCTTTTCTTCTGTTGCGTATTTGGCCTTCTTGTTGGCCTATATTTTTTTATTTTGTTTTGTTTCTTAAAGGATTGCATACATCTTTATTTCATTTTTATTGTAGGCTAGTTGGATTGGAGGTCAAATTTTCTTCAAGGAGCGGAGAATGATGTGTCCTAACCCAAGGAAAGTCATGTTTTCTACCAACTCAAGACCATGGAAAACCAAGTGCTTTGCTCGAGCCAAGAATGTCACTACATGTTGTGCCATTGCCCGAAGATGGCATGCACCCATGCATCAATGATGTTACCAAACATGTCCGATGGTGTGTATCCCAAAGCTTTTGATTTACTAATTCTCGATGATGTGATGATGCTAGATAATGACTCATATGAGCTACCTTTGGGTGCTATCACTCGTAGTAGGCATCAACATCATTATTTAGTCTCCAAACTGATAAATGTCATTAAAGGCCTTTAAAGACGCGCTTATCATTTGGTGGGCGTTAAAGTGTAGATTTTCTTTTGCATTCAATGTAACTTTATCATTTAGAGTCCATTTATGTCTTCCGTGTCACAATTTGTAACATCTTCAAAGGCCACCATCAATATGGACATCCAACAATCATCTTCACCTTATTTACTTCTATAACCACTTAACTCTGTTTTACATTTTGGTTATGCTAATTTTGAGATACAACTTTGGAGAGAACTTCTAGTTATGTGAGAGAGATTCACCTAGTTTATGCTTTTGTTTTGCAAGTTTAATAAAAAGAACAATTTGATCAATTAATAAGGGTGAGTTTATCCTTTGTTGTTTTGGTTTGTTCTTGTTTAGAGTATTACATGACAGTAGACTTATCCTTATACAAATTCAGTTTTTGTTATTTCATTGAGTTTGAATTCAGTCACCCATATTGACCAGGTTTGATTGATGTCGTTCTAGTCACAAGAAATTTCTAAAGTTGCCACGTCAATTGGATTGATGACGAATGTTGTAATATTTTTGTTACAGAATTCAAACTAAATAAAAGAATGAAAATTGAACTTATTAAGGGATAAGTGGACTTTTTGTAATGGATAAACCCAACCCTCCTAACAAGAACAAATCAAAACAACAAAGGATAAACTCACCCTTATTGACCGATCAAATATTTTTGATAAACTAACGAAAAAGCATGAACTAGGGGAATCTCTCCCAAGAAACTAGAAGTTCTCTCCAAAATTTTATTTCAAAATCAACATAACCAAAATGACAAACAAAACTACTTATTTATAGAAGGAAACAAGGTGAAGATGGTTATTGGTTGTCCACATTAATGGTGGCCTCTGAAGACATTACAACTCATGACATGGACGACATTTAAATAAGCTCACATTGAATGCAAAGGAAATTTCCACTTCAATGCCCACCAAGTGATAAGCTCGCCATAAGTATAAATAGAATCTCTATTAAAACACTCACCCAAATGATAATCTCGCCTTTAAAGGCCTTTAGTTATATTTATTGGTTTGGATGCAAATAATGATGGCCTTCAATGAGTTATAATTTAATGATTAAATCTACCAAATCTTAGAGCCCACGCCAAAGAAAGTAACCCCCATCTTAAATCCACTTGAAGACCTGAAGCACTACTATGAGTGATGGTATCAAAGTTGGCTCATGGTCCTAAGTTGATGAAAAAGCATGACTTACCACGTGCCGAGATGCATCAACTATAAATTAATTTCTTATTTGCTTCAACAAAGATAGACCTTTGATGTGCTTATCAAATTATGTTGAAACAATTAATAGCTTATCTCTTATTGTCTTAAATTCAACATTCTCCATTTAGTATTACTAATCATCTTCAACATATCTTACATATCCTAACCCACTTCTATATCACTCTTCCAAACATCCTTCACTGCCACTTACATCCTCTTCTTTGAGAAAAGCTAGAAACTAAAAGGGTTTGTCAGTTTTAACTTGTTCTTTAGGCTCTTCATCATTTGCAAAACTATCTCAAACTTGCTAGTATTGTAATCATTGATTACCACACAACGTGGTGCTAGCTTGTTAGTTGCTTTTTTGCCTCCATTGTGCATCTTCGGTCAAGCCTTGCAAAATACACTTTGATCGACTTGAATAGGAACCACCTATGTTTTAGTTGAATTTGATTCTCTTTGTTTTCGATCAAATCCATTGTGCTTCTGATTAATCTAGTTGCCACTAGGATTTCGTCTCAATTTTGGATGCCATAGAGCCTTTACTCTTGGAATTCGCGCCCAATTCTTGTGGCGCTTAAGTTATATTTGGTTGGTTCTAGAGCTCTACCTCTTTCTTTGGTCGACTTCAGATCTGGGTCTATTCAATTCCTGAACTATCGTATCGCCCTTCATTATAGCTTTGACCATTGTCGTCCACAGTCTCCTTGGTGGCGACGAGTTCTTTTTTGCTAATCGCTAGACCCATAACTCCCAAAATTGATTTTCTTGTTCCCCACAAGCGGCAAAAATCTTCCCTTGATCATAAGGAAAGAAGATAATGAGAATTTAGGATCGTTGACTGCTTCTTCAAGCCTTGACCAACCAAAATTTGAAAGAAAAATAAAATAACGGGGTCTTTGTCCCCTAATCACCTCCATTGCATAAGTCAATATTTATATATTTGTAGGGTTTTTCACACTTAATTCAAAGCGAAAACAATAAGGAAGAGAATTCAAAAAGAAAGAGCATTCCTTAATTCATCATTAAGTAAGGGTACTCTATTTGTAGGGTACTTTATTAAGAAAAAAGAGTACTCCTTAATTCATAATTAAGTGAGTACTTGGTAGAAAAGGCCAAAATTATCTAAATATATTATCTTATTTTTAAGAATAGAATTCATCCTCACACTAACCTATGTCCTAAAAGCATATATAAAGAAAGTTGTTTTTTGAAAATGACAAATCTTAAAAGAAATCAATAAGTTGTATAAAAAAGAATTAATAATCCTATTAAAAATTTGAGAGCGGTTCACGTGCGAACGGGCACCTGGGTGCAAAAAGAGAACGGATCTCCGTCGTCGATCTAGCTTGAATTATTTGGACGCGCGAAGCGCGTCCAAATAATTCAGAAAAAAAAAATCGAGCACGCGTGTAAACCAAGCGCTACCAGAAGGTACTTGTCGCCCAAGCAAACCCGAAAAAAGGCAATTTTTGATACTATTTCTAAATCAAAACCAAAAAACCTCTTTTTTCCTCTGCAAAAATAAAGCTTCTAAACTGGATTGAAACACAACGATTTACGATTTGGTAAATATGTTCTAATTTTCTACTCTAATCTTGCTATATGAGTGCACATTCATCATTTAAAGCTTCGATTTAACTAGATTTTCTCTTTTCAGAGAGAAAACTATACCTTTTCGAAGGAGCTTTGTTCAGATTTACGATTTCGAAGATCTAACTCATTACGATTAATGGAACAAGGTAATAAAGGTTTTTTTCCCTAATTAAAGCTAATACAACACGATTTTGAAAGTTTTCATCGCATATATCGTCAAAATTTGTTTATGTTTACGCATTAGCAATAGGAAACTCCATTTTATGGTTTTGAGGGACATTGCTATGATTTATTTGGGAAGACAACCATTAATATGAACAAATGTGTAATATTCCAAATTTGTTCATAGGTAACGCGCATTTGTTCACAGATATCATGGATTTGTTCATAGATATCACACATTTGTTCATTGATATTACACATTTGTTCATCCAAAATTTGTTCATAGATATACAGGATTTGTTCACAGATATCACGAATTTGTTCATACCTATCACGCATTTGTTCACAGATATCACTGATTTGCTCATAGATATCACACATTTGTTCATTGATATCACTTGTACGTGTAGTGGATAAAGATACGTATTTACATGTTTCTTTTCCCTATAATGAAGGAAAAATAGAAGATAAAAAGGAATTAAAGATCGTGATCTCGCTTGGCAACACACATTACTACATACCATTTTGTGATGACAACTTAAGACCTAAAGAGGGGATGGTGTTTAGAACCTGGGAACAAGGAGTAAATTTCTACAAGGCATACGCAGATGCATATGGTTTCCAAGCACGTGATGGCACCATTACAAAGTCTTCGGATGGTGTTTAGCTCATGTTGTGAAACATGAGCTACAAAACGAAGAGTTCATTTGCTCGTGCAATAAGTTCATCAATATCGGGATTCCATGCTGCCATATGTTTTTCGTATTCAAAAACATTAGGTTGAGGAAGGTGCCAACTAAATACATCAAGAATAGATGGACGAAGACATCAAATCTGACTCCTACTTTTGAGATAGAAGGTTCAACAGTTGAACAATGTGATGTGATGAATGAGAAGAAGCTGTTGATTGCTGATTTACTGGGTGAGGTACATTCTTGCATTAATGCCATACGGGACAACACAAAACACCTCAAAGAGCTGATATGTTTCTTGAAGGAAAAAACGGAAACATATATGAGCTTATTGGGAGGAGAATCATCTACATCAACAAGGCAGAGTTTAATCCAAACATTCTTGGGAAACAGACCAAGTGTTATTGAGGTACACCCTCCTGAACGAGCAGTGACAAAGGGAAGGAAGAAACAAGGGTGTATTATGGGAGGTAAAGAGAAGGCAATGAAGAAAGCAAACAAGGAGCAAAGGGCTTGCGGAAAATGCAAGAAGCTTGGACACAACAGTAGGACATGCACCTATGTTCCTAATTAGATCTCTCATTAATCATTGATTTCTGATACATAATTGTTGCATTAGGGTGAAATGCATAATATTCTTAATTGTCGCATTATCAATGAACAAATTTTTGGTTTTGGATGAACAATTAGCAGTTAGCAATGAGCAAATTTACTATCTAATGAACAAAACACTTTCATTCTTCAATAAAATGTATGAACAAAACCTAATGTGTTGATGAACAAATCTAATTTATGGATGAACAAATATAAGGTATTGAAGAACAAATTATGAACACACATTCTCAATTGATGAACAAATCGAAGGTGTCGATGAACAAATCGAAGGTATCGATGAACAAATCTATGTTGTTCATGAACAAATCTAAGGTGTTGATGAAGAAATTACGATAAATCATGTTTTCTGAATCAAATGTCACTCTAACACAAAGAACTTGTTCAATAACCATCATCCACATTCCACACTATATAAAAAGAAAAACCAAATGTCTGCAGCATTCAAGACATACACCACCATAAACTGTATTCTAACACAAACCATACAAAAAAACAAAACCACATTCCAAAATGTTTTCAACAAACACATATCATTGTACATCACTTCTTATTCTTTGCCTTCCTTGTAAGAGGAGCACGAAATGCGACTGTCGGTTTATGAGAGACAAATTCTTGAAAAAGCTTTTCAGCTGTTGCCTTGTGCTCATTCAATGGACTCAACAACAACTCATTATAGTACCTTATCCTCAAGTCATCAAGTTGATGCTGATCGTGTTTATTGAGTCCACATGCCCAACCAGACAAGCCGTTGCCGAAGTACGTTTCCATGTGTCGCATCATAAAAATACCACAATTAGTCTTGTTTCTGTTATCTCTCCATTTCATCTCAAGACGTTCATATGGAACCCTATCCACATCCTCGAACAAAGTAGCCATCGCATCCATCTTGAGCGTCTTCAAAAGCTCGACAAAGAGCATCCTCTAAAAAAAATAACAACAAGAAACAAACACAACTCATTCAAAATTAAACATAATGATGAAAAACAAACTATTACAAAAACAAAATAAAACTCACCAATCTAGCAGGTACGTGCTCATACTTTGCTTCCAAGGCCACATCCATCATTGAGTTATCAATTATGTGGAAACGTGGCACTCTCACACTCAACGCAATACAATAGTAATGCGATGAGGTACAGATAGGAAACACAAACTGTAAAAATGCAGAGGAAAACAAGCATGAACAAACCTTATATTCATTAAAAACAACATAGTGAAGAGTCAATCTTTCTAATGAACAAATACCTAATACCTCTGAACAATTATGTAGTACTGATGAACAAATAAAAGAATATCAATGAACAAAAATGCATACCAGGCCAATCTTGCACACATTAATCCACTTCAAAATTTCAAGAATGCCATGAAAGGCATTAATGAAAAACTCTATGTAATCCTCATCCCTAAAATTCTTTTTCAATGGAAAGACCTGTAAAATACATATAAGTTTTTAGTTTGAAAATATCAAAAAGTCATTAAATAAGACAATGTGAATATAAAAAAAAACTTTTTCTTACCAAATCCTCAGGAGCAATAAAAAACCTCAAGGGTTTTGAGTCGCTTTTCCACTGCTCTTGTATATTGAGATAATAGCTCCAAAGCCCGATTATATTTGATTCCACTTCAGATTTTACCACCATTGAAACAAAATCGTTTTTCATGGCAGAAACTTTCATCATCTTAAAGATTTCAATACTACACAAATCAGAAACATAAAAACAAAAAATGATTAGTTTTAATAATAAAATCAACTTGAAGATATAAAAAGAGCAATATATAAAGAAAAAATATTATTCTATGCATTGTTACCCTCTTTGATCAGGAATGTCTTCAATAAGCCAATCGAACAATTTCTTGGCCGCAAGAGATACTTTTTCTGTCAAAACAACACTCCTTCCCATGTAAGGCGACTTCACATAATCAGAAGGCTTAGATATACTTTTATCAAGTACATCCTCACCAGTAAGTTTAACACCAACGGGAGTGTCAATCGAACTAGAACCAACCTCATGCGCCTCATTCTTGATCTACAAATGTAAAAATACATATTATTCATGACCCACAAACTACATACAAAATCAATGAACAAAATGTCCTATAACTTATGAACAGAAAGAAAAAATCAATGAACAAATCAGAAATATCATTGAACAAACCTCATCCTGAATCTTGTTCAGCTCCTCTTCAAGTTTCTTATTTGCTTCATCCTCCTTCATCTTATCTAACTCCTCTTGTTTCTTCTTCAACTTCATTCCAATTCTCATCAATTCTGCATCCCATTCTTGTTTGTTCTTCTTTTTCTCCTCTTCCTTTCTCTTCTCTTCATCAATCTTCTTTTTCGCCTCTGTAATTCCTTCTTCATCTTCTCTTCCTCTTCTTCTTTCCTCTTCTTCCTTTCCTCTTGCCTCCTCTTCACCTCCTCAATCCTCTTCTTCTCTTTCTCCTCTTCTTCTCTCTTCTTCTCTCCCTCTTCCTTGTTCCTCTTCTTCTCTTCCTCATCTTCGAACCTCTTAACCTCTTCTAGACGCATCTTCTCTTCCTCAGCTAGTTGTCTCCTTTTCTCTTCCTCCTCTTCCCTCTTTCTCTTTTCTTCCTCTTTTCTTTGTCTCTTCTCTTCCTCCTCAGCTAGTTGTCTCCTTTTCTCTTCCTCCTCTTCCCACTTTTTCTTCTCTTCGTCTTCTCTTTGTCTCTTCTCTTCCTCCTCAGTTGCTTTTCTCTTTTTCTTTGCCTCCTCTTCCCACTTCTTCTTCTCTTCCTCTTCTGTTTTCCTCTTCTCTTCCTCCTCTTTCTTTCTCTTCTCCTCCTCTTGTATTAATGCATCCTCCCTCCTTATAGATTCCAACAAATCCTCTTCCTGCTTCCTCTTTTCTTCTTCTTCTTCTTCTCTTATCCTCTTGTCCTCTTCATCCCTTTTGAACTTCTCTTCCTCTTCAATCCTTCTCATGTCTTCCTCAACCTTTTTTCTAATTTGTTCATCAGTTAATCCCTTGCAAACAAAGAAAATCTTTAGTTCCTTCTTCCTTGTCGCATCAACCTTGCTGGCCTCATCTTCTTGCATAATAACGCTTTCCCTAGTGATATCTACAACCCCAGCCCAATCATCCCTCAATGGAGACACGCCCAGGTCAAAAGAAGGTAATTCAAACCACTTCTTTGCCTTCATTGCGGCCTCAATTTCATCCAAAACCTTTGTAGCTTCCTCCCAGAATGAATTTTAGCTTGGCGATTCAGAATCTTCTTGGGGGCCAGATTGGGATGATGATGAAACACCCTTCAACCCCAATAGCTTCTCAAAAGCTTCATTGATCTTGGTGAAAAGTCCGTGGCTAGCAATTTCAGTTGGAGCTCTTTGCACATGATCGAGATATCTCTTCAAAGCTGATGCAAGCTCCATTGACATCTCAAGATGTTCTTTCAGAAATGACTGCACAAGAAGTAATCTATATAAGTACAAAAAAAAGACACAACATGCTATGAACAAATGTTAGTTTGTGATGAACAAATGTTAGTTTGTGATGAACAAATGCTAGGTTCTGATGAATAAATGATAATTTGTGATGAACAAATGCTAGTTTCTTATGAACAAATGATATGCCATCGCCAAGATCAATTCGTTCTTCAAAATGTTCAGAAGCAGGGGCTTTCCCTTCATTCTTATCATGATCACCAACAAGGTAAATAAACTCAGGCAAACCTTTAAAATAGCCTTTTCCAAAACCACCCTTGGAAACCTCGAAACTCTCTCTCTCAACCAAGTAATCATGGTTGAAATGCTTGATCACGGGGAAGGATCTCGGAGTTGCAGAGCGATGGTAGATGACCATACAATCACAATATACAATCTGTCATGAAACAAATTAATCTTATTAATGAACAAATATGCATAAACCAATGAACAAATTGATGATAGTAATGAACAAATTAGAAATCATACCAACAACAATATAATAGATCCCCTGAAAAACCCATTGTTTGTTTTCCTCCATGAATCAGCATTCTCAACCAACTTCTCAACAAGATGAGCACACCAATCGTACTCACTGAACTTGTCCAAGTCTACCAAATGATCCAAGAACTTTAAGTTTACACCACCATTTTGAATGCTCTCTATACAAAGGGTGTAGAACAATATAATAAAGTTCCTCCTAAACCAAGCACCACCATTCTCATCCTTCTTGATCATTGTACTCAAAAGCCCAAATTAGATCTTCTCAAACTCCATCAATTTGTTCTTCCCTATCACCTCATCAATTTCAGCCAACACAAACTGTTCTCTAAAACTATTGTACATATCTGAATGCTTGACAGTCTTCGGGACAGAAATTATCCTTGGACCACGAGGTAGACCAAGGTAAAATTGCACAAGTTCTGGTGTTATCTTAACACCTAGTCCATCACCAATCTTCAATGTGAATGATGCAAGGTCGAAACAGCAGCAACATAGTAGCACAACTTACTAGGTAGATCAGTCACATTCCACTGTATGAGGTGCTCAAACCCCATCTATTTAAGAGCAGTAAACTTGCTTTCACCTTCAAAACCAGCAATAACTTTACAAATAAGCTTGGGAGAGTTCCTGTGATTCAACAACAAATGCCCACGCTTCAAAGCTCTCAATCGTACCTTCGCTTTAGACTTTTTCCCAACACCTTGTCCTTTACCGACAATAATATCAACTTTCCTCTTCTTCCCAACAACTTGTAATTCACCAACAGAAGTATCCGTTTTCCTCTCAGATGGTTCATTTATCTTCACTCCCTTTCTAGGGATCATATCAATAAGCAACACATCATTAGGGAATTCATCAAACGCAACCTTTTTGCCCTTGTCCAGCCGACGTCTCTTATTTGATGGAAACGACTCAACAGCCAGCTTTTGCCTCAATACAGGCACTTCAGTAGCAATTGATTTTGAAACCGGCTTTGTAGCAATTGATTTTCTTCTCATATTCTTTTCGACGGTAGAAGAGGCATCACTTCCGGATTTGCTCCTGATTTCTATTACAAAAAAGGGATAAAAGACAGTATAAACACACATTTTAAAAGCACAAAAAAACACATATCAAAACAACAATACAAAAAATAAAAAAAATTTGAAGACCTCTTCGAATAGCACATATTTCATCTTCTCCGATTGTCATTGTACCAAACCTTAGATGTTTTACTTGTTTATAATTTGCAGAACGTTCTTTAATAGATCCTGGATGTTTATTCCCTAAATAAACAAGAAATACAAAGCACAAATTCACACATGTATCCACCACAATGTTTGATTTTATCGATGAACAAATGCAAGTTACTAATGAAAAAATACAAGTTACTGATGAACAAATGCAAGTTTCTGATGAAGAAAATACAAGTTTCTTATGAACAAATGTCAGTTTCTGATAAACAAATGCTATGTCAGTTTGAATGAACAAATATGCACAAATGAATGAACAAAATTCAACACAAGATCACCAACACTTTCCCACGCACGTATACCAAATCATTTCATGCAACTAACAAAGCCACAATCACATATTGCAAAACTCAACATAATAAAACTAGATAAAAACAACAAATACGCACATGCACACAAAAAATTGTATTTTATTCAAGTGGTAGAACCAAAAATCGAGTAAAAGAAAGTGACGATTCATGCATTTTTTATTCACAAAAGCACAAAATACCAAAATCGGCAAGATCAACTTCAAACAACTCAAATAAACACTAAAGTACACACAATTGATAAAACATTTAGTATATATACACTCGGCAAACAAAAATAACAAATGAAAAACCTAGGGTTTCAGTAAATTTAAAAACGAGAGATAAAAACCTTGATTCTCTTGAGATGAACTTTGATTCTCCGTCTGGAACTGGATTGAGCTTTCTAATGGCTTTAATGGTAAGAATCTGGCTCGAAATCACTCCGAAATAGCTTCGATTGAACAATTTCACGCTTGAACTACTTGAAATTGTAAAAGTGAGTGAGAGAGAAATGGCGAGAGAAGAGAAGACAATGGACTTTATAAAAAGCGCGTCTGTTGAACGCCCCGCGTGGCTCATTTCCTTTTTTTTTTTACAGTTTTTTAAAGATAAGAGCAATCTCAACCGTCTGTGTGATACGATCGAGTAGCCCGGGAGTTTTCTCATTTCTCACACAAGCGGGCGTTCGCACGAGACTCTTCTTCTAAAAATATTATAATCTAACAAGTTCAAACCCCATAAATAATTTTCCTTTTTATTATTTTTTTTGGGCCTCTTTTCTAAATACATTTTTGTTTACATGTGCAAATCAATTACTTTTTAATTTCCTTTTTACTAGTTATCTTTATATTGTCTTCAATAATTTTACCACTATAAATAAAATAAGTTTTTACTTAGTAATAATATGGTTGTTGCTCAATAAATTTTCCACTAAAAACCTTCGTTAGCCAAATGTTAGTATTCAATATAGAAAATTTACTAATAAAAAACTTAATTAAAGAAATATTTTTATTTAATACATCAAATTTACTAATAAAAAATATATTTATTTTTGTTCGATTTTACACATTAATAGTTATGTTTTTGAAAGTCTAACCCTGATCTTATTGCTTCTATATTTCCTTCAAACTTGTTTTGTTATTCTTTTCTTCTTTTCCTCTAGCCTTGTTTCATTAGTTCTAAAAATTACTTTTCACCCAAAAACTACTTTTAACACTTTTGAAATTCGTGCATCTCTCTCTACTTTTTACGTTTTCTAAGACATAAAAAATAACTTTTCACCAAAAACTGCTTTCTACTAACTAATGAGAGTTCTATGCTCTCATCCAAAAGGATGCTATTAGTGTGAGGTGTTGTTAACCACTGCCATCAAATTCTTACCTTATTAAAAAATAACTTCTTTACTACCAATTTTTTTTAAAAATAACCTTTTTATATTTTCTCCCATGTATAATTATGACAAATATTCTTTCAAGAATAAATTATATATATATATATTTTCTTAATATTATCAATGTACTAAGATCATAAGAATAACAATAGTATTTTTTTTGAAAATGAGCTACTAGCTCATTACAAGGCAAAAATTAGGCTGCCTCTACATTACAAGGCCAACCTAAATCATCACTGCGAATGATTTTGAAGAAATTAAAAGCTAAAGGTTGAAGACGAAACAGAAGACTTAACCTTTCTAAAGAAAAAACATCAAAACACAAATCTTGGCACGAAGAATCAATTGCATGAAGAATATGAGGAATACTGACATGTCTTCTAGCTAAGAAGTCAGTGGCCGAATTAGCCTCCCTAGAACAATGAAAAAAAACCACATCAGGAAAACCCGACACCAACTTATGAATGTCTTGGATAATTGTGTATATTTCACAAGGCACTTTCCAAACATTTTTTAATGAATTTATAAGAATTAAATTATCTCCTTCAATAATTAATTTAGCAATTGGTAAAGTCGATATAAATTTTAAGCCTTCCAAAAGAGCAAGCGACTCTGCCTTTAATCCTGTCATTGGTTGAAGAGGGAATCTATCACAAATTCACAATTGAGAATTGAACTAGCATGATTTCTAATAATAAAGCTTGCAAAAGTTGAATTATTTTTCTGTTTAGAGTAAAACTGTCGATCGGGTCGGGTCAGTCGGGTTCGGGTTCGATCATTTCGGGTTCGGGTTCAAAACGGGTTTGGGTCAATTGGGTTACGGGTTAAGTCGGGTCAGGTCATGGCAGGTTATCGGGCGAGTTAGGGTTGACCAGTGGGTCAATTACATAATTTTTATTTTTAAATTATTATTAAAATAAGTTTAAATAATAATATAAAAATAAAAAAATATATTAATTGATATTCTAAAATTTAATTGAGAATAATTTTCCTAAACCAATATTTAAACTATAATAAACTATAAGCTCTAGGGTGTTTTTAGCGGGAATAAGTTTTCATTTCCCACTATTATACATTATCGGGAATTAGAGCAATGAAATATGCAATAACAATAGTTACATAGTATGACACATTATGACATCGTCGCAATAAAATTTGACCCGGCAGGTTGAACCCAACCCTAACCCCAAAAATTTTCGGGTTTAGCGGGTTCAGTTTATTTTGGGTTTCGGGTTTAAATTTTCGGGTCTTAACCCAGAAAAAATCGGGCGGTTCGGGTTGGGTTGTCGGGTCGGGTCATGTTTTGACAGGTCTAGTTTAGAGGCATCAAAGTTAAGCTTTATCCATAAAGGATGCGGTTTGATCCAGGAAGCACCATTTTCCTTTTCGGCCTATTCACACGTAATTTACCGGTTTTTGGATTGCCTAATCTCATTGAAGGAATTGAGAAAAGGCCAAGTCACAAGGCAAAATATTTGGAATTATCCTTCGTGGATTAAAAATAAGAGAATTTCTATGGAGTGACTCCAGATGAGCCACCATAAGAAGCAAAGTATCCTTTATTTTTATTTAAATTTAGGGTTGATATTAGATTGTTATTAAAACTCTCAAAAGTAGCCAACTCAAAAGAACATCTTAAATTGTTTTCTAATTTGCAATCATTTTTTTTTTGTAAAAGGGAGATTATTTAAATTTTTATTTCAATATCGCAAAGAGAACAACAATTAGGAACAAAATTATAAAATCGGTTTAATCTATCAGTAGTAGGAAGGCAACCTGAACATGCTTTCCATATAAAATTAGCACTAGTATTTTTAATGGTGTGAATATTAGTACAAGGGTCGTTGCCTCGTTGGTAATTTCCTATTTTTTTGTTCCACCATTAGAGCTGTCAAAAGCTAACCGAACCCGCTAACCCGACCCGACTCGTCCAAAAATTTTAGGGTCAAGATCCGAAAATTTGAACCCGAAACCCGAAATCAACCGAACCCGAAACCCATTGAGTTGACCGATTTAGTATATTTATAAAATGTATAAATTTATTTTAAAAAATATAATATATTTTATTAGTAAAATACATAAAGTAATATATAATAATTAAATATTATTGTTAAATTAGAAATCTATTTAAATAATCATAAAAAATTCTATGTTTTTGACTCGCTAGTCAACCCGACCCGCTCAAAAACCCGCATCGACCCGACCCGGTTTAACCCGTGACCCGTAAGGACCCGAACCCGACTCAACCCGAACCCGAAAAGACCTAACCCAAACCCGCACGACCCGACCCGATTGACAGGTCTACCCACCGTGTAGAAATAGATAATGACAAATTCACCAATGTGGCAATGTATATTGACTTATTGAGTTGGAATTGGAACCCTATGCAAAGGGAAAAAACAATCGTTCTTTTTAGACTTTAAACTAGTATAATTCTTGTGCCATATATGAACTTTAGTTAAACTAGTTTTACCCGTCGTACCATGTACGACTACGATTCGATATTTTATAGTCATTAGAAATAGGATATTAATAAATAAAAACATAATATAAAATATAATACAAGTAATTTATTGTTCGTAGAATGTATACTTTTTTAATCAATATAAATGATTAAATTTAATATTGAGAATGAATATATATTATTAAGATAAAATAATTACATTTCTCTTTTTCATTGATGATATTTTATAGATATTTAATTAAAAAAAAGAAGATAAAATATGAATAAAAATTTTTATATATTCAAATATGGAATAGATAAGATTTAAAAAATAAGAGTTAACTTAATAAGTAAGATATAATAAAATATGAAAGATAAAGATGATTTATTTATATAAAATGTTTAAATTTTAATTAATTTAATTTAATATGGGACCAAACTTATTTTGTTGTTCGATAGAGTTAAGATTAGATAAGATTAAATATTATATTATTCATATTTTATTACTTTCAATGTACGTAAATTTAGAGATTGTCAAATATTTTAATATATCTATTAAACATTATATTGTCTATTTTTATTAATTTAGAACATTATAAATAGTTTTCATTAATTTTTTACTATAAAAGAAAATTAAAATATCTATAAATAACTTTTTCAAAAGATATATGATAAAAGATTTATATTTATGTTAAGGTATTTTATCTTTAATTTTAAATACTTGTATAAGGAAGCTTTCAAAAGATATTATTATACTAAATAGATATTTTTTTGATATTATAGATAAATTTTAATAGTTAAAAAAAAATTTAATAGAAAGAAGTTATAATAATTGAAATAAAAATTATTTTTTTAAATATGAGGTGGAGCTAGAGACGTTCTGGTGGCTGGAAAAGGTACAACTTTAATATATAGTTATAGACTTATATATAATTAATTATTTAATTTATAAAGAAGAATTGTACAATAAAATTAAAAGAAAATGATTAGTTAAAAAGAAAAAATTGTATAAATTTAATTATCTACCTAATACAGTATAAAGCAGAAACCATGTCTATTGAAAAAATTACGCCACGTGGCATTCGTTAAATAAAACAATGTTATGTTTTTAATAATAAATATTATAATTATTTGTATCATTCTTTCTATATATCGAATTTTTTATAATATAATAACTTAATCTATATTTTGATATTTTTTATGCAATTTTTTTTTAGCTTGTAGCAAGATTTGGTATCTAAGTATATAGTTTTTTTTATCTATATGTTGATAATAACTTGATTTAATGTTTTTTATATTAATTTTATGCATAATAATTTTTCTATCTTTTAACAAGACTCAAGCTTCAAGTATATGATTTTTATCTATATGTTTATAAAATACGGGGCATAATTTTAATTTTTTTATAAATTACATAATTTTATTACGATATTATATACAAGTATTTCGGTAATATTATATAATCTTTAGTAAAAATATCCCGTGATATCACAGGGATTCAATTAGTTTAATTTAAAAAAAAGAACCGTAGAAGGGTCCTTAGCAATTTCCATTTTTTTGTCCAACATACCACCTTTTTACAATTGATAAAATTGAAAATCCAAATAATTGAATTAAAATACCGAATTCTCTAATCCATGAGACCAAATTTTCAAAAAGGAAAGGGCAATATATTTTAACGCTAAATTCCCTTTGATCCCTTTCATTATGGCTTTGATTTTGTCATTTGCTTGGACTTTTTTGTTTCCTAGTTAGTCTTTGTGTCACTTCTAACTCTACATGTTTAGCATTTGCTGTAAAGCTAACACATCTCGATCTCTTTTTATTTTTACCCTTTTCATGAGTTAGTACTTATCAGTCAAATTTGGTTAAATAAACTTACTTTTTGTTACTGTATATCTTATCTTTCATGAGTATAATATCTTCACATTTCAAATCCAGTAAAGATTCTATGGACTATTTGATAGCATCTTATCACAAATTTACAAATGAAAGAAATGAAGTTAAAATTAAAAAGAATAATTACTAGGATAAGGATTGGATGCGAGCAATCGCTCATATGTGAAATAAGAACGAATCTTGTTTGTTTTCCAAAAAATAGAAGCTTCAAATTAGACTTTCATTAAAATGAGTAATAAAGAAGACAAATACATATTTTCCCGGATTATTTAGGTAATTTCAAAAATATGTTTTTGCGGGATGCGCACATCTGTATATTAGTTTTGTCTTGTATGTGCATCAAAACTAGCTTTATGTGCTTAAAAATTGACTAAATGTGCATCTATTTTTTATGCACATTGTATATCGATTTCAAAAAAAAAAATTACATTATTTATGTGCATAAATAAGGCTTTCGCCTATAGTCTAGCTAGTTTTGATTCACATACCATTAATTTCAATGCACACGCATAAATAATATGTGCTTTCTAGTTGTTTCGATGCATATACACATTTTCTAGGGTTGCATTGATGCAGATACAGTTGGTTTCAATGCATAAACATATATTTATATACATAGTTTTGATGCACATTCTGTCATTTTTTATGTACATTCTGACAATTTTGATGCACCCGCAAACAAGATGCACACGACTCATTTTGCTGCATAAGAGTTTTGTTCGGTACACAACTTAACGAGCTAAAAATAGATGGAATTTTTTCACGTTTGCACTTTAAAGTTTGGCATTTTTTTAGGATTTCGCTTAAGGAGTTTAATAAAGATGAACTAAGCTGAAAAACATTTCACACACATTAAGAAACTAAAGTAGCTGGAAGATCCCTTCCTCCAATTTTACCTCCCATTTTTCAATGCCATTGTAGCACTATCATCATCATCATCATCACTGATTCAATGAGGCTTTGCTACATCATGGGGGTCAAGATAGGGTACCCCTGCCCAAGGTAAAGGGGGTACGCTCGATAGACCCAAGAAAAAATGAAATTCAGCTATGTGATAATAATAACTGAATTTAGTTAGAATGCACCAAAATTGATATAGGGACTAAATCCATCTCAAACGCATTGTATAAAAGCCAATGAACATGAGGATGCGCCCCAAATATCAAGTAATGTTATAGGGTATTATCATATTATATGTCATTAAAACTTAGAGGTCAATTTATACTGTTTTATTAAGCCTCTGTGTAAAGGCTGAGAGTGTGAAACGCTGCGTTAATGTAACTGATTGTGTGATGATGTGGACCTTTGTATAAAAGGCCACTTGAACTGTGTAACAAACTGATTTTCTGAAATCCAATACTGAGAATTGGCCTCTCCAAACTTTCTCTCGATTCCTCCTTTCATCTCAAATCTGATCTTCATTTCCAAAATGTTACATGGTATCAGAGCCTGTTCGGTTTGGGTCCGGATTCCTGGTCTAATGGGCTAGCTGGCCTTAAGGCACGAAAACGTCAAGTTGCAACTGACATTATTGCGAGGCCGAGCAGTTGCACTTGAGGGGGCGTGTGGAAGTAAAGAGCTTCCCACATCTAAAAATTGAAAGATAAAATTCCTACATATATACCCTTGGGTTACTCCTCCTATTGCCAATTGGTTTTAAGATGGAACCCCACGGGCTTATGTGTTGGGCCTGACGCGCATAAGCGCATGAATCGATGACATATGTACCCCCACGTCATATTGGCCCGCTGGAATTTATCATGGTATCAGAGCTTGAATTTCCTTCTGATTTTTCCTTCCGCTGGTTTCGATTAGCTTGATTTATGAAAATCATGCCTAACGAAGAACCTAAAATTGAGGAATCGCCACTAAATCTGAATGATCCGAACCACTTTCTGTACTTGCATCATTCGGATGATCCGAACTATAGCCTCTCTACTCAATTACTCAACGATTCGAACTACCATCAATGGCGAAGAGCAGTCGAAGTTTCGTTGATGGCGAAGAATAAGCTCCAGTTTGTTCTCGGCGACCAGCAACCACCAGATACGGGCTCTATTTTGGAGATGCAATGGAAGAGATGCAACAACATGGTTATCTCGTGGCTACTTCACTCCGTCGAAAAAGAAATCGGCGAAACTCTACTCTATTACGACACGGCGGCGGCGATCTGGGCTGATCTTCGTCTTCGCTTCGGACAGCCAAGCTTAGCTCGCACATACCAGGTCCAAAAGGAACTATTCAATATATCTCAAGGTAATCTCACAATCTCGGGTTATTATACGAAATTCAAGAAGCTATGGGAAGAGTATTTGGTTTTAGATGAGTTACCTAAATGCGGATCTTGTGGAAACTTAAATTCGATACCTCAAATGATTCTAAATCAACAGATTTTGCAATTTTTAGTTGGTTTGAATGAATCGTATGGTGCTGTGCGTGCTAATGTGCTCATGATTAAGCCGACCCCATTGATCGGGGAAGTTTATCAAATGGCACTCAATGAAGAAAAGCAACGAGGGTTACAGAATCCATGAGGCTTGACTAATCAGGATTCCACTGTGTTAAATGCGTATGTCAAGTCGAATCAGAGTTCCTTCAATTCTAATCAGAATCAGGGTCAGAATTTCAATCCAAAAGGAGGTTCTAAAAACAATGGTCATCAAGGGCTGAATTCCGGTGGTCACAACAGTGGTACATATCAGAGTAGTTCAAGCAATTCTGGCACTGGCCAGAAGGGCAAACCTCATTATTATTGTGAGAAATGCAAGATTTCTGGTCATTCTTTGAGTAGATGCTTCAAAGTAATTGGGTATCCACCAGGATGGAAGGAGAAGAAATTTTCTACTAATGCTGCTGTTGAAGAAGGGAACAAGGAGAATAGTGAAAAGAATCACTCCTTCACCAAATCTCAGTACGAGAGGCTTCTTGCAATGTTGGAACAACATCAGATTGGTAGCTCCACCGCAGACAACAACAATAAATCCTGCATGTTAGCTGGTAGTTCTCTTTGCTTTTCTGTTCAAGGCATTACTTGTGTTTGGGTTATAGATAGTGGAGCAACACATCATATATCACCTAACCTTGCTTTGTTTTCCTCCTTTGAACCATATACCAAGTCCACCACTATCACCTTACCTAATAACAAGCAAGCACAAATCACTCACATTGGCACCATCCAGCTTTCCCAAGACATTCTTCTCAAAGATGTCTTACATGTCCCAGAATTCAGTTTCAATCTCTTATCTGTCAGTTGCCTTGCTAATGACCTTCAAACTAATATACTCTTTACTCCCAATCATTGTCTTCTTCAGGGCCTTTCAACGAATACTCCTCAGGTGCTTGGTAGGAACTCGAGAGGCCTATACATCACCACAAACCAGCTTCCATCATCCAAAGGCCAGCTCACAAATTCTACTGTTTTACCTTCAGTTCATTGTAATAAGATGCCAAACAATGCATCCTTTACAGTTTCTCTTGAATTGTTGCATTTGAGACTAGGGCATGTGCCCTTTGATGCTTTGTCTAAATTTCCTTTTGTTAAAGCTTTAAAGCTTCCAAATAATCACCAGATATGTACTATTTTCCCTAAAGCAAGGCAACATAGAAACTCTTTCCCTATCAGTTCTATAAAGTCCAATTGTGCTTTTCAATTAATCCACGCAGATATTTGGGGACCCTACAAAACCAAAACTCATAATGGTTATGCTTATTTTCTGTGTGTTGTGGATGATTATACTCGGACCACTTGGGTGCATTTGATGAGTCACAAAAGCAATACTCTACCCATTCTAAAAGCCTTTCTTCAATTCATTGAAAATCAGTTTCATGCTCATGTCCAAACCATTAGATCCGACAATGGTAGTGAGTTTTGTAGTCTAGAGGCCAAAGCCTATTTTTCATCAAAAGGGATCATGCATCATACCTCTTGTGTTGAAACTCCACAACAAAATGGAGTGTGGAGCGTAAACATAAGCATCTTCTTGAAACTGCCCGAGCCTTACTTTTTCAATCCAACTTACCCGACTCTTATTGGGGGGAATGCATATTAACAGCCACATATCTTATCAATCGTTTCCCTCTATCAAGCCTTGGCCATATAACCCCTTTTGAGAAGCTATACAATCAGATTCCTGACTACACTCACTTAAGACCATTTGGTTGTCTATGTTTTGCCTCTACTCTCAAAAGAAACCGAACCAAGTTTGATCACAGAAGCATCCCTTGTGTGTTCCTAGGATATCCCCATGGTGTTAAAGGTTATAAAGTTCTGGATATTCAAACAAAACAGATATTTATATCTAGAGATGTCCAATTCCATGAGCAAAATTTTCCTCTTCACTTACCAAATATCAAACTGGCTTCAGATTTTTCACCCATGCCTCAGTCCATCACAGAAAACTCACACATTTTTCTTCCTTCCACAGACTTATTCACTTCTCCAAACACTTCTCCTCCATCCACACCAGACCCCCTCCATTATTTGCCATCCACACTAGATGAAGTCATTCAAAATACTCCAAATTCAACTGCCCCTACACCAGATTCTACTACTCCTTTATCATCATCATCATCCTCCACCTCTTATTCTCCAATACCAAATCCAGCACCTATCATAAGAAGGTCATCTCGTGACCATCAGCCTCCTGCATATTTGCAAGATTACATATGCAATTATGCTGATACCTTGAGTCAATTCCCTTTCATAAATGGTTTCCATTCTTCTTTCTTTTCCCCCACAGCCTTCACTACCTCTTTTAATCCAGCTCTCTCTGAACCCAAAACATACTTCCAAGATTCCAAAGATCCAAACTGGGTAAATGCAATGAACAAAGAGCTAGAGGCATTATCTACTAATCATACTTGGACTGTTGTAGATTTACCTGCAGGGAAAAGAGCTATTGGATGTAAGTGGGTATACAAGATCAAGCTCAAATCTGATGGATCCATTGAAAGATATAAAGCTCACCTTGTAGCTAAAGGATTCACTCAGAAATATGGCCTGGATTATGAGGAAGCCTTCTCACCAGTTGTGAGGATGACAACTATAAGAGCCTTGATCTCTTTAGCCTTGACCAGGAAATGGAAAATTTATCAATTGGACGTGAACAACGCATTTCTTCATGGAGATTTAGTTGAAGAAGTTTATATGAAGATGCCATAGGGTATATCTAATCCATCCAACAAAGTGTGCCTGCTACAAAAGAGTTTATATGGCCTCAAACAAGCTTCCCGAAAATGGTTCTATAAACTCACCACTACCCTGGTCACACTTGGCTTTGTCCAATCCAAATATGATTCCTCTGTCTTCATTCAACACACACAACATAACATGACTATCCTAGCCATTTATGTAGATGATATTTTAATCATTGGCTCAGACTTGAACATCATCATCCATCTGAAACAAGCTCTTCACACTCTACTCAGTATCAAGGACCTTGGAGAGATCAACTACTTCCTTGGTATATAATTTCTGCACAGAGAAGATGGCTTGTTGTTAAATCAGTCCAAATTTACTCAAGAATTGCTTGCTGATGCAGATGTGCAACACTTGCGTGCAAGAGCTACTCCTTTGCCACTCAATTATAAGCTTATAGAAGCTGCCTCAGATGAATTTCTACCTGATCCATCCATTTACAGAAGTATTGTTGGCAAGCTACAATACTTAACCAACACAAGACATGACATCTCCTTTGTAGTCCAACTACTCAGTCAGTTCCTTCAACATCCAGGTCATCTTCACTACCAGGCTTTACAGCATCTATTAGGCTACATCAAAGGAACATCACATTTTGGAGTCATCTTCAAACCTGGTGATCAGCTCACTCTAGAAGCTTTTACAGACTCCGATTGGGCCAGTTGTCCAACAACAAGGAGGTCAGTAATAGGCTATGTTATATTGCACGGGACCAATCCCATTTCCTGGGAATCAAAGAAACAAGCCACTGTTTCTCGCAGTTCATTAGAAGCAGAGTATCGAGCAATGTCACAAGCTACAGCCGAGGTCACATGGTTAGTCAATCTCTTACAAGAAATGGGAGAGACTAATCTCAAGCCAGTCATTTTACATTGTAACAATAAATCTGCTTTACATATTGCAAAGAATCCTGTATATCATGAACGCACCAAACACTTGGAGATCGACTGCCACTTCACACGAGAGAAGGTTATGGATGGTCTTCTTCAGTTATCATACCTCCCTACTTCCAATCAAATTGCAGATGTCCACGAAGATCTTGCCTTCTGGTCATCATTTTGAGCTACTTCACAAACTAGGAATGCTTACACATCGTTAACCATTCACCAGTTTGAGGGGGGCTATTATCATATTATATGTCATTAAAACTTAGAGGTCAATTTATACTGTTTTATTAAGCCTCTGTGTAAAGGCTGAGAGTGTGAAACGCTGCGTTTATGTAACTGATTGTGTGATGATGTGGACCTCTGTATAAAAGGCCACCTGAACTGTGTAACAAACTGATTTTCTGAAATCCAATACTGAGAATTGGCCTCTCCAAACTTTCTCTCGATTCCTCCTTTCATCTCAAATTTGATCTTCATTTCCAAAATGTTACATAGGGTACAACATCGATGATGGTTGGGGAGGTGACAACGATGGGGATGAGGAGGAGCCGAAGGAGTCCACAACGGCTAAGGAGGTGACAATAATGGCAGAGGAGGAGCAGAATAAGGAGAGAACTGGCATCGGGTATGTTGATGACTGAAGGAGGATGAACCAAGGCTTATGGGTATTACGAGAACATGATTTGGGTAGGCCGACCATTAGGGATTTCAATCATGGGACATGACAGAAGAAAATAGTGAGAATGGAGGTGGTGGAGTGTTAGTGAGAGGGAGCGTCAGATATGAGCACTTGACTGCACAACAATTGTGATTTTGGGTGGTGATGGTGAAAGAAAATAGATCAACAACAAGGGGGCATGCAAACGAAGGGTAGAGGGTAGTTAACATGTGGCTGAAGAAAATGCGGTGGTGATTGATGGTTTGAAGGGGGCGGTGAGGATGATGTTGGTCTCCCTCAAAAAAATCACACTTTTTCGTAATTTTACTTTGTTCGCTTTGCCCTTTACCTTGTAATAACATCCAATTGATTTTTTTCATTTGATAAATTCATTTCCAACTCCAATTACACATTCACTTCCATCTCATGCTATAACTCCAGCTTTAAGTTGTTTTGCCAAATGAGCCTAAACCTAATCAAACCAGACTCGACCCAAAAAACCCATCCAACTCCCTTGACTTCGAACCTAATCTGATACCTAAAAAGGACAAAAAGTATGTATCCGAGACTTGTTTGACTCAAGCTAACTTTGCCTGAAGCGAAAAACAGCACGAACTCAAGATAAAAATGAAACTGATTATATCCAAATGGACTTGCCTGATACAATTCGATACTCGATGCTATCCAACTTGAAAGCATCTGATTATTCGAAGTTACCCGGATTAAAATTATCCAAAAACTCGAATTTAACCAACCTGAAATCAACCGAAAATTGAATTCACCAGACACAAAAGCACTTGACCCGAAATCATTTGTAACCCTAGTCCATGATTGAAATTACATGAAACTATCTAATATAGTCTAATATACTTGTAGTAAAATACAATTAATTTAATAAAAAACGATAAGTACATGTCACTTATTTGACTAACTATTTTAGTGATTTTTATGTTAGTATATATCATCACTATATATAGGTATAACCAATGTTAGATACATTGTAATTAAATATGCAATTATTAATAACTTTTATTTTTATTTTTATCTTAGTTTATATTGTTATATATATAGATATTTTTTACATAAACATTCAATCAATTTTACATATCTATAATGATTACTCTGTTAAATAAAACCCTACAATCTATACAAGTTCTAACTGTCTAACCCTCAAATATTTTATTTAAAAAATAATAAAATATAATTATGTTTAAATATTACATTAAATATTTAGTATTTAAAGTAATTAAACCATGGAAAAAAATTATTATTCGAAATCCGACATCTGACTAATTAGAAATCCTACTAAACCCGAAACCCGACTAAATTCGAAATTTGGCTCACCCAAAATCCAACTTACCCGAAATATAGTTGGGCTGAAATTCGAATAACTTGATCGAAATTGACCCGAAAACCCGACATTGCCTGATTAATTAAACACTCGACCTGAATGGTCTAACTCGATTTGGGCCGATTGTCAAAATATTTGAGTTTGACTTGGATCCGAACTAACTCGAAGCTAAAATGGTTTGACTCGAACCCGACTCGATCCACCCGATTGACACCCCTAGATTTAATTTAGGTTATATGGACCAAAAAATGTAACGATTTTTCTAACCTATGCCCTAAGAATTATTTGATTTGTTTTCCTTTTAGGGTTTTAGTTCCTTGAATTAGTATGCTTAACATAAGGGCATGCATAGGTTAGAAAAACAAAAATATTAAACACTCAAAATATACTTGAGTATTTCTAAATAAAAGTTCTTAAGCTACGCCCTTAAAAATCGATAATATATAACTCCAAGAAGGTAATTTTTTTTTACTAAGGTAAGGATTAGGGTTGTCACAAGTACTATTTGGGTTCGCCTAGAGCATCCACTAGGAATGAGAAATTGAGAACTGATTACTAACCAGTTCTAAATAGGAAAGGGCAAACTGCCACTCGAGAACTACTCCAAAGACTCAACCGCCAAACCAAATGATCGATGGCAGCTCCAAGAAAGGTAAATAAAAACAGGAAGCACACCCCTATCCCCTTTAATTCTTTGCTTTATTTTCTTGGGCCAAAAAATATGTAATCCTTGCAGCCAAACGCTCCAAAGCGTACCTAATGATGGAAAGCTTCAACGTGGTAGCTACATCACACTACAATATCTTCTATTTTTTCTGCACTCTAATTTTATGTACATAATATATTGTGCACATAATAATAGCCATATTAATAATCACGACGGACCAAATACATACAATATTAATTTTCATGGGCCAAAATTCATAATCAGGCCTATCCCTAAAATATTAAAATTTTATAAAAATGAACAAAAAGGACGAAGGGAGAAAAACAAATTAAAGATGTGATCATGCTCAGGCGCTTATGGTGGGGAAGAACTAGCACATTTACACATAGTCACATACCCATCGGCCATCGATCGAGAATCTGATCGCCAGCTTTCTATGATTTCCACTTGAATGCTTCTAAGTATTTTACCTTATTATCTTTTCCCCCTCACCGTTAAACTAAGCCCGTTTGGTATATTAAAAACGATTTTATAAATCCTATTCGACTTAAAAAAAAACATATCACTATCTTTTTTTTATTTTTTAATTAGATCAATCCGATTGGCGCAAACTGATTTATTTATTCGTGATCGTTGGCGACTTGCAACAGACCTAAAATTTTCCATCGGAGATAAATTTCTCATCATCAAATAAAATTCAGGTTAGCTGATAAGAGTACCTCATGGATTGATACCTATATAATTGCATTTCAGATTACATGATATGCACATTTTAGAGTGATCATATATGTATTGTTATGATTGACTATTTATATGCATATATAACAATAAGTACATTTTAAGGAAATGATTAGAGATGTAATTATCAGCTTCAATCGTGATGAAGATATGAATAAACAATTTTCACTCAGTAGATACAATATAGCTTTAATTAGTTTGTGATTTTAATGTAGGGAAATTTTATTTGGTACCCTTAAAGTTTTGATTTTTTTGGATAGTGCCCTAATTTTTTTTTTCGATTGATATCCCTGAACTCTTGAAATAGTTCGCCTTGTATCCTTCTTGTGATTTTCCTTTACATATAGTTATTATTTTTGTAATAAAAGAAAAAAAGTTTTTTTTGTATTTTTCGGATAGTGCCCTAATATTGTTTTAACTTAATCAAATACAAAAAAAAACTTTTTTTTCTTTTACTACAAAGATAATGACTATATGTAAAGGATGATCTCAAGAAAGGGCATGAGCTAAATAATGTTAAGAATTCGGAGTATCAACTGAAATAATTTTTTTTGAGGGCATTATTTGAAAAAGTCAAAACTTCAGAGGTACTAAATTGAATTTTCCTTAATGTTATAATACTGGAGTATATTTTTAGCTTTTTAGTATTTGATGAGTTTTGATGAGATCAGACACAAGAGATTGACAAGTAGTGGAGCTGGTAAGTGAGGCCCAAGTTCCGAAAGAGATTGATGTGCACTGGACCCCATCGTGGGCCTTCTCTTCTTACTAGTATCAGTCATGCCAAGCTGGCAGGCCATACCATCAATGAGAAAGAGCCACGTGTCTAGACACGCTCCTCTCTTTGTTCTTGTCTGTGAAAAAGCTCAGGAAAATTAAACACGTGGGCCGTTCTTTTTTTTTTTTTTTTTCTTTCACCCCTCTTTTTGTTAGCTTCCATTTTAGCAAAAAGGTAGTGTGAATGATTAATTTAAGTACTAACATGTTTAATAAGCCCATAAGTTGCATTTGCAAACTACTAATGATAATTAGGGGTAGTCATTGTTTTTATAGTTTATTTAGTTGGTCTAAGTTTGAACCATGGTTGGAGCGGGGGCACTTTCCCTTATTGCATGCTCAGTCATATTTCTTTTGTTTAAATGCCATGCCACCCTATTTGAATATTCTTCAAATTAATTGTTATTTCATTCTACCATCGTATTCTACAAATTATTCAGATCGAATACTAGTTCTTCACACTACCCACAAATTAATTATACACTCAATAAAAAGTACTTGATAGGCATATAACTTTAAATAACTAGGCATTAGTTTTCGAATACAATAGAGAAGGAAAATTAAGCTTGTAATCTTATGCTAGATTACTGGTAAAAAATTAAGCAAGATTAACGTGGTATAACTTTTCATAAGGAGGCTAGGGAAATATTTTTTGGTTGATTTTTTGTTTCTTGATACCTTTTTATTGGCTTGGTGCATTGAACGCTCTATTGATGCTCATGCTTTCAGCTCTCAAAGATAAAGCAAGGCTGAAAAGAAGACTTGAAAGTCAGTAAGATAATAAAAACACTAATTTTCAGAAAAAGGAATATTTGGAAGAAAGTTTCTCCACAACAGCAATTATTTCTAATTAAGCAAGATATATTTTAATTGAAAAAAAAAACTGTTAATTTGTACACCATTCTCACTCAAATTGCAATTAAATAATCTAATCCAAAACATAATTATCAAGATTTTACGGATTAGACTAGTTGATTATCTGATTGATTTATTCGATTTCTTTTTCTCAATCTATATAAATTACGGTACTGCTATTATAATATCTTGTTGTTAGTGCACATTTGATGATGAACCTATTTGGATGGGAAAACTTTGTTTGAAAGATAGGGCCCAATTACAAAAGATAATAATATGATTTCACTAGGAAACGCTCCCCTTGGCTCCTCCTCTTTCCTATATATAGGCTTCCTTTTAGGCTGAAATATAAATTGCATAAAATTAATTACCAAAGCAAAAATATGGCTTTTGCCATGATAGTATGGAAAAAGACTAAAGAGAACATCAAAAGATGAACGCATTTTTCTACACACATCCCTCCTTTTCTAGTATTTTTAGCAAGTTAAATTTAATCTTGGGATTTATAACATGAAATTAATTATATTATAGATTCAAATTAATTATTTTTACAAAATATTTAGGGCCGGGTACTTATCGTCAAGCATTTTCTAGATGTTTTATAGATGTCTTATCAATTGAAAATTATGCTATTCATATTTACTAATTTGTCAAATATCTAGTTGCCTCCCTTAAATAATTGTCTATCAATGTTGAATTGAAAATTTAAAAACTTCTCTCTATTGTACTGTATGACTTTGTGTCTCATGTCACTTCAGTTGTTAAAAGTAAATGAGTTGATATTAATGTTGTTGATGCTAGAATTAGTTGATGATATTTCATGCTGAAATTTATAACTGAAAGTAATAGTTAAAATTAGATATTTATTTAAAAAATAAGATATACGGCGTTCGGTAAAAAATAGGTGATTTAAGTTGAATTTCAATATAAAATGACAAAATTCAACATACATCAATATCATAAAGTCCTTGACCCTTGATTATTTTTGGCCCAAATCTCAAATACTGTAAGTACATTTCAACTACCAATACCGAAAACTTATAAACATACTTAACTAGTTTTTGTAAGTACATTAATTAATATTGTCGATCAGACTCTAAATACGGAGTATGATTTTTTTTTAATCAGAGTAAGCTGATAATTAGTCTATAAATCGATCTTTGTGTACGTATGTATGAATGTGACTTAAAGAATGGAGTAAAAAAAAAACACAACTTTATTTATATATATTTATTCATTTGTTGCAAATTTCTTCCATATTGAATGTTTTCTGACAAAGTTGATCACTTCAAAGTCTACAGACGCGTATTGGCCTTTTGCCTTTCGGTTTGAATGCAATAGCTTTGGCCCCTCATTTAATCAAATCTTCAAATTCTTAAATCATGCATATGCTCGACTGCCTAATTTTAATTGAATATATTAGCTATGTAGCTGCCTCACTGCCTCTCAATTATGCAAGTTAGTATTGATTAATACATTTGCTAGCTTCCTCTCCATCCAACAAATTTAGAATTTTTTTAATCTATGTCCTCAAACCTTGAAATGATAAGAATTTTCTATATTTTATTTATCTAAAGTTATTTATTATATATATATTTTATAATTTTAGTTTTGAAAAAAAACTATTTAAATCCATTATGGTATATAATAGAAAGACTGTTATGTTAAATATGTGAATAAAATATATTATAAAATTGTCCAATATAGTACGAAAACTCAAAATCCAAATCATGAATTTGTAACATCTGAAAGTGTATAAAAAGATATCTAGCTTGAAAACCAAATCAGATTTCACCCCACTTGAGCATTTTTGAATATCAGAATATTGCTTGTGATCGACAAAGGTACATAATTCAAAATCTACTTGATTCCTTATTTTTTTTATTTCTAAAAGAAGCTAAAAAATAAGATTGGTTGTAAAATATAGCGACGTCTCATTCTGGATCATACAGTCACACTTAGGCCGTGGGTCTATTTCAGAAGGCACCAAGACATTTAACTATTCAATCATCTTATCAAAAGTCTCAAATTTATATCGTGTGGCATTTTTCTTTTGTTGGTAGTAAAAAAGAAAGAACAAAGAAAATATTCCCTTTTTCCATATCGTCCCACTGTACACAAATTAATTTTTTTTTTGCTAATATTAGTGGCAAACGACTCACGTGTGAAAAAGGGGAAGGAATAATAAGTACAAACAAAGAAAATATTAGGAAGATATAGTGCAAGTGCAACCAAAGATTTAGGACCATTTCGATATTTTTATTTTGTTATATTCAAAAAGCAAGTTATTTTTTACTTACATAGTGTTAAAATACTTAGTTATTTGTATAACAGTTAGGCAGGTTGACATTTTAATTGGGAAGTAGTCCGACTCTCCCGTCTCTTTACCCCTTGCTTGCCCTAGACAGTCCAATAGTGTGCCACATTGCCCGAAACTTGGCAATCCCTCGCACTCGGAGACCATGAAGTTTCACCACGACCATCCAACAGTGTTTCATGCCTTTAAGTTTCTTCTCTTATTGTCAATTGATTTTAGGATAAAATTGTTATGAGCACTATTCTAAAATTCTCTTTTAGGCTCTGCCTAGGTGCTGGAAGGTCCCGACCCGCCTAGCCGTCCAGACCGCCTAGGCACCCGTCTCGGACCGCCTAGGCCACGGTTCAGGCCGTCTAGGCGCTAGGCGGTCCCTCTCCGCCCAACGTCCGCCTTGCGTTTTAGAACATTGGCTATGAGATTATGTACTAAGTTTATGTATAAACGATTTTCGATTTATGGCACATGAACTTTCATATGGTATCAAAGTAGGTTAGCTCTTAGGCCCGCGCTTTCCTTGCTATTTGAGTTTGGCCAGTGGTCCATTTGTTATTTGGATTGAGTTGGCTAAAAAAATGAGATATCACCCGTTGTTAGACTAACTATAAAGAGACTGAGTTGCTAGACCCGTGTGTCCAAGTGTCAACTGGGCCAAACCAGTTTATACTCTTCTCAGATCGGAAGTTGAGAGTAAATGGGCCCACTATATAATTCTTTGAGTTATTCATCCTATTGTCAATTAGTTTTAGGATGGAACCCCACTAAGCTTGTGTATTGGGCTTAGGTATACACGACCCTTGGTTTATAGCCCACAAACTTTCATACTTATTCGACCTACGAGTGCTTGGTGCTTGTGGAAAAATGTATCCCCACATCAGGATTTATGAGAAAACTTACACAGTTTATATGTCCTTGAGTCACTTCTATTGCTAATTAGTTTTGGAGTGAAAATCCATCGGGCTTATATGATGGTCCTATCGCGCATGTGTGCATGGACGAACACCCTCTCCGTTCGTATCGTCCCACAAACTTTATCATGGTATTAGAGTAGGTTTGATCTTGGGCTCGATTCGGGTTGTTTGGGCTAGGCTATGCATATGCTACCACTCCTTTTGCCAACCATAAGACGTAATGTTAAGTGATAATTGGACAAGGCCAGTTGCCACTTGAGGGTGTGTGTGGAAAAATGCATCCCAGATTGGGATTTATGAGAAAGCTTGTGTAGTATATAATTAAGTTCTTAGTTACTCCCTATTGCCAATTGGTTTTAGGATGAAACTACATCGAGCTTTTGTGTTGGGCCTAAAGCACAAGTGCACACAGATGGACACCTACTCCGTCAGTATTGGCTCACAGACTTCATCAACTCCCAATGAAGCAGAGTCAGATTTGTTCTAATACCAAATGTTGTGAGCCTAATGTTTCGACACTTTGAGGTCCGTGTAGCGTCTCATCTCTTCGGGACAACTTGCTCACTCATAAAGATTATTGGTTTCGTCCTACATTGGACTCAAGGGAACGACTCCAGCTCATGACTAGTTTGAGTGGGTTTGACCTATACCCTTCTTCTAGTGCAAGACTAACGACAAGCTTCCTACACTTAATTGAGTCAATCTGCCTCAACATCCGTAGAAGTATATGCTTCATTCCCACCATAAACACTTGAAACCATTAAGCCCTTTATCTTAATGCATGACCATCGTCCATCCAAGACTCACTCTTTCATGTCATGGAATGTGACAATGTCACGCGTCCAAAGTTTCAACCCTAAGCTAGCACGCTCACCAGTATGATTTCTGGTTACCTTGCCTTGGGCTTGTTAGGGGAAATACTCTAGTCCCCAATCAATGTGAATAAGGATGGCCAAATCCCTTTTTTTTCAATTTTCGTCAAGTCCAAGACTAACGACAAAATCTGTACACTTAACCAGGTTAAATTGCCTCAACATCCATAGAATTATAGGCTTTGCTTTCATCACAAACTCTTGAAGCCATTTAACCCTTCATCTCTAATTCTCTATGCATAACCATCAATTGTCCGAGACTCATGCCTCAATGTTGCAAGACATGACACATTGGGCATATGATATGAACCCATTTTCAGCAAAGATTCTCTAAATTTATAATTTAAAAACTTGTTACAATCTTTTTAATAGAATTTGGATCTCCTAAATTAAGATTTTAGTTTCTTAATCAAAATTATTAGATCATAGGATAGAAATATATTAAAACCATAATTAGTTTGAGAGTTTTTCATGCCCACTTTAGACTTGTCTGATGTCAGTTTGGATTTGATAGAATTTGCTTAACTATATTTAATAAATTTAAAAAGATGATGTCATAAGTTTATATATAAAAGCTAAAAATAACAACTATCATCGCAACAACACAGTAAAATCCCACACTAGAAGGATCTAGGGGTCGAAATATACACATCCATACCTTAAGATTGTCGGGAGGGTGTTTTTTTTATCGGGTAAGATTTAGGGTAGCCCAAGTATTACTTGGACTAACCTAGAGCCATACACACATGCGCGTCGGGAGGGTGTTTCTGTTTATGATAGACCCGATAGTCATTAACCCAAAACTTATATTGGTTAGTCATTAAAATTGACTATAATGATTGAGATAAATCTATCCGTAAACTTAAACCAAAATTCTACTTAAATCAATCACGGCTCTATGGGTATCATTCAAACAAAAACAGCATTGCCCAGATTCAAACCCACTCGTCAATCTCACATATCCGAAACACCACTACAGAACTCTACATATGTGTGAATTTAAAATGCAGGGGTTATTTTATATGGTATTGCTTGGGATACTTTGTGAACATCCATGGATGATGATGGTGGCGCCTGATCTTAGGTATTTGAGCCTGTCCACGCCCACCCACCGCCCAATCGCCATTTTCCACATTATCTCCTCCCCACTTCAGACCCCACACACCTATTTCGCTTACTTCTCTTTCTGCTTCTGGGTCTGCAAAATAAACTAATAAAAAAAAAAAGAAAGAAGAAAAATGATTTTATTTCCTCTGTCAAAAAGGGAAGAAGGTTTTTTAATGGGGGGAGAATCCTATGCCTGAAATTCCCATCACTTGGGGCCCCTTTGATTGCTTTGCAATTTGCATTGCCCTAATTAAATTAGCCTTTATACTGTGTGGAGTTTGGAGTTACCTTAAATTCCTACACCATCATAACTCTCATCTGGCTACTGCTCCCTAACACACCAAACACTTTCTTAATGAATGAATGAATGGTTTGCTAAACCTTGGTTGATCACTTGCTTCCTTGGACCTGACCCTGACTAGTTGTTGGGATCCTTGAACCTTTTCACCTAACCATTTCGCCCGGGTGGCATTGAAATGACACATTTATTCCTCTAAAACACAATGATTATATGATTGGCCATTGCTCGCTCGTGATTCAAGTCATGCGCTTGCAACCCGATACATTCGGATTCCTGCAAACCAGAAATATGATAAAAACATTTATGAGCTACCTTTTGGATGGATCAAACACAAAACAAGATGCCTAGAAATTTAGTGGAAGTTAGTATTGTATCTGCAAGCCTGTAAATTAGGGGAAATGGGGATCAAAGCAACTCTGTCTAAATAGTAAACAATCATTTTCTCTTTACCAGCTTTGAGTAAAGATAGTTGCTCAAGCACAGGATTAACAAATAGGTCCCTTCCTCTGCCAATTCTGGTAGCATTCGACCATGACTAGACATCAGTACTCTACCTCTATCTCCATCTCTTAGATATATATAAAGATAATAATAAATATATTCTAGCCTCGTAATTGTGAGGGTCTTCTTCCTCATTTGAGTACCTTTCATCTGTAAGGGAGAACTAGAAAGCTTAAAAAGAAACAAGATAACTGAAAAACAAAAGAAAGGAGAGAATTTGCAGGTGTGGTCAAAAGTACAGTAGAACCCAGTTAATGTTTTGTCCAATTTCTTCGATTTTTTCTTTGTCCTTTCTATCTTTGCCAGGTTGTATGGGGAGGCCAGCAATTGATGGAGATGAGTTAATGGGGGGCTTTCATATGTCAGAGTTCTCATCCCATACTTCTTCTTTTGAAGCACTGATAATACCACATAGGCCATACCAAATAGCAATCAATGGACTATAAAAAATTTAGCAGGAAATGTTTATCTGATCGATCTTTTTGCTTTCTATACAGTATACAAGTATGAATTTTAAATTCTTAATACAAACTTACAACCACAAACTATGTTTTGTTATCTCAACATTATAATAGAGAAAATGAAGAATCTATTTCAGCAGTTCAACTCTATAATGCAAATAAGCATGTATTCAGAAACAACAATCATATGAATTGTTTTGACAAGCTAGCAAAGCAGATGTCTTTTCATCATTCAGTTGAGCAGTTTACTGCTGGACAGATCAGCCAGTACCCCTTGTAGGCCATTTGGATTAAACCTATATATCTAAAGGGCCAAAACTGGTGTACAGTCAAAGAGAAAGCAAGAGCTATGGAAGTTAAGAGCCCTAGATATAATTATATAAATGGACCTATGGTGTGGATGCCCTTGTTCAATTATGTATCAGGTGTAAGCCCACTTGTTTTTGTGGTTCAAATTGTTTAATTAGCCTCAAAAAGGTTATATTCACAGCTCATTGCATATGGCTACTATAACTTGACAGGCATTTCTGTTATCCGATGTTCGTATGTTTCTAAGCATCCAAGGTTTAAACAATTAGAGGGTTTTAGAGGAAATTTCTATGCATCCTGGAGATAAATTCAAGATAAAATAAGGCTTCTATAACAGGATATTTTCTGATGACTACTGGATACGCATTCAGCAACTTTTATTACTGGACTTTATGATCATACGGAAGGATGATTTAGGTAGCATTATACCAGATAGGCAACCAAAGGTTTATTTCATTCCAGTGAAAACCTTGTACATTTTATAGGCTGAACCCTATTTCGGGGCTTGGATGATGTTAAGGCCAATTCATTGACTTGCCATATGATTGCCCCAAATAATAGCATCTATACGCGATCTATCATTTCGTTAACCTAAAGTCTAAAGGGTATCTAACAATCTAGAAATATAATACATATACTCACATTAGCCCTCATAAGCTGCTTTATTAACTGCTATTAGAGCTAAATTTTGTCATGCCTAGTAGTTAGTAGGTTGCAGTTTGACACCAGAGCATTTCCTAGAAAAAGTAAAATAACTTCAAATCTCCTTTCATCCTCTTTGTAATCTTCGACAATCCCGTGGTATGATCAGATGAGAGAAACATGCCTAAGTCTGTTTGAGTTGCACAACAATTGCCAATGTCACTCCAAAGAGCTCTATACTATAATAGTACCAGCATTGATGGTTTATCCCACATGCACAACAAACCCATTTTTTTCCAGTTCCAACATCATAAATCCAGCCTGATCTGACTCTGATCTGGCATTCAATTCTCCTTTTTTTGATTGACGGAAATTGGAAACAGTTATGGAATAGATTGCACTAAAAGTTAAGCTTTCTATTACACATATGCTGAGTTCAAGCACGCCAGTACCAATTCTACAGCCAATTTGATCACGGAGGAAGAAATGAACACACAAGTGTCGCATTTTTGCCTCAATTTTATAGACAAATTAACTATATTGAATAGGTCCAACATCTACAAAAGAAAAAAAAAACGACAGAAGATTAACATACCGCCCATCGGCCTAGACTCCTTGATAATCATGGGGTCTGATGTGATTAACATTGGCTCCCATTTGTTAGGGTTACGAAACTGTAATTCCATTCCCAGATGAAATCGGGGAATGCTTGCATCGCAAATTTTTGATTAATTCGTACGAGAAGTTGTTACTTGTTAGTTAGATGGATGTGGAGACTGGAGACGGTGGCAGGAAATTAATCGTGGATTTGCAGGTCTTCCCGGTGGGAATTAAGTGGGCCGGGTCGGTTCGGGTCGGTTCGGTTCGGGTCGGGTCGGTTCGGTTCGGGTCTAGTGGCGGGCGAGGAGGTGACAAACAAACAACACGTTATATCTGATGTTGGGCCTGGCGTGTTTAATAGCTTAGTGGGAAGCCTATATTGTGGCCCAATAATGGGGTGGGCTTCTTTTGAATACTTAGCTATTAAAGCCCACTTACATACAAGACAGCCCATAAATACTGACGATTCATGGCTCTTTTTTTTTTCGGACGATTCATGGGTCAGATCGGGTTCAGGTCGGATTATTTCGGTTTCGGGTAAGTTTAGATTCGGGTCAAATTGGATATTTTGACAATCGGGTCAAATTAGATTGGACCATTTCGGGTCGATGCTCAATTAATCGGGCAAATTTGGGTTTTCGGGTCAATTTCGTTGGGTTATTCAGGTTTCAGTCCACCTACAACTACAGTTCGAATAAGTTGAGTTTCGAGTTTAGTAGAGTTTCAGGTGAGCCGGATTTCAATTTTGAACGGATCTCGAGTTAATTGGATTTCAGGCTAGTCGAATTTTGATTGAGACCATATATCAAATGATGATTTTTGTAGTTTTAAAATATAATTTTAAAACATAATATAACTTTCGGATCATTTCGGGTCGGATAACTTTAAATTTTCGAATGATTTCGGATCGGGTAACTTTGCATTTTTGGATGTTTCGGGTCGGGTAACTTCGCATTTTTGGATGTTTCGGGTAGTATTGGGTAGCGGGTTGAATAAAGCTAGTCCATTTAGATATATTCAATTTCGGATTTATCTCGGGTTCGGACTTTTTGCCAGTTCGGGTCAAATCGGTTTGAGTCAGACCGATTTCGGATATACACTTTTTTTTTTGTTTTTTCGGGTGTAGGGTCGGGTGGATCGGATGGGTTTCTCGGATTGGGTCAAGTTTTGACAGCCCCTACATCCTACTAGTACACTCTCCGTAACTTGCTTAATTTTGAAGTTTTGATGTGATCAGTATTAAAGAGCGTTTGGATGTTATTCAATAGTTAGATATGGAATACTCATCAGACAAAGACACTTTTCAACCGCTATTCAATCACAAGTGTTGGGGTTTGATCGGCTTATCACTTTATCAGTTATTAAAATTGTGAAACCATCCGGTATTCAATCACAAGATGCTTGTGTAGGCCGTCGAGGCTCAATGATGCGTTCAAAAATCTCTAATTGCTAAAGTTGGAGAGTCGGAGCTTATTAGCCAATTTTGCGAAATTAGTTTGTATAATGTCTTGTACAAGATTATCACAAAGATTATAGTGAATCATATTCAAACCTTATCACCTTGTTTAATTAGTCCGACTTAGGGTAACTTTCTTTATGGTAGATTGATTACGGATAAGATCGTCCTTGCTTAGGAGGTCGTTCATTCTATAAGACGACTAAAGAGACCAAGGGCAATAAGAAGCCGAGGATCGAGGCGACTGGCTCAAAGGCCATAGGGAACAGAGACACCTAAGGCCTCCACTTTTGGGGAACGTAAGTTGATCACTCCCCTTGTCCTTTTTGCTTCTTTCCTTACTGACAACGGGCTTGGTAAGTTATGGAAACTCATCAAGGCCCAAGGTTGGGAAGAAGTATGCTGCAAACCTGCCCAAGTCGACCCTGACTAGGTCCAACTCTTCTACTCCTCCTTTAAAGTCTCTAAGGACGACAAAAAAGGAACTGTCACCATCAAGGGTGATGAGTTCATCTTTACATCGACCAACATCCGTCGCCTCCTGAACATCCCTGTGGAAGGCTTGGACTTCCTCCCTATCAAGAACTTGGATACATTTGACCGCGACCAGATTCTACATCGTCTGTATGATGGTTGTGTTCCCACCAAGAGTCTCACCACACACACACCTCCCTACTGGCGAAGTTGGCTCACCAGTTTATCAACAAGGTTGTGACCCCACAGCAGGAGAAGAGGAACTAGCTGAACATTCAAGATGCCATCCTCCTCGACTTTTCCACCTACGTGAGCCCATCAATCTTCCTAGATTTATCCTTGTGCACATGGAGAAGTGCATGGACATGTCTTCCCACTCTCTTCCCTACACCGCTTTGGTGAAGAAACTCCTTCACAAGGAAGGGCTCTATGATGACTCAAGGGAAGAAGTGGAACTTGGTCAGGAACTGGACCATACTGGGATCCAGAAGCTAAGACATTCCGAGGCTCCATCGGAACAACTAATGGCAAATCTTCCTATAGCTGAGGCAGAAGTTGGGAACAACTCTTTGCTTCACCATCTCGCCGCCATCGGTGATCGCATCCTAGAAGTTCTCACTGAAGTTAGCTAGGGACCTTCTCAAAGCGAGACCCTCATGATCTTGTCCCTTCTGTTTCCTTACCCTCTTTCTCCCCCACAAAATATAACTTTAGTTCCTTGTTGATGCGACCCCGCCATGGATGCTAGTCAGGAGGATGATGCCTTCACACTACGCTCGGATGACCCCATCACTCATGCCAGGACTCGAGCAATCCAGACCGTGTCACAATCACTTGTGGCGCGCCTCTCTGCAGGCCACGGCGCGCCCCTCGCCGCGCCGACACACACTACCTTGTGCGTCCTCGGCGTCCAGGAACCTCGACTCGAGCCAACGGTGACAACCTCCAGCCCCTTGCCACCATCGGACTCGAGTCGTGCACCGTGCCATGGATCGCATCTTGAGGTTCTCGCGACCCTCGCGCCAGCGTACACGCCAGCGTCCTCGCCAGCGCCCTCGCCAGCGCCCCGGGCCGCGCCATGACCTCGCCAGCGCCGTGTCCAAGCTTCTCCGCGCCGCGCCAGACCTTGTCGCGACACTTCGAGCACGGTCACGGACGACCTATCCATTTTTAGTAGTTTTTTTTGCACTCTTTCCATTATAGAACATTGTTATTAGTAGTTTTATGGATTTAGTAAGAGTTTAATGGGCCTTGCGCCTATGATTTATGGACTTGCGCCGCTGGGCTTGGATCTGCACATCCACCCTAGGCGTGCCGCATCATTTAGGGTTTTCTAGCTTATGTTTGTGCCGCCTCTCTATATAAGGAGGCTTAGGATTATGTTTTCGTTCAACGCACATTTTAGGCTTTAATATAGTTGAGGATTGCTCCTTATTTCTCCCTTTGTGCTTGCGCCGCCCCTATAATTCGATTCAAAGCTCTCGTTCATAATTGTTCTTGTTTGTTCGTGCCATAATTCAAATCAATCAAGCCTTCCGCTACGCTGACTCGAGACCTAATACTCAAACACCACGCCGATCCGTCGCATCCCATACGAGGGACGCATCAAATGGCATCAGAGCCAAGGTTTGAGTAAGTCTCGTTCAACCCTCTTTCGTTCATTCTCACACGATTCTTCCGCTGCATCTAACCCTAGATTTTACCCCTCACTTTGCAAATCCACCATCTAGGGTCCCAAATTTTTTTTTCTTACTTTCATAAATTGTTTAAAAAACAAAAAAACACATCATCAACCGTGAGCCTTACTCAACCGATCTATTGATTTTGGTGAAGTTGTTGCTTTGTCTTGCTAGTTGCATGAACTTAGGACTTGTTTTGCCAATTTCTCTCGTGCATCTGTTGTGATTGCTTGCGTGTTGATTTCATTATTTCCTTGTTCCGATTCTAGAGGAGAAAACCTAGAATTCGTGTTTGTCTTGCTATAAAAAAAAACCTTGTTGTTCGACTATCAAAGCCAAAATAATGTAACATAGTCGAGCGATTAAAAAAAAATATCTCGTGGAGATCACAAGCCAAAATAAGGCAAGATCCTTCACATCGTTTCTTCGATTCGGCAACCCTAATTGCCGCAATCTCATGCTTGTTTGATTTTGGTTTCGACATTTACCTAGTCTTGCTTTGCTTGCATTGTAATTTTCGGATTCGGGAGATGGTGTCAACAACGTCAATCCTAACAACAATCCACCCGAGTTGCCGAATCCAAATCAAAACTTCTCGCCCGAGGCTTTGGCGCGCATACAACAACTCGAGAGGCTCTTAGCCGAGAGCCAAGCTCAGTCCAAGCACACGGTGCCGGGGGCCCATGCCCTCGCTTCGTAGATCCACGCTAACCCGGGGGTGTCCGTGGACGATATCGCTCGTGCCAACGCTAAGGGGAAGAAGCATGCACAACCTTCGTCACAATTCAGCACCATGCTTCGCATGGAGTCGATCAAAGAAAGTCGCCAACATGATAAGCACGATGGTGGTTCCCGGACCACGGATCGCTATCAAATGGCGCGAGATTACCGGGACACACAAGTGTACGACGTATATTCCGATGAGGAGTAGAACTCCGAGGAGTATAGACGCCAACACATGAGTGGGGATCCCAAGAAAAAGAACAAACAGAAAAAGCCGCCGGCATATGTTTACGAAACCCCAAAGCGGAAGCACAGGGCCAAGTATTACGATGCCGACGCATACAGGGTTGAGGACGACCTCGGGCATCAAAGTGCTCGGAGTCCGTACTCAGATTTTGAAAATGATTATGAAGAATTTTCTGATTATTGTAACGAGTCGTCTTTTGAGCATCCACATGTGCAGGATCTGGAAGAACTCGACAGCTGGCCTTCGGATTGGATCCCACCGCCGCACCTAGCCAAAAATCGTAAGGAGTACGACTGAGTCTATGGCTCGAAACGCAAGCATGGCTCGAAGGCACGGCGCGACAGGGACCGTGACGCCCGACGTCCGCGAAGGCCCGATGATGGAGATGATCTCGATGATGGTGACGACGATCCACACCGCGACCAGCCTCGGCACCGACGCGACAGGCGCACGCACTCGCCTCGGCGCCCTATCCCTCGGCGCGATCGTGATCAAAGAGATGCAAGGGATCCACGCCACAACCGACGCGATATTAAGGTAAAATTCGAGCCCTTTTACGATTCTTATGATCTTGACGTTTTTATCGAGTGGTTGCAGGGCACGGAGCACACGCTCCGACATTTAGGTTATGAGGATGACGAGAAAGTGGAAGTTGTGACATTACACTTCCATGGTGCCGCTAGGACTTGGTGGAACCGATTCGAGTCCGAAAGGATTCGACAAGGCAAACCCCTAATCCGAGAATGGCATCAACTCGTCTCCATTTTGAAGTAAAGGTACATCCCGGTGGATTACAAGGACAAGATGCACATAGCGATTATGCGCATCAAGCAAGGATCGATGACGCGGAAGGAGTATTTTTCCAAGCTTGAAGACATGTTCTTCAAGGCGGGCATGAATGTGTCGCCCTCGGTGATGAAGACGAGGTTCATCTCGGGTTTGCGACAATCCATTCAAGATCGATTGGAGAATATTCCAATCAAGGACATCAACAACTTCATTCACACCGCAATGCAAATCCACAAGCAAGAAATGCGAACCAAGTCCGGTTGGTCCAATTCGAGGTATGTTTCTAACTCTAGTCAATCCGGTTTTTCTACTAATCGGGTTGCTCCTTCCTTGCCTAGTGCTTCGACAGGTTCCAAAGCAAAAACCGAACCCACGCCTTCCAAGGCGCCACCCGCGACACGCAGTGCCGAGCCGAGTGCCGATCGAGCACGAGACATGGCATGCTATAAATGTGGAGGCCGTGGGCACATTCAACGGAACTGTCTGAATGCAAAGAAAGTTTTGTTTACCACACAACGGGAGCCATATGATAGCCAAGAAGAAGAGGAGATCGAGCCACCGTTGATCGAGAACGCCGAGCTAGAGCGCGACCCTTCGGAGGCTCTCGGCGTGGCCAAGCTACAATTGGTGACAAGGCGCGCCTTAAGCATGCGAGAGGTGCCAAAGATGGATCAAAGGGAACAGCTTTTCCACACACGATGCTTGGTTAACAATGTCTCTTTGAGCGTCATCATCGATTCCGGGAGCTGCGCCAATTTCCTCTCCAAAAAGGTTGTTGATCACTTCAAGTTGCCGACCACACCTCATCCACTACCGTTCAAACTCCAATGGATATCTAATGATGGAGGATATTGGGTCGAAAAACAGGTAATCTTCACATTTTCTATTGGTCAATATTCAGATTCCATTCTTTGTGACGTAACGCCAATGGACGCCACACACCTCTTGTTGGGGCGCCATGGCAATACGATCGTCGCGTGCTTCACGACGGGTATTTGAACACTTACATGTTCAATTACCACGGGAAGCGCGTGACCCTCTTACCTATGTCGCCGAGTGAAGCTTTACAGGATGAAGCCGAAAGGCAAAGACCGAAAGCTAGCGACAGCGGCACCGGCGCGCCAAACGCGACGCCAACGGGGTCCATGGCAAACACTGTAGATTCCAAGGGCGTTCCTGGTGCCACGACTCATAAAAACAGTAGTGAAGATGATAAAAATGGCAAGCGCCGACAGAAGCTGGAGTCGAGCCGACAGTTCGCATCTCGGGGCCTCGGCAACGCGCCGAACGCCGCGGATTTCAACAAACAAGGGCTCCAACAATTTTCTAGTGATTCCATGGGCGTTTTTGGTGGCAAACAGGTTAAAATTGAATTTCCACCAGATTTGAAAAAAAAACCGCCCGAAGAAGTCAATTTGAGCAAAGGACTGTTGAGTGAGTCCCCTAGCGTCGCGCAGCACGCCGTCGCTGCACGAAAACTGGGATTTCAAGAACTACGGGACGAATTTCACGGCGTTTCCAGGGGCGTTCATTCACAAAATTCAGGAGCTACAACATGTCCAAAAATCTCCCCAGAACTTGCTCATTCGAGCATCGACGCCGAGCCACCTTTGCTTGGTACATGCGAGGATCGTCTTCTCTTAGCCAGGCGTCGGGACGTCGAGAAATCTATCCAGGGGAGTCTTTCTTGTTTCATACTTTTTCCCCTTCTTTCTATTAGTAAATCTGTGAACTCTTCACTTCCGTCTTCTATTGTTTCTATTTTGAAGGAATTTGAAGAAATCATGCAGGCCGAGCTTCCAAAGGGATTGCCACCAATCCGAGGGATCGAGCACAAGATCGATCTAATGCCAGACACTTCCCTTCCTAATCGAGCAGCCTATAGGACTTCGCCAAAGGAAACCGAGGAGCTACAACGACAAGTTCAAGAGCTATTGGACAAGGGCTTTGTCCAAGAATCCTTGAGCCCATGCGCAGTGTCGGTGATCCTTGTGCCGAAAAAGGATGGTTCGTTGCGTATGTGCGTCAACTGCCGAGCCATTAATCAGATTACGGTGAAGTGCAGGCATCCGATTCCAAGGCTCGACGACATGCTAGATGAGATCCACGACGCCGCCCTATTTTCCAAGATTGATCTTCGAAGCGGATATCACCAAATCCGTATGCAAGAGGGCGACGAATGGAAGACCGCATTCAAAACCAAACATGGTTTGTACGAATGGCTGGTTATGCCTTTTGGTTTGACCAACGCCCCTAGTACTTTTATGCGGCTTATGAATTTTGTTTTTCGAAACTTTTTAGGACGTTTTGTCGTTGTGTATTTTGACGACATCTTGTTTTTTTCTAGAGACTTGGACTCACACGCGAGGCACCTTAGGATGGTGTTAGAATGCCTTCGCGAACATTCATTGTATCTAAACTTGGACAAGTGTTCTTTTTGCACGGACACGACGAATTTTCTTGGGTTCGTCGTGTCCAAGGATGGGCTAAAAGTGGATGACGACAAGATCCGCGCCATCCGAGAGTGGCCCACCCCTACGACCCCGACGATGGTTCGATCCTTCTTAGGGCTCGCAGGGTTCTATCGGCGTTTCGTCAAGGACTTTAGTTCCATCGCCGGGCCACTCCACAATCTCACCAAGAAGGAAGCCACAATCAAGTGGATGCCGCACCATGAGGCCGCCTTTCAGGCCTTAAAATCAGCTTTGTGTAGCGCTCCGGTCTTGCAATTGCCAGACTTCACTAAGCGCTACGAGGTCGAGTGCGATGCCTCTGACTATGGCATAGGCGGAGTATTCCTCCAAGAGAGACACCCCATTGCATATTTTAGTGAAAAACTTACGGGGGCAACTCTGAATTACCTGACGTATGACAAGGAGTTGTACGCGCTTATTCGGGTTCTTAAGACATGGCAGCATTACCTTTGGCCTAGCGAGTTCGTGATTCACACGGACCACGCCGCCTTAGCGTATCTCAAGAGTCAAACGACTCTCAATAGACGCCATGCTCGGTGGGTGGAGTTTATGGAGACTTTTCCATATATCATCGCCCATAAGAAAGGAAAGGAAAATGTCGTGGCAGATGCTCTGTCACGCAGGTATGTACTCTTAACCACCCTGCAGGCCAATTTGCTCGGGTTCTCCTTGATTAAGGAGCTATATTTGCATGATCCGTTTTTTAAACCGATCATGGAGAACCTCGAGCAAAGTCGAATCCACGAGTCCTATTTTTTGGACAATGGATACCTCTACCGAGCCGGGAAGCTTTGCATTCCGGCCTCATCTGTGAGGCATCTATTGCTCAAAGAAGCTCATGACGGTCGAGGTCATTTTGGCATAGCCAAAACCATAGCAGCACTTCGTGAACATTTCTTTTGGCCACACATGGCCTCCGATGTCCACAAGTATTGTCGCGGCTGTGTGCCGTGCCAAACCGCTAAATCGAAGTCCCAACCTCATGGCCTGTACACACCCTTGCCCATTCCGAATACCCCGTGGGAAGATCTCTCCATGGATTTTATCACGGGCCTGCCAATGACAAGGCGTGGTAAAGATTCGATCTTTGTAATTGTGGACCGCTTCTCCAAAATGGCTCACTTCGTGCCATGCAAAGGAAACAACAATGCGATCGAAATCGCAAACTTGTTTTTTTGAGCATGTTGTGAAGCTACATGGTGTGCCTCACACTATTGTTAGTGATCGAGACACAAAATTTTGTAGCCATTTTTGGAGAACGCTTTGGGGAAAGCTAGGGACACAATTGCTCTTTGCAACTTCTTACCATCCCCAAACCGATGGTCAAACTGAAGTGACCAATCGGACCCTGGGCACCCTTCTTCGGACGGTGCTCAAAACTAACCCACGTCGGTGTGAGGATCTAATTCCTTTTGTTGAGTTTGCATATAATAGGTCCAAACATTCGGCTACTAGGAAGACGCCGTTCGAGATCGTCTACGACCTCAACCCACACTCGCCTATGGATCTTGTTCCTCGGCCCTTGAAGAATGGCGACCACATCGACGCGTCCAATCGCGCCGACGCCATACGCAAGCTACATGAGCGGACAAGGACACAATTGGAGCGTCGGGCAAGCCAGTACGAGGCACAACATAACAAGGGAAGGAAGCGGCTGGTTTTCAACCCTGGAGATCTCGTATGGTTACATCTTCGCAAGGACCGTTTTCCGGACTTTCGGAAGACAAAGCTTCATCAATGAGGAGACGGCCCTTTCAAATTCTTGGAACGGATTGGTGACAACGCTTACAAGATCGACCTTCCAAGCAAGTATTCAGTGCATTCTACTGTCAATATCGCCGATCTCTCCCCCTATGTTGAGCCAGCTTATGAGGAAACGGGGACGTTTCCCAACCAAGTGGGGGAGGGTGATGCGACCCCCGCCATGGATGCTATCTAGGAGGACGACGCCTTCACACTACGCTCGGATGGCCCCATCACTCGTGCTTGGACTCGAGCAATCCAGGCCGCGACACAATCACTTGTGGCGCGCCTCTCCGCAGGCCACGACGCGCCCCTCTCCACGCCGACGCACACTGCCTTGTGCGTCCTCGGCGTCGAGGAACCTCGACTCGAGCCTACGGTGACAATCTCCAACCCCTTGCCACCATCGACTCGAGTCGTGCACCGTGCCATGGATCGCATCTTGAGGTTCTCACGTCCCTCGCGCCAGCGTCCTCGCCAGCGCCCCGGGCCGCGCCATGACCTCGCCAGCGCCGTGTCCAAGCTTCGCCGCGCCGCGCCAGACCTTGTCGCGACACTTCGAGCACGGTCACGGACGACCTATTCATTTTTAGTAGTTTTTTTGCACTCTTTCCATTATAGGACATTACTATTAGTAGTTTTATGGATTTAGTAAGAGTTTAATGGGCCTTGCGCCTATGATTTATGGACTTGCGCCGCTGGGCTTGGATCTGCGCATCCACCCTAGGCGCGCCGCATCATTTAGGGTTTTCTAGCTTATGTTTGTGCCGCCTCTCTATATAAGGAGGCTTAGGATTATGTTTTCCTTCAGCGCACATTTCAGGGTTTAATATAGTTGAGGATTGCTCCTTATTTCTCCCTTTGTTCTTGCGTCGCCCCTATAATTCGATTCAAAGCTCTCGTTCACAATTGTTCTTGTTTGTTCGTGCCATAATTCAAATCAATCAAGCCTTCCTCTACGCTGACTCGAGACCTAATACTCAAACACCACACCGATCCGTCGCATTCCATACGAGGGACGCATCACTTGTTGTACACATGTTTTGCCTAAGTAATGAATGGTACTTTATTTTAAGTGTGTGTTCCGTTTGCTTTCCTTTCTTATTACATTTGACTTTCCGATGATGCTAAAAGGGGAATGACAAATTCTGAGAGATGCTTTGTTTAAGTTATCTTAGAAATGCTTTTGCTAAGGGGGAACTGTTTGGCAAAAATGCTAAGTTAAAACTACTTTGTCTATGGAAGTGAATTCCCCGTAAAACCAATCACGACATGCATTGCATTAGAAAATCTTAGGGAACTTTAGTGCATTTTGTCTATTAAATGCATCGAAATACTTGCCTTTTTGGAATGGATTTGTCATCATCAAAAATGGGGAAATTGTTAGGAACTCAAATTCTACAACATCGGAACAACGATCAAAATCTCGAGTTTTGATAATGACAAACACCATTTGGGAACTAATGTGTTATGTACAAGGATTTTAAGGGAACTTCAAGCCAAATAGATATTTCCTCAAGGGAACTCAAGAGCGTGACAGTGACAAACTGAACAAAAGCTAAAAGAAGAAGTTCTCATGAAGGGAACTCATGAGAGGCAAGTTCCCAAAAGAAGGCAACTCACATGTGAAGACAAAGACAACTCAATGTGAAATGTGGAAGCCAGTTCCAGACATTACAGAGGTGCAGTCTGTTCCTCAGACTGAGTCAATTGATCTAATGGTCCGATGAGCTTGAAGAATTGACAAAATTCAAATGGAATCACATGTGAAGAAAGTA
>OZ024735.1:24365613-24622225 GCA_964016875.1 Fallopia convolvulus
CTGACATTTTACATGTTCCGAAAATTTCCAAAAATATCATATATGTTTCAAAATTAATGTTGTGCTGAAAATACATACAATGTTTAAACTTTGTCGAATTGTTTTCTTGTGAAGGAGATCAATTTCGGCAAAATGCTTCGTAAAGGACCTTTTGAGTTGATGGTGTATATATTTGTCCACAAAATAAAGAAGTTATGCACACGTCCTTTAGTAGGCTACTAGATATATATTCTACATCACACCCTAGGGCATCCAACAACTCAAGTTTTCAATTATCTAGGACAAAATTTTAATTAGGATTCTCTTCTTTTCAACAATATAAATCGAAATGTGTTTCTTTTCAGTTAAACAAATGTAATAAACTTCCCTTTGGACGTCTACCATATAATAATATTGAAAACATTAGCATGTTTCGAATACGGAGTCGGTAAAGACAAAAAATGTTTGCATGCGACGCGATTACAAATTAAATTATACATTAAATTTTATCATTTAAGATTTTTGACCTTTTTTTTAGTTCATCAAACTCCTTTTAGAGTTTAAATTTTTATATTTAGTATTCTAATTAAATTTGGTGCTGCTCTCCGGCCTAACCCTTTTGCATGAGAATGCGAATACAAATGGAATCTTGCCATGAACATATATAATTTTGAAAACATTAGTACGGGTATAAATTAGTGTGCTTCGAATAGGGGAGTCGGTAAAGACAAACAAATGTACTATTTGTTACAGAAAATAATACTGATACCTGTTCCTTTGGGTCTAACTGAAGAGCAATAGTACGACACCTCCAATGAAAAGCAGCCACCAACTCGAAGACGCTGCAATCCCGTAGTTGGGGTTCCAGACGCTCTCGAAGTGTCGACAACTGGCTGGGCCCAACGAAGAAGGAGCGCTGAATCAGCCTGTTATCCTCGTCACGTTCGTAAACAGGGAAAGCCGTCCCCTCGACCTCCTCGTATTCGCGGTGCAGGCAAGTCACGCGAGGTGGGTCACGTGCACAGAGGAGCTCACGCCTCCAGACCGGAATCACCGACGGCCGTGACGCTCCTCGTGCCATCTCCGCCACGGCGTTCAACAACTGAACCAGCCCTGTTCCGTCCGTCATCGTGTGGTTCACGCGCATCGCCACCACGAACCCTCCGCATCTCAACCGCGTTACCTTCACACTCCACATCAAATACATTATCGTTAACGTTTACTAGTTAGCGTGCATGACTTTACTCTTTTCGATTAATTAACTAGTACAAATTCTCTGTTCCATACTTTTCATTTTTATTTTCTATTTGAATTTTAAATATCAAATTAATGTTAAAAAAATAAAAAAATATTTATATCATAAACAATAATATATATATATATATATGTAAATTACTCTTATGTCCTTCTCATTTGTTGATTATTACATAATCTAAAATTAATTTGTTCACAATTATTTCATATATAAAATTACATTAATCATGTTTACAATCCTTTTTAAAATTGGCTCATCACAAAAATAAAACAATCTTAAGATTGTAAACTATTTTCTTAAAAATTACTTTATTCACAGTTTCCCAATCAAAAACTATTTTTTAAAATTACTTTATTCACAATCTCAATATCTACTGTAATACATTATAAAGCAGAACTCAAGTCTGTTGTAAAATTTGTGTCACGTGACATTTTTGAATAAATTAATGTGAAATTATATTTTAATAAATTTTGTAACAACTTATAGTATTCTTGCTATATATACTAAATAGATAACATGTTTATATAATTTTGTACGTATATAATTTTCTATCTATGGATTATGTATTAGTTTACTACAATAGATAACATATTTATATAATTTTTATATATATAAATTCCTATAAGATGATATTTTCCATATTAATTTAATATTTTATCTCTTAACAAGATTTAGGGTCTTAATATATATTTTTTTTATCCTTTAACAAGGCTTGAGCTCCAAGTATAAAATTTATATCTATATAATGATATAATTTTAAATAATAATTTTTTTTATGTTGATATATTTTTATTTTGAGAAAAAGATATAATCTTATGTTGATGACTAATATTGTATGTAAATGTCAAAAAAAAAATCAAATTTTAATTTAAATTAATAAAATTAGATTTTCTTTATCTTTTTATGAATTTATATTAAAGATTTTTTCTTAAATCAAAGTTTGATAAAAAAAAATAGAAAAATTTACAAATCTTGATGAATACTTGCTTAAATTGAATTTTGATAAAATTTACATTATATTTTTCTTAATTTTTTTATTTTATTTATGTAAATATAGAATTTATTTTACTAGCCCCATCTTACATTTAAATTTTGTTGTCTCTATGTTTTTTTTGTAATTTAATATGGATGATAGGTTAATTAATACATTGAATTTTTTAAATTTTCATATACATTAATTTCCTTTGTATTTTATTTCTTCGTTATGTAAATTTAGTATGGAAAACAACTTTATATATGGATTGAATTTTGCAAAATAGTACATAGATAATTTTCTCTATATTTTATCTCTTAAATGAAGGACAATGTTCTCTTATATGCTAATCTTTATATTCTATTTTTCATATTTACAAACATTCTTATTATTATAGAGTAAAAGATAAGAACCCTAATATATAATTTTAATAAATTAAGATTAAAAAAAATATTTTAATAAATTATATTATGCTTTGTAGATAACCTATCCTAATTATTATTTACTTTATAAAAAACCAAGTATTTTATACATATTAGTGTCTAAAAAAAATAAGAAAATATTATTTAAAAATATTCAATAAAAGGTAAAATTAATATTTTAATAATTTCAATCTAAATTTGGACAAGATGTCCACAAATAATGAAAAAATATTTAAAAATATATTCAATTAAAATATAGAGTACAATCTAAAAAAAATAATTTGTCTATTGCATAATTTATCATGATATTATATAAATATATTTAGTATTTTAAATTAATATCGTATAATTGTATAATTTTTTAGTAAAATTATCACGTGAATATTACGAGACTTCAACTAATTAATTTTTAAAAACTTTTTGATTTCTAGTTTCATTAATTTAATGAACCTGGACGAGCAGCAAAGGGGAGTCCAGGACAGAAGAGTTTCCCGGCACATCATCAAGAAGCAAGTCCTTGAAGCAAGGGAAAGGCGGGCGGAGGAAGCCGAAATCTTGGAGGCGGACGTCGGCCTCCGCCTCCACAAAAGCGACGCCCTCGGCGGTGCAATCCACAACAAGCTTCCCGTGGGCCCCCTCCCTCAGCCTCCCGGCCCACGGGTAGTAATACACCAGCGCTTCTGCCAGGGCCTTCCTTATCGCCCTCACGGGGTCGTCCCTCCTCCCATTCCCGGGGTAAAAGTGCACCACCGGAATTTGGAACCGGAGGCTCTTCTGGTCATCGATGTCGGAAAGTGGTTTCCGTACATGGGGAGTGGGCTTCGCCGGGGCTATTAGCTCCGGCGTACCTCGGGTCGAAGAGAAGATTAGTAGAGGCTGGGATCTTAACATTATTATAATGTATATTATGATGGCCGGCGCCGGCTTGTAGATTTATTTGTTGGTTTGTTGTCAATCTATAGCTAGCTAGCTAGGTATATTTATTGAGTAATGTAACTGCCCAAAGCTTTCTACCAAAAAAAAATGTAACTGCCCAAACCTTTTCTTGAGGTCAAAATTTCCAAATTTATTTCGTTTTTTCTTCCATTGTCTTAATAATTGGATTCTTTGTTCGGCCAAAAAATAATTGGATTCTGTTATGAAGTCCAAATTTATGAAGTCTAAATTATCATACTACAAGCTATCTATTTACACACACATGTATTACACATATTATGTATGAACAAGTGTATAATGGAGGAAAATTTGTACAAGGTGAATTATTCACCTTCTTCACCTCCTTATTTCCATGCATAAATCATGGAGATTTACCAAAGTTTTACCCCACTCTTGGCCTATAAATATGGTCATCATCCATTGTAAAACTTGCACCAAAGTAGAGTAAGAAATACACTCTCTAAAGTTCTTACTCTCCCTCCCTCTCTTCTAATGATCTAAAAGTCCTCATAAAGTTTGTTTAAGTGTTTTCCCAAAAGTTAAAGTGATCTTGCTTTCATAAATCTTTTCATAACACGTTATCAGCACGAGTCTCTAATTACCAATTGAGCTTCACTAATCACCAAGGTACAAATTCTATCTCTTTCTAATCTTAATCATACAACAAGTTTATTTCCTAAAACTGTTTTTGAGGAGTATGCTCTGTAGTTGCCCGATTTGGGATCTTCTACATCAGAAACTCGTTTTTCTTCCTAGATTTGAAACGATTTCTTACCAAAAATAAATCACGCTTTTGGATATGTAAAAGATACAAACAAAACATTACATTTGCTTACCTTTAAACCGATTTCTCCTTCGAAAATCTTCAACTTCACCACTTGGATTGGAAGTAAGTTTTAACCAAAATAATTATGAGCATGATGTTGGTAATCACAATAAGAACAAGGCAAATGAAAAGCTCAATCAAAAATCTCCTATTACCGGCTCTAAGACGACGCATAATCTCGTCGTCGGCCATGGAGAATGTCGAAAGAAAAATTTGGTAAAGGTGGTCGAATATGGAGGTGGAGGAAGGAGATAAGGTCGGAAGTGAAAAAGTGAAAAGGGGGATGAAGGGAATCAGACTTTAAAGACTTCGGATTTTGGACTTAAAGGACCTCAGACTTTGGACTTAAAGGACCTCGAACTCTAAGGACTTTAAAACTTTAAAATTCCCGTTATATAATTTTCTTTCATTTCATATGATCTCTTACTTTTGTCTTACGTTATTGTCTATGCCTATATCTATATTGATTACTTCTCTGACTCACGCAATCTTTCTTTATGCATTCCGAATATATCATCTACATGCATATATTTATTATTTGATATGACATGTCCTTCAATCGTCTTAGACACGACTCATGTATTATATTATTGATTATGTTAACCTTTAATTTGCATATCTTTATATGTAGCAACTAATGGCAAACATTGCTAAGAGGGAGTTTGACATCCTTGACCTATCGGGCCAGAAATACCTCGAATGGAGGGTAGATGCCATGGCTCACCTCAAGGCAAATGGCCTTGAGGAAACAATTGTGGCAAACAATAATGCCACCCCACAGGAAAAGGCGAAAGCCATTGTGTTCCTCCGCCACCACATTCATGAGAGTCTCAAAACTGAGTACTTATTTGTGGAGGATCCTATAGAATTGTGGGAGAGCCTGAATGAGCGTTATGCTCATCAAAATGAAGTTTTACTCCCACAAGTAACACATGAGTGGAACACTATAAGGTTCCAGGACTTTAAGTCCATCACTGAGTACAACAGTGTTATCCACAGGATCACTTCTCAATTGAGACTATGTGGTAAAATGATCACTCAGGAAGAGATGTTGGAGAAAACTTTCTCCACTATGCATGCTTCAAACATATTATTGCAACAACAATATAGATTAAGAAATTTCAAAAGATATTCTAACTTGTTGAAAGTATTGTTGGTTGTTGAAAAGAATAATGAGCTCCTAATGAAAAACCACAACCTAAGGCCTACTGGCTCAACAGCTGGCCCAGAAGCAAATGCTATGAACAAAGCGTTCCATGATAGGAACGACAATGAACGTGGGCAGCAATCACGCCGTAACAATGGGCGTGGACGAGGTCGTGGTCACTATGGGAGCCGTGGTGGCCGTGGTGGTCGTGGTGGCCATGGGCGTGGCCGAGTCTACAACAAAAGCCACGATAATCACCGTGAGAACCATGGCTACAAAGGGGGTGTGAAGCAACAGGTCCAGACGGGTCCATCAGGATCCTCCCAGAAATCCAAATCAGCATGCTACAGATGTGGCGTGACTGGTCACTGGTCAAAGGTATGCCGCACAGCTCCACACCTAGTGAAGCTGTACCAAGCTGAAAAGAATAAAGAAAAGGCTACCGAGACCAACTACATCGATAACAAAGATGTGGATAGGTCACCTGTGACTAGTCTGGATGTCAATGACTTCCTCAACTTTGAAAATGATGATGGCTATGCCTTAGGGGCTTAAATGAAAAGCACGAGCCCCTAAATATCTCTACTATCTCCCATGTTATTGTATAATATTTGCAATGTATTTTTTATATCTCATGTTTTAACTTCTCTCTCGTAGGACCTTGTATAATAGAACTTGTGTAATGGAATTATCCTTAATATATGAAGCTTTTATTTATGTCTTAATTCTCCTTTTCTTTATATTGATAGAAAACATGGACTTACCTAAAGTGAAACCCGATGGGAAGGAGCAATGTCTTTTGGACAGTGCGACAACACACACCATCTTGAGGAGTAAAGAATACTTTACCCAATTAAGAGCCTTTGAAGGCAATGTCACTACAATATCCGGTGTGTCAAAACTCATCGAAGGCTCTGGAAGAGCTGTCATTCTACTCCCAAAGGGAACAAAGCTAGTAATAAATGACGCACTATATTCGAGTAAATCTCGAAGAAATTTGCTAAGCTTTAAGTATGTGCGTCTAAATGGGTTTCATATGGAAACCATGAATGAAAATGGGAAAGAATACTTGTGCATCATAAAACATGAATCTGGCCATAAACAGATTCTCGAAAGGATGCCAACGCAAACCTCCGGATTATATCATACATACATTTATCCGTTTGAGGTCAATGCAATGTTTAACAAAAGGTCATATGCCCAAACTACATTCACATTATGGCATGATCGATTGGGTCATCCAGGGGCAATAATGATGCACAAAATCATAAAGAGCTCACTTGGACATACATTAAAGAACATTAAGGTTCTTCCGTCCAGTGATTTTAATTGCACTGCTTGCTCACTTGGAAAGCTAATTATCAGGCCTTCTAAAAACAAGATTGCAAGTGAAAATCCTGCATTCTTAGAAAGAATCCAAGGAGATATATGTGGGCCAATTGCTCCACCATGTGGACCATTCCGATACTTTATGGTGCTAATTGATGCATCTACACGTTGGTCACATGTAAGCCTACTATCAACAAGAAATGTTGCATTTGCTAAACTCCTTGCCCAAATAATCCGATTGAGGGCCCAATTTCCGGATTATACAATAAAGAAAATCCGGCTCGATAATGCAGGAGAATTTACATCTCAAACATTCAATGACTATTGTATGTCAATTGGACTTGATATAGAGCATCCAGTGGCTCATGTTCACACACAAAATGGTCTTGCTGAATCATTGATAAAGCGATTGCAATTAATTGCCAGACCATTATTGATGAAATCAAAATTACCACCATCGGCATGGGGACATGCAATATTACATGCAGCAACCTTAATTCGATTAAGGCCAAGTGCAAACCATGAACATTCCCCTATGCAACTTGTGTCCGGTAAGGAGCCAAATATTTCACATCTAAAAATATTTGGATGTGCGGTTTATGTCCCTATTGCTCCACCTCAGCGCACAAAGATGGGACCCCAAAGGAGATTGGGAATTTATGTTGGTTTTGAGTCTCCCTCGATAATCAAATATCTTGAACCAACAACTGGTGATTTATTTACAGCTAGATTTGCTGATTGCCATTTTGATGAAAATACATTCCCAGCCTTAGGGGGAGAAAAGAAAAATGGGGACCCACATGTGAAAGAAATCACATGGAATGCAACTGCATTATCCCATCTTGATCCAAGAACAAAAATGTGTGAACAAGAAGTACAACGGATCATTCATTTGCAAAATGTAGCAAATCAGTTACCAGATGCATTTACTGATACACAGAAGGTAACTAAATCACATATACCTGCAGCAAATGCTCCATCAAGAATTGAAATACCCAATGGATTGCTAGATGCATCCATCGCAAGCGAGTCTACAACACGCCGAAAGCGTGGTAGACCATTAGGCTCAAAAGATTTGAAACCGAGAAAGGCAAGAAGCCAAAAGGGTATAGCAGGAGAAGCCACAATGGATCATGAGAATGATGGTAAAGGCAAAGATATTGAAAATGAGAATACCTCAACAGAGGATGATATTCTAGACAAGAATAATGATATCGATAACTTTGAGATTTCCATAAACTATGTGTCAACAGGCACGCAATGGAATCGAAAAGATGTAATTGTCGATGATATATTTGCCTACTCAGTGGCTAGTAATATTGTAATTGAAGATGATGATTTTGAGCCAAAATCGGTCGATGAATGTCGACGAAGAAATGATTGGCCAAAATGGAAAGAGGCTATTCAGGCAGAACTAAAATCGCTTGAAAAGCGAGAGGTCTTTGGACCAGTAGTTCATACACCAAATGGTGTGAAACCAGTCGGCTATAAATGGGTCTTTGTACGTAAAAGAAATGAGAAAAACGAAATTGTAAGGTATAAAGCAAGGCTTGTAGCACAAGGTTTTTCTCAGATCCATGGAATTGATTATGAAGAAACATACTCTCCAGTAGTTGATGCAACTACGTTGAGATTCCTAATTGGACTGACTGTCTTTGAAAGGTTACAAATGCGCCTCATGGATGTCGTTACAGCATATTTATATGGATCACTTGATACAGACATCTACATGAGAGTCCCCGAAGGACTCAAGCTGCCTGAGGCCAATAATTGTGGACCTCGAGAAATGTTTTCCATAAAATTGAGGAGGTCATTGTATGGGCTAAAACAATCTGGACGAATGTGGTACAATCGCCTCAGTGAATACCTCATGAAAGAGGGATACAAGAACGACACCGTTTGTCCATGTGTTTTCATCAAGCGATCCGAAAAGGGATTCGCTATTATCGCAGTTTATGTTGACGATTTAAACATCGTCGGAACTCCAAATGAGCTTCAAGATACTGCGAAATATTTGATGAAAGAATTCGAGATGAAAGATCTCGGACAAACAAAGCTTTGTCTTGGCTTACAAATTGAGCACTTAAGGGATGGAATCTTTATCCATCAGTCTAATTACACCGAGAAAGTTCTTAAGAGATTTTACATGGACAAAGCACACCCTTTGAGCTCTCCAATGGAAGTTCGATCCCTCAATGTAGAAAAGGATCAATTTCGTCCCCGAGAAGAGGACGAAGAGGTTCTTGGTCCTGAGGTACCATATTTAAGTGCAATTGGTGCTTTAATGTACTTAACTAACAATACAAGACCAGATATTGCTTTTGCAGTAAATTTGTTGTCCAGGTATAGCACTGCACCCACAAGGAGGCATTGGAACGGGATCAAACATGTATTCCTCTATCTCCGAGGCACACATGATCTTGGGTTGTATTATCGTAACCAAAGGGATGCGACCTTAATTGGATATGCAGATGCAGGGTACTTGTCTGACCCACACAAAGCCAAATCTCAAAATGGCTATGTGTTCACATACGGAGGCACTGCCATCTCTTGGAGATCAACGAAGCAGACTGTGACTGTCACATCATCAAATCAAGCAAAATTGATTGCACTATATGAGGCAGGAAGAGAATGTGTGTCCCTTCGAGCAATGATTCAATTCATCCAGAAAGAAAGTGGAATGAAACCAATGACTGATGATCCAACAATATTATATGAGGATAACTCAGCATGCGTTGCTCAGATGAAGAAGGGCTACATCAAAGGAGACCGAACAAAGCACATATCTCCAAAATTCTTCTCCACTCGTGAATTGGAAGAAGCTGGTGAAGTGGACATCCAACAAATTCGATCAAATGACAATTTGACTGACTTGTTCACAAAGTCTTTAATCCCCAAGAAATTTGGAGAACTGGTATCCAGAATTGCTATGTGCAGACTTCGAGACATATGTTGAAGTCAGGGGGAGTATCATACGCGCTGCACTCTTTTTCCCTTCGATCAAGTTTTTTATCCCACTGGGTTTTGCTTGACAAGGTTTTTAATGAGGCAACATCAAGGCGTACAATGGGATCAATGGTTGCACTCTTTTTCCCTTCGTTCAGGTTTTTATCCCACTCGGTTTTTCCTGACAAGGTTTTTAATGAGGCACCGTCTACCCATATCCTACTCCATGAAAAGAAGGTGAATATTCAAGGGGGAGTGTTATGAAGTCCAAATTTATGAAGTCCAAATTATCATACTACAAGCTATCTATTTACACACACATGTATTACACATATTATGTATGAACAAGTGTATAATGGAGGAAAATTTGTACAAGGTGAATTATTCACCTTCTTCACCTCCTTATTTCCATGCATAAATCATGGAGATTTACCAAAGTTTTACCCCACTCTTGGCCTATAAATATGGCCATCATCCATTGTAAAACTTGCACCAAAGTAGAGTAAGAAATACACTCTCTAAAGTTCTTACTCTCCCTCCCTCTCTTCTAATGATCTAAAAGTCCTCATAAAGTTTGTTTAAGTGTTTTCCCAAAAGTTAAAGTGATCTTGCTTTCATAAATCTTTTCATAACAGATTCTTTGATTTTTCTTTTATATTTATTGACAGATGAATTAATTTATGCTTTCAATTTAGATTTAAGAAATGAAATACACGAGGAACATATTTGTATGTAAGATATTAATAACCCAACATCATCTTCATTATCCCAATCGCAATGTCTATCAATCTGTATTTATAATTAAAGGTATCTTTTTTTTATAAGGTAAGAATTCGGATACCAAACAGACTTGGTAAACCGAGAGGCCGTTAGAAAACGGCAGCCGAGAACGACTAAGAAATTCAAAGCAAGCAGGAAAAGCTAAAAGAAGTACAAATTTCCGAAAATAAGAGCTAAAAAGAATTTGAGATCGGGGTGAGTAAAGTACTAAAAAAGCGCCACAGGCAACATGTCGGCCCCATTTGGGCGTACGAAATGGACATCTGACGTTCCCTCCACCTAGATGAAGGATCTTCAGAAGTCTCGGAGCACCAAGCGACCAGGCCTAATACAACTCGGTTCGATGCCAAATTCAGCTCCAACTCCCGAAAAAAAAAGTACATAATAAGCCTCGAGCTATCCTGCAAGAAAAGAAGTCGACCTTACCTATGCAAAGGAAGGCCTTATTAATATTATTATTTGTTTTCCAAGACTTGCGGCCCAAGCATAACCCTTTTTCTTCCTTTTTTTTTCCTTATTTTCCAAATTCTTTTTCTTTTTTCTTTTTTATTTTTCCTGTCTTCTTTTTTCTTATCTCAGTTCTTTAGGCAGAGCGAACATCATCACCGCAGGGCGTAGGCCACCACACGACGACAATGGAGGGGGTGTGATCCAGTCAAAGAAGTCGATGGCAGCAGGTTGGACGAATAAGTGGACCGCGGATGACCGGGCATCCTAAAGCCAGCATCAGAGAAATTGGTAGATGAAGACGACGGACGAGGGTGAGGAGAGGGGCGATTTGACAGGCCTTGGCCCGAAGGAATCGAGTAGCCCGAAACAAGGACGGACAACCTCGGCACACCGGAGAAGACAAATTTGATATAGGGCTTTTGTTTGACTCAACCATTAAAGCATAGAGAAAATCAAACCAACCCAGCAAACTACACATATCAGAAATTAACAGAAATTAGATCAAAAATCATGTGTCCAAGCTACTCCTTCATAAAAGAATGGGTCACGAACTTTCAATCGGCTTTCTCAGCCATATGAATGTGTAGGCTTTCTCAGCCAAGAAAAGGAGTTTTTCTTAATCATGGAAAGGATTGAAGGCTTTCTCAGCCAAGAGATTTTAGCATTTTTTCATGCTAATACGGTTCAAAGGGAAAAGGGGAAAGGGGAAGGTCTCGTCCCCGTAAAATGATCCCTTTCTCCAGATCCATGCTCGTATTGAAAGGAGGAGGTAAAATCACAACTCAATCGAGCAAATAGGCCAGATATTGTAGAAGATTTGGGGCTTTTAATTTTTTGAATCGCGATGTCTACAGATATATATTTGTAATTAAAAATATGATCAAAGATTCTAATAGTAATTATAATTAGGTTTAAATTTTACATTGTAAACCCCAATCTCATTCGCTAATTACCAACCGATCTTCTTGTTTTCTATAAGTTGCGGTTATTGTTTTGATGATGTTGGGGTTCTGTGACCATCCCGTTTAATGACTATGAAATCTGTTTTCTTAATAAAAAATTAAAGAATATCGACTCTTTTTCAAAAAAAAAAAGTTGCAGTTTCTAATTTTTTAAAAGTATTTAATGGAATAATTTAACCCTTTTTGTTAAAAATCAATAAATAAAGCCAAGACAGAAGCCTCTGTTTAAAGCACGTGTGCCGAATGCCGATATATATACAGTATGTGGTGTTGATTTGAAAGCTGAATTATTCGACCCCCTTCTTCATCCAAGGACGTACATTACTGGCTAATAGACCGGATTATATTACTGCACGTTAATGACAATGACACTTCTTCGAACCACGATCGACGTGGACCCTTCCCGATATATATTGTATACAAGAATAAAGTAATGTTTTTTTTAGGGAATATTGTATTTAACCACCCTTTATTTTACACTTGTTGCAATTAACCACCATTTATATTTTTTTCTACACTTAAGTAACCACCCCTTATTTGTAAATATGTGCATTTAACCACCCATTTTGATGAAAAACGTTATTTTCTTCGTTAAGTAAAGTAAATTACGTTTTTGCCCTTCTTTTTTAATTTTATTTACAATAAATAAAAGAATTTAGGAATAAATTGAGCTTGGAATGTCATTATCATTGGATTTCGGCCTACATCTCAACCTTTTGAATCTCGAGCCGTCGTCCATCAATTTAGACACGATCGACTCCAAGGGACGCTCAAAGTCGTTAAAATCAGATCCAAAACCTATGATCTTTGCATCGGCGAAGTCGTGGTTCTTCTTCGCTATTGGATGGAGGGAAGGAATTATTACGGAGGAAATTACGTCAGGGTTGTAAAAATCGTCGTACGTATTGGAACTTGAAAGTGTCAATTATGGTTTTTCCTTTATTTATTTATTGTAAATAAAATTTAAAAAGAAAGGAAAAAACGAAATTTACTTTACTTAACGGGAAAAATGACGTTTTTCATTAAAATGGGTGGTTAAATGCACATAATTACAAATAAGGGGTGGTTAAGTGTAGAAAAAATATAAAGGGTAGTTAATTGCAATAAGTGCAAAATAAAGGGTGGTTAAATGCAATTTCCCATTTTTTATGAGGGACATACTACTTTGGTGAGAAACTCAAGAGTTCGTAAAATATTACTATAAATTTTTTTAATCTTATAAGTCAAAGGTTGTGCTATATATATAAGAGTGAATTATACAAAAACAATTACAATGCTATACAAAATAATACAAATAAATAGGAAACTAAAAATTTTACAAATTATTTCTTCTAAATATATCTCTAATGCCTTAGGCAAGCTCATGAAGAAATTTTGATATGGAGTTCGGACTTCAGAAAATCAAAATGCCGAGAACCAATCGCTTTGATGAAAACATCCACAATCTGATCAGTAGCGCACTAATATGCTGAATAAGAAGCTCATTTAAAAAGTCCACATGTATATGCTTGGACTGAGTGTTCAAGATAGGATTACGAGTCATAATGTGGCACATAGACTATCATAAAGAAGAACATGTTGTGTCACAAGATGTTGACGAAGATCAAGAAGCAACATCTAGATCCAACTACTCGAATCAACAGTAGCAACAATAGCTCGATACTCCACTTCTGTACTAAACCGAGCAACAACCTTATATTTGCGAGAAGTCCAACTGATGAAAGTGGAGCCAAAATAAATGGTGAAGCCAAACCGAGAGTGAGATTACTCATTTGTGTTCCACACTTCCACTTAACTATATAAACATCAAATTAATATTTTAAAATTAAAAAAAATATTCATATTCTAGACAACTATATAAACATGTGTGCATGATTTTCTTAAAATTCAGATTATACAATTTTTAAAAATTAAAAAGGAAGTTTTTGTATAAAATATTTAAAAAATTATATAATATAATTTTTAAGTTAAAAATTTGCACACATGTGTATATATTTGTTTCAAATATAAAAAAATTATTTATTTAAATATCAATTTAATATTTATTGAGTTGAGTTAAGTGGATGATACACCGAAGATGGAACAAATGATTTGTGCTAAAGATGAAGATGGGAATCACATAAATAATAGAAAGAGAAACTAACTAAATTAATAAACTTATTAGTGAAAGATTACTAATTAACCACCTCATTTTCTTATTTAACACCTCCTTTTAATTAAATCTCTATCATTAAAAAATTGTGATCTAATGATCTAGATTCCAATTCATGTTCCCACGTATATTTTACTAGAACCTAAAATGTAAGCCAAAAAAAATGAGAGGTATGGGCTGTTGAGAAGCTTGGGCTTTTAGACTCAACTTAATTGGCCATTATGAAAATTGGTCTCGATTCAATTTTGCAATATTGGATCAATATTCAAACAATATAACAAAAAAACATTATTGTTCATGGTACAAAATGAAATAAACATTTTTTCTTCATAGATCACGTAGCAGTTGATATAAACATACAAGCTAATTTAGATAAACATGGAAAAGCATGCGAATCGTAGTACGACGCTAGCTTTAAGGCGTTTTATTGTAAGACTTAACGATAGGCCAAAGCTGATAATACAGAAATCAGCTAGCTAATAATACATTATTTATGAGCTGGCAAGCTAGAGCGTGCTAGCTAGGTAGTTCGATCATTTTGTGACCAAGCTGATGAACTTATTCAAGGCCTGGGCAGAATTGCCTTTAGGCTCCGCAGCATCCTCCTCTGCGAGCCCCTTCAACGCTCCGATCTTCTCCCTTATTTTCCGCCCTTCCTCTTCCGCCATCACCCTCTTCAGCGCTCTCTCCGCGGTCTCCTTAGTCAGGCTCCCGCCCTCCACCGCAACTCCGATCCCCCACACGCTCTCAACGAGCTTAGCGTTCAGTGTCTGGTCGTATTGGCCAGCAACGGGCCTGCATATGATGGGCACCCCCGCGGCTATACTCTCCATCACGGAGATCCACGTTGCCTGTCTCAGCTGCGCCCCAACAGCCTCGTGACTCAACACCTTCTTCTCGAGAAGCTCTGTCCTGACCGGTCCCCACGTGTAATTTGAGACCACCATGCCTTGGCCGCTCTTGGATGTCCTCTCGACGAACCCCTCTGAGAGTTCGCCCCCCAGAGGGGCCATGTACCAGAGGAACGACACCCCCGTGGCCTCGAGCGCCTTAGCCACCGCGTCTATTTCTTCTTGCGGGAGAGGCAAGATGGGGTTCGAGCCGTAGTTTTCATATAGGTTGATGTATACGACTGAGTTGGGAGAGGTGAGGCGGGCGTCGAGCCAAGAGAAAATGTCGTCGGTTCTGTCGAGTTGGATGGGTGGGAAGGGGAGGGTGAGGGAGAAGAGCCCCCCGAAGTGGAATTTGTCGTTTAGAAGGGCGGCGGAGACGGAGGACTCGAGGTGGTGGAAGGAGTTCATAAGCACGGCTTCCGCCTTGGGGAGGCTGAGAGCCATGTTGTGGAACGTCTTGCTGAGTAAAGAGTCGTCTATGCCCGGCGCAAGAACACCGTAAGGCAAATCGGATAAGCCAACTCCGGGCGGGAATCCCGGGAGAGGAAGTGCTTTGTTCGGCAGCGTTGGGACGCCTGCAAATTCAAAAATTGTATAAATATTAGTTTTTGGTCATCTAGTCGGGAAAAGCAGTTATACTTTAGAAAATAGTATCATAAAGTCTCAGTTTTGACTCTCGAGAACTCTTCCCTTAACAAAAAGAAAGAAAGAAAGAAAGAAAGAAAATACCAGGAGTGAGATTGACGTAAGAATCACCCCACTTGCGCCTGATATCATCGGCATGGATATAGGCACCCAAGCTGGTGGCGGAGGAAGCCCAAACGGCTGACCACGGGATGCCCCTCTCCTCGGCGATCTCCCGGCAGAGATCCGCGAGGAAGGCGTCCGCCACGACGTAGGTGATCTTGGATCCTAGCTCCTCCTCGCCCTTGGTAAGGCTCTCTTTCAAATTCGCTCCTATCTCCTTTAGGTAAGCTTCGATTATCTCCTCCGGGGTGGCCCCACTGGATGCTCCCGAAGACCAGTCGCCCACAGCGGCGATTGCGAGGTTCTGGTCCTCTTGAGGGTCCCAGAACCAGTAGAGGTACATGGCGTAGAAGACGTTAGTGAACAGGGTGACCTGGACGTCCGGGTTGGCGGCAGCGATCCTTCTGCTTAGGAGGAAGAGGGTTTCCGTGTGGGGTGGCTGAAAGAATGAGCACACTGCTACATGGGCCCGTTTTGTGGTGGCCAAACCACGAGTGGCGCCGGTGGCGGTTTTGGTGGCTAACAAGGGTAGCATGATGCTTTAATATTGATTAGTAGTGGCCGGTTGAAGTTAATTGTGGGGAGAGTTGGAAGACAAAGTTGCATTTTATATGGGTTTGGAGGTATAAAATACGTAGAAACTAAATATGAGAGTATGTATATCCTTGTACGTATATGCATACACCACTAGCTATAAACCTATCTAGAACATGTGAAAAATAAGAAAATTTGGGACCATATATATACAAACAACAATTGCAGATAGGTACAAGGAATACAAAGCTAACAAACAATATTGCCCATAATCCCAGTCCCCACACACCATAACGTAGCAGTGTCTACTTTGGACCAGAGGAATCCAAAATGTTAAAAACGCGCGCAAATCAATATGTGAAATTGATTGGTTTTGAGAAGATATATATATATATATATATTCTTTTTACTTGAATTGGTATACAGATTGATTTTTATGATTTCTTTTATCTCACGAGGATGTCGATCGTAACTGCACTGGATTTGATTATGACACCTACTTGGAAGGTCCCCGCATATGTTTTAATACATTTTGGGGTTTATAAGGGGAGGGCAATTGTGTGTCGTATAGCGGGCTTTATGTGGTTTCTTTTGGGGTTATTTTAAGGGTCTTAATGCACAACCCATTTATAATAGTAAAACTAACACAAATTCGAGCTTCAAATTGGATTGTTCACATTCGAACTTCAAATTCTGCCAAACCGAACGCAAATTCGAGATTGCGTTTTGACGATCTGCCACTCCTGCATAAACTTAATTATAGTTGTGATATAATTACAATTCAAAAACTCATTCTGTACAATTTATTTTCCAATTCTACGGTTTGTATGGATTAGAAAATTTTGAAATCGATTTAGATGCAAAATAGGATTTATGGTTGGGGTATAATTAAAATTGTTGTTGTTTCAATTGAGATTTGAGTTCACCCTTAGAATTAAGCTAGGAAAATTTAACTAGCAGATCAGAAACATAAATACTTATATAGAAGAATCGAATGCCTAGCTTTAGCATACTATTTAAATTGTACATGATTGGTCGGTGTAATCTATGAATTGCACAGTCAAGTCTCTTGTTTTGGTTGAATCACATACCCGTCAATCGAATTTTGATAAACAATATATTTCTTGGTAGAAATTATAGAGGGCACAAAAGAGAGTTGGGATAGAAAATTTTGAGAATTTATTTATTAAGAATCAATATGTAAATTAAGTTAAGTAAATTAAATTGTTATTAATTTTTTTGGGTTGTGAATAGTAGTTATATATTTTAATCAGTTGGACACAATACACATGGTACATTTTCATGAATAAGTCAAATGAAAACTTTTATTTAACAAGAAAACTAAGTTAGAATGACAAGTTTACTTAACGAAGGAAGTAATATTTTATGAGTTTTAATTTATTTAGAATTAATTAATTTTTTAACAGGGTTTACTAGTTTTTTAATAGGATTTTAGTTCCCTCTATAATACACTTAATTTATGTCCTTAGAGCATAGGTTAGAAAAACCGTCTTTATTTACCATTTATTATTTTTTTTCTCTCGATCTATTTTTTATCTATCAGGTTATTGCTCTCTTTTTTCCCATTTGGTATTAGGGTTGTTTATCGGTCCAAAACCGAACAGAACCGAGGAAAACCGAACCGAACCATAACCGAATTTTGGAATTTTCGGAACCGAGGACCGAACCGAGTAAGCTCGTCTCGGTTCGATTTTTATTCGGTTCAATTTTCAGGTAAAAATCGAATTACCCGAACCAATGAACAACCCTATTTGATATTACACTTATTTTGATCATTTGTCTTTTACTTTAAGAGTATTAAGTGGCCCAGCTGGACCTATATATTAACTTTATGCGATCATTATGTCCCTTCCTCTTTCAAATCACAAACGAGATTTGGTCGGATGATAATTTCCTTACACAACAGAATAATAAAGTAGAAACAAATACACAAAAATTCAATGCAATTAGTAAACAAGCACACAGTTTCTTTATAGAGGAAATTCACTTCAACGAACAAGTTAAATAGCTAAACCTCTATCTCCCTTGGAGGATTTTGAATGATAGCTTTGTTGATAGATTAGTTCCTTAGTTACACAATACAAATCCAAACTTCTCTATTACTAGCGATCACCAAATCCTAGCAATACTATTGGATCTAAGTACGAAAGGGAAAAATTCTATCCATTGGCTTAAGCTTTTAAGTTGGAAGGTGGATCCCGACCTTACATATGAAATTGATAAAAACAACACATGACCCGTCTAATTCACAGTCCAATAGAATTTGACATGACATTAGAACATGTTTGATCTAGGTCCTGATCCTTAGTCTATTAATGGGCTAGGCAACCTAAAGGCATGACGTCAAGTGCAACTGGCTTATTACGGGGCCAGACACTTAATGGGCATGTGAATGAAAGTATATCCCACATTGGGAATTCTGATAAAAACTTGTCTGGTATATAAGCCCTGGGGTTACTCTGGTCTCCTATTGTCAATTGGTTTTAGGATGGAATCCCATTGGACTTGTTTATTGGGCCTAACGTGTATATGCGCACGGACAAACGTGTGGATCCCTACATTATATATTGGCTCATTGAACTTTAACATGGTATCAGAGCGGTTTAGTCTTGTGTCCCAATCCCTAGTCTTAATGGGATACCCGACTTAAAGGCGTGACATCAAGTGCGACTAGTATGTTGGTAGTCGTACTTGAGGGGGCGTGTGGAAGAAAAGATTCACACATTGAAAATTTGAAAGATAAAAAGTCTTAACACGCATATGGTTTTGGGTGGGCCAATTTGAAAGATAAAAAGTCTTGAAAGATAAAACGAACTTGGATTAATCCTCATATTGTCAATTTGTATCAAGATACACTACACCATTCTGCAGCTTTAGCGACCACATAATATGGTCGCTAATTAGTAACAATATAGACGCCAATGGTCGCTAATGTGGACGTCAAACCGGGGGAAAAAATAAAACCAAATTAGCGACCACGTGGTCGCTAATTAGGGCGTCCAGATGGCCGCCGACCATATATAGTCACAATAAATGCGCGGGCAATTTTCCCGCCAGCCACCAGCGACCATGTGGTCGCTATATTTTGCGACCATATGGTCGCGATGTACAGAACCCATAGCCGCGACCATTTGGTCGCTAAATGTAGCGACCATGTGGTCTCCATCCCTCTAGCGACCATATGGTCGGTACATTTAGCGACCACATGGTCGCTGACATAGATCAGATGTTTTGGCGGGTAATTTCCCGCGTTTTTGGCGACCACTTGGTCGCTAAAAACAATATTTGGTAAAATTGCTGCCATTTCAGCATATATACCTAGGTTGTAAAAATTTAACTTTCATTCCGCTACATTCACACAACCTCATACATAGCTCTCTCCCAAAAAATTCACAAAAGAAAGAAGCAATCATTCACAAATCTGGATTAATTCTAGGAAGGAATTCCGTCAATTTTTACCAACAGCTTTATGTATTTATAACTTATTCTCCATATTTCATTCTGTCATTATATTATTTTAGAGAAATATTGTTGGTAGAAAGTTTTCGTTTATATAATTATAATAGATTGTGTTATATAATCGTTAACTTCATATAGCATAGCAATTGGTTGAAGAGATTGTTTGTTCTGATATACTGCATGGGGCGACCATATGGACGCTAATTAGCGACCATAATTAGCATCCATATGGTCGCCAAAAACAGGCTTATATGCACCCGAATTAAATTAATTATAGTCTTATATTGAATTGCAGGAAGGAAAATGCGTGAATGGATATATGTGCGTAATATAGATGGCTTTTTGAACAACGAGTTTTTAGCTAGCGTTAGGCAATTTCTCGACTTCTGCAAATCTATGCCGACCTATGACCCATTCGAATTAAGGTGTCCGTATCGGAGGTGCAAGAATAAGAAACTGATTTCTGTAGAAGATGTGCATTATCACCTTGTTAAGGAAGATTTTGTTCCTAAATATTACCATTGGGTTTTGTACGGGGAGACAGATGAAATGTTCGCTACATTGTTGGCCGAGTCTAGACAGCATGAAGGCTGTAGCAGTACTGATCCAACACCACCAGTATATGGTGGGAATGAAAATCGAATGGAACATATGGTATATGATAGTTTTAATGCCCGAAGTCATTACACTGCTGAGGATCCCGTGTAGAATGAGGATATAAGGCATGAGCAAGGGGTGCAATATTATAATGAAGCGCCCAATCCCGATGCACAACGTATGTACGACATGCTGTCGGCCGCAAATAGGCCGTTGTGGCCTGGATGTGATATGACCTAGTTGGAGGCGGCGACTGAGCTACTTAGCCTAAAGTCAAAGTTAAGGATGACGGAGCGCGGATATGACATGATCTCGGATTTTTGCGGACGCGTTTCTCACTTGGAGGCGACATTACCAACCACATTTTACGACACGAAAAAATTGGTTGAGGGTCTCGGTCTTCCGTACGAGGCCATTGATTGTTGCCCAAACTCTTGCATGATATATTGGGGTGCAGATGCAGAATATACGACATGCAAAATATGTGACTATCCTAGATGGAGGCAAGGCAAGTCAAAGCTCATTCCCTATTCTCGTATGTTTTACTTGCCAATAACTCAACGGTTGTAGAGGTTTTACGCATCGGTGGTGACTGCCGAACACATAAGATGGCATGCATAGCACATACAAGATGGGGTGATGAGACATCCGTCAGATGCAGAGGCATGGAGACACTTCAATGTTGTGTGGCCAGATTTTGCAGCAGAAACACAAAATGTGAGACTAGGCCTGTGCACGGATGGTTTCAATCCGTTCGGGGCGTCCGGGCCCCAATACTCATGTTGGCTTGTGATTCTAACACCCTACAACCTTCCTCCGTTGATGTGTATGCGAGAAGAAGTTTTTTTTACGGTTATGGTACTTGGACCGAAGAGTCCAAAGCAAAAGTTGGATGTCTACTTGCAGCCGTTGATAGCCGAGCTGAAGGATTTGTGGCTTAATGGGGTGTACACATACAATTCTTGGAGGAAGCAGAATTTTGTCTTGCGTGCAACTGTAATATGGACTATTAGTGACTTCCCGGCATATTCGATGTTGTCAGGTATGTTGTTTTACATATGCTTAATTAATTTGAAAATATTATATATAATCATGCATATATGATTTGTGAAATTTAATGCGTTGTACCAATTATATGTATGTGTAGGCTGGAGCACTTCTGGGAAATACGCGTGTGCTTATTGCATGGAGGACACCGATGCATTTTATGTAACACATGGACACAAAATGTGCTGGTTCGATTGTCACAGGAGGTTTACAGAACATGATCATCGCTTCCAAAACAATAAGACCGATTTCAAGAGGGGTAGAAGGGAACGGCGTGGTCCCCCAGTACTCCGAGACGGATAACGAAATATTAGACCAGATAAACAATATGGGGTTGATGAAGATAACGGAAGTGGGAGCTGAGGAGCACAATGCCGCGGTCAGTAGAGGTTCGGGTTGGAAGAAGAAAAGCATTTTCTGGGACCTACCTTATTGGCCCAGTCTGCTGGTAAGACATAATTTAGATGTCATACACATTGAAAAGAATGTCTTCGATAATGTTTTCTTCGCCATTCTCGATGTTCCGGGGAAGTCGAAAGACAAGTGGTTGGCCAGAAAGGATATAAACGAATTGTGCAAGCATCCAGAGTTGGAACCCGACGAGGAGGACAATAGGTATCCAAAGGCTTGCTATGCACTAGATCGTCGTAAAAAACAAGTGCTTCTGGAGTGGTTGAGTTCCGTAAAATTCCCGGATGGCTACGTGTCCAACTTGAGCCACTGCATTGACTTGCACAAGCTTAGACCCTTTGGGATGAAGAGCCATGATTGTCATGTGTTCATGCAAAGGTTGATGCCTGTTGGTTTTCGAGCATTTCTTGATGACAAAGTCTGGGAGCCCATTGCTCAGCTAAGTGCGTTCTTCAGGGACCTGACGTGTTACGAGCTTAAGCCTGAGGTGGTTAAGCAATTGCACAAGGAAATACCAATAATTTTGTGCAAGCTGGAGCGTATCTTTCCCCCCACATTATTTGATTCAATGGAGCACTTGCCTATTCATCTGCCACTGGAAGCTTCACTTTGTGGCCTTGTCAATTATAGATGGATGTATCCAGAAGAAAGGTATGTACAATTATATGCACTTGTACAATTTTGGTTTTATGTAATTAAGTTGTATAAGAAATGGTCTTCAATGTATATTGTAGCTTCCTAAAAAGACTGAAGGGCACAATTGGCAATAAAGCCCACGTTGAGGGGTCAATTTGTAGTGCCTATCTCGTTAAGGAGACATCCACATTTTTCTCGTATTATTTTAGCTCACATGTCGCGAGTAATCATATGGATATCGCCCGCAACGTGAGTTGCACACTTCTAGTTGGGGTTGATCCGGGAGATTTGTCTATTTTCACAACAACTGGTCGAACCTTGTGTAGCAGATCAAGTGGTCGTGTTCTCGCAGATGATGAATTCCATGTGATCCAAACTTACATACTCATGAACTGCGTCGAAGTGGAACCCTATATTCAGTACGTTTCTATAATCTCAACTAATTAATATTATATATATGTTAATTTGAATAAAGTAGGGGTTTAATATAAGTACGTACTTGATTCAATTACTCTTTAGTAGATACTATTTGACAAACTTCGTGCGGTCGTCAAATCAAACAATAACCGACGCTGAAGAGCAAAACATTTTGCAAAGACACTTTCACCTCTGGGTTTACTCCCATGTAAGGATTTCCTGAATTAATTTCAATTTAATTTCAAATTGTATATATGTTGATTTCAAAATGTATTATATATATGTTGATTTCAAATTGTATTTGACGGTTAAATGTTTCCTCGATCCACATGCAGGCTGGCAGTCCGGCAGTTACAAATCCTAACATTGCAACACTAGCTCGTGGACCCTCTAAAAAAGTGAGGACATATCATGGTTATTTTGTGAATGGTTACCGATTCCACACGAGGGCCCACGCATCAACCAGGGCTACTGACAGTAGAGGAGTTTGTGTTCTAGGACAAAGCTTCGGCACTGACGAGGAGGACTTCTATGGTGTGCTAGAGGAAATCATTGAGCTGGATTACATATCTCCAACCGTCAAGCGCCCTATTGTCTTTAATTGTTCGTGGTTTGACACTAGAAGTCGTGGAGGAACACGCATTCACCCTCCCCTAAAGCTTGTCGATGTTCATAGACATAAAATGTTGAGAACAAAAGATCGTTACATCTTAGCACATCAAGCCACTCAAGTTTATTTCCTCGATTACTCAAAGATGAGGCATGCAGATGCTGAATGGATACCGGTCTGTAAAGTGAAGTAACGTGTGTGGCCCGATGAAGGTACGTGCGTAGACCCTCATGAGAGTGGTTCCAGGGGCGTTGACGTTGAAGAGGCATTTCAACATGATTCTTCCCTTCCACGAGTTATCTACGACACATAAGATAATTATCCACTTGGTCCGCTAAATGACCAAAACGGAGAGGATCATGTCGTTGAGGAACAAGCAGATACGTCTAGTGAAACGTCTGAGGGGGAGTTTGAGACTGAGACGGATACAGATGAGGAAGATATGTAATCAGGATACTATTATTGTGTTGTCATTGACTTTTCTGATAACATTATTATCATTTACTATTCCGATTTACTATTTTCTATTACTATGTTGATAATACTATTCTGATAATACTATTCGGATTCACTATTTTCTATTACTATGTTGATAATACTATTCTGATAATACTATTCGGATGACACTATTCGGATGACACTATTCTGATGACACTATTATCACTAGCTAGATTGATGACAAGAGTCATGCATGCACATCACAAGTGGTCATCCATTTCCAACCATAAAATGAGACTTCATCTCCAATTCCAACATGCATTAGTCTTCCATCCTCATCTCCAACTCCAACATCAAACCCTCACCTAAAGCTTCGATTCCATCTCTAATTCATCCGATCAATGGCTCAAAGGAGAGCGCGTTCCAGGCGCACGGTCGCCTTTGCTCCAGAACTCATCCATTTCTCAATTGTGCATGTGCGTGGGGATAGGGAGAGAAGAACTGAATGGAGCACCAGACCTAATCACGCATTAGGAGTTGCGATGTCATCTGGCGGGGGAGCACCACCGGGATTTGAAGTTTTTCCATTGCGATTCCAAAACAAGTTGTTGAGATTGTCTGAAGTCCTGTAGTTGACAACCCAGAACAAGTTAACGACGCAGAAAATTCTGATATGCCTACTTTGGAAGGGGCAGAAGAAAATGAAGATTCTGATGATGTTGTGTCTGATCCAAGTGAAGAAGCCGCAGAGATAGATAATTCTAACAGTGAGCAGGGCCATAATCGTGAGGTGGTTGACCTCACTCAACTTCAGTTAAACTATCAGCAAAAAGATGCTCACCCAGTAATCAACATCATCTCTGATTACTCAAAAGGTGTTCAAACACGTTCTTCGCTTCAGAATTTTTGTGCCTTCAATGCATTTCTCTCTATCATGGAACCCAAGAACGTGGATCAAGCCTTAAAAGATCCTGATTGGGTGTGTGCTATGCAAGAAGAACTTCATCAATTTGAGAGAAACAAGGTTTGACACCTAGTTCCACGACCCAAAGACAGAACTGTTATTGGAACACGTTGGGTATACAGAAATAAGCTTGATGATTCTGGAAACGTTGTGAGAAACAAAGAAAGACTTGTGGTTAAGGGGTATAACCAACAAGAAGGGATTGATTATGATGAAACATTTGCTCCCGTAGTACGTCTAGAGGCAATTCGTCTCTTGATTGCTTATTCAGCTCATCATGGATTCAAGCTTCAACAAATGGAATTTAAGACTGCCTTTCTGAATGGCTTTCTTAAAGAAGAAGTTTTTGTTGAACAAACCCCAGGCTTCGAAGACGTCACCCACCCGGATCACGTATTCAAACTCGACAAAGCACTTTATGGGTTGAAGCAAGCGCCGCAAGCTTGGTACGACGGGCTCTCTCAGTTCTTGCTACAACACGGATATGTTCGAGGACAGGTGGATAAGACACTTTTTCTTCTTAAAGAGGGAAAGCACACTCTTGTTGTACAAGTCTACGTTGACGACATCATCTTTAGTTCTACAGATGATAAACTTGTGAAGACGTTCGCTAATGATGCGACCCTAGGGTCACAAGGGGCGGATCTAGGCTCGAAACGCCCGGATCTTCTCCGAAAATAGTAACGGGATAAATACGAGACCACAAAGTGGACTCGCGAGCCTCTAATGCTCGTCGGAACGAGGGTGGGACGAGGTAAAGGACTAGAACGTCGATCCAAAGAAGGACTCGACAACGGAACCGGGGTGACGTCGGGCCAAGGCTAGGAGGAATCTCACTCTACTATAACATTGGCTAATTCATTTTGACGTAAAGATTACAATGGGGCGTGGCTCCTTTATATAGAGGAGAACCACGAAACCCTAGAAGCTAGTTGGGAGTGGACTAGGGCTAGTAAGCATACTAGGCCCAAATTACTACTAATAGTAACTACAAAAAATAGAAAGGTTCAACAAACCCTAATGGGCCTTATTCTATCATAATGGGCCGGCCTCTTAAGCATAAGAGAGCACACGCCTAAAATAGTAAAGACGGAAAGTAAATGACGGAAATAGAAATAATAATAAATCATACATAAATAGACTATGTCCTAAGCCAAGGGGGTCTCCAAGGTCTAGGACGTCTCGAGTCCGTAGGAGCTGGGTCCGAGCTAGGGCAGAGTCGCATCATTCTCCCCCGCTTAGCTTCGAAGCGTCCTCGCTTTGACTTGGGTCGGACAAGGCATGGCTCGGCCCTTTGTTTTGTGTTGTTTTTGTTTTGTTTTGTTTTTTTAACAATATTACGAGATCTTCCACAATCCGAAAGATCCCGTTAATAACGGAAATAATAAAACTAACCTAAAAACAAAATATCAAGTAGATCTTTTATAAGATAAGATCTCTTACAAAATCATAACAATTAAATGCAAAATAAAAATAAAATAAAAATAAACAAGATATGCACCGAAATAACCCAAGAGATCTCGGAAATATTCCGCGAGATCTAGGGTTTCCGGATTCGACGCGGGCCGGCGCGGTGGATCTAGCAGCAGGCACGAGACGACTCGCTTCGGCGCAGTGCTGGCGCGTTGTCGGCACACTGCTGCAACACCAAGACTGTGCCACGGCTCGGATCCTGGCACGCTGAGGCTCGATCCTGGCGCGTTGTTGCTGCAGCGCCGAGACTGTGCCAGGACTCGGATCCTGGCACGCTAGGACTCGATCCTGGCGCGCTGGTTGGTAAATCGGCCTTTTGGAGGGGCAAACGATGTCCGTTTTGGGCGAATTTTATATGCTCGGACTCGTATCGAAAAGGCCTACAGTATTATGGAAACAAATTGCATAAAAAGAAACTTTCTGGGGGTCGAAGTAAGGAAGAAGTCGACAAAAAGATATGCTCGACTGATTCAAGGGCAAGAAATCGGCAAACAAGGCAACTATGAACATACAACTAGCAAGCAAAGATGCAATTTCACCAAAATCAATTGAAAGAGTCGAGTAGGGTTTGGGTTTTTTTGTTTTTGTAGATATAGAGAAAGTATGCTCGATACTCAGGGCAAGAAATCGGCAAACAAAGCAACTAAGAGCATGCAACTAGCAAGACAAAGATGTAATTTTACCAAAATCAATTGAAAGAGTCGAGTAGGTCTAGCCTTCTAGGATGTTTTTTTTGTAGAGACGGAGAAGGGACCGTTCGAACCGCCTGATGCTCTGATACCAATTGATGCGACCCTAGGGTCACAAGGGGTGGATCTAGGCTCGAAACGCCCGGATCTTCTCCGACAATAGTAACGGGATAAATACGAGACCACAAAGTGGACTCGCGAGCCTCTAATGCTCGTCGGAACGAGGGTGGGACGAGGTAAAGGACTAGAACGTCGATCCAAAGAAGGACTCGACAACGGAACCGGGGTGACGTCGGGCCAAGGCTAGGAGGAATCTCACTCTACTATAACATTGGCTAATTCATTTTGACGTAAAGATTACAATGGGGCGTGACTCCTTTATATAGAGGAGAACCACGAAACCCTAGAAACTAGTTTGGAGTGGAGTAGGGATAGTAAGCATACTAGGCCCAACATCCAAGCCCAAATTACTACTAATAGTAACTACTAAAATAGAAAGGTGCAACAAACCCTAATGGGCCTTATTCTATCATAACTACTAAAAATAAAAGCTAGTTTGGCGTGTGCTCTCTTAAGCATAAGAGAGCACACGCCTAAAATAGTAAAGACGGAAAGTAAATGACGGAAATAGAAATAATAATAAATAATACATAAATAGACTATGTCCTAAGCCAAGGGGGTCTCCAAGGTCTAGGACGTCTCGGTTCCGTAGGAGCTGGGTCCGAGCTAGGGCAGAGTCGCATCAGCTAACCTCATGGCCAGTGAATTTGAAATGAGTATGGTTGGTGAACTCAAGTTCTTTCTAGGACTTCAAGTTGTTCAAGGAAGTGAGGGTACAAGAGTACCTCAACAGAAGTACCCCAGGGAGTGTGTCAAGAAGTTCGGCTTGGATAATTCAAAATCCTTTGATACACCTATCTCTCCCACCACTTCTTTAGGAAAAGATGAAAATGAGAAGAAAGTTGAACAAACTTTGTATCGAGGTATTATAGGTTCTTGTTGAAGGGTTTCTTGAACAAATAAATTTATATTCAAGACCCCGCTGAGTATAGCGGAGTCAGGTTCGTCCACGGGAATGAGAATAGTGCTAAAGATTAGTCGATAAACTACGAAAAGCAAAGAAAACACGAGCAAACAAGGCCAGGACCGAACCGAAGTGGGTCGTGCACGACCCTATGAGGGTCGATCTTGAGCACACAAACACACGAATGAGCACACAAAACCAAGCAAGGGTTCGAGTACGACCTTATGGGGTCGAGATCGAATTCAAAGTCACAAACTTTAATCAATATATAAAAGACAAATCCTAGGGCTAGGGCTACCACAACAACAATCATACATGCTTCCAACAAGAACTCACAATTATCATGCGATTTAGATCATAGAAGAGTCAACTTTCGCAAACAATTCAAGTTATTCAATCGACTTTCGCAAATTAAACAACTTTCTATCTATCCTTGAACCTAGGAATATCAACTTTCGCAAATAATCCTATTAGAACTAGTCAAAGCAATCAACTTTACACTTTCGCTTTTAGGTTAATCGCAAGACATGCCTCAACTGTCGCAAAGGAATTTAGCACAAGATAGATAGATATGATCCTCAAGCATTCAATTTATGAATTCAAGTTTTTAGACATGCATGATTGTGTCGGGTTTTCACCCAACCCTAGAATCTAAGAAAACTACTCACTCATAGCAAAGAGAAACGAAGACATGATTAATCCAAACGAAATTCAAATTAAAATAAGAGGAAGTCTTACAAAAGTCTCCAACTTGTTCTCCAAGTCTTCCTTCCAACCCAAGATACGTAATAAAAAGCGGAACTAAGCGACCTCCCAACTAAAGGGTTTAGCCTCCTTTTATAGAGGAAAAGGAACCCTAATTAAACTAGGAAATAAGATAAAACAACCTTCCTAAAATACAAAGATAGAATATATCTAAAAGATCTCGGAATAAGGTAAAGTCGGCGCCACGCATGACCCAAATGGGTCGTGCACGACCCTCACAGGGTCGTGCCTGGGGGCATGGTTTTCTGGTTGGGTCGAGCTTGCTCATGTTGGCTCGTGCACAACCTATCTTGACTCAATCTTGGCTTGTTCTTGCTCGTGCACGACCTCCTTTGGCTCGATTTCACTCCTCTTTTTACCTTTCTTCCTAGCTTATCACCTCATAGCTTGTCCATAGCTCATCCACCTTCTCTTGCAAGGCTCTAAATTCTTTGTTTAAGCTCCAAAACGCCTACAAAAAAGACACAAAAGATGCGTAGTTTCCGAATCTCAAGGAAATACGAAAACTAAAGCAAAAAGACTCAAAAAAATAAAACTCTAGCACGAAAACCGACTAAATCTAATCTATCTAGACACTAAAAACCTACCTAAAAAGCGGATATCAAAATACCCCATACTTAGACTTGCTTGTCCTCAAGCAATAATCATGCAAAGTCAAGACCAATAACACAATCTTCAAGCATAGCCTTCGTCAAAACCTTTTAAACCCAAGTGAAAAAGTAGACAAGCAATTTTATAGTCATCACATATGTATGAGTCTCAAGCATAGGCAATCACAATCCAACCTCACAAGGGATTTTAATGTGTTTCACTCATCTCTCATGTGTTTGGGCTATTAAATCAACTCTCATCTCAATCTTCATGCAACATCAACTTTATCATTGAGACTTATATCACCAATCTCTCTACCTAGAGAAGTCAAAACACATCAATCATCATAAGAACTTAGGCTCAATGAAATCTTCATAGAAGACTCCATTCGGCCGGGTTGTAATGGGGCTTGGTAATGACATTAAGGTGTGGAAATATTTTGGTCATGTGGTGCTAATAATATCCGGGAATCAAAGACTCCTAAAAACTCTCACATTACCAAAACTCTCAAAAAAACATATACCAAACTCATTCTTCTTTATGCACTTTTTCTTTCACTCACCCATTTATTCCAATTTATCTTGCTTACAAACACTTAGGAAATTTGGTTCATGCACACTTTCACTTTTCAGCTCTTTTTTCATTTCTTTTCCTCCCTTATGATCTTCATTTTTTTCTGTGGGAGATCGGTACCAATTTCTTTGGATTTCTTCTTTTTTTGCAAGTGCATTCAGGGAACCAAAATCCTTTTACATGACAAACTGCAAGATTCTCAAATACCCAACCCAAAATTACCCCATACTTGAACCAATACAACTTACTCAACAAAACCATCACAACCAATACTAAGTCCTAATCCCCGGATAGGGTCAAGCTTTCATTGGTTAGGGAATAATTTTGTGGAGCTAAAAATAAAAGGCTTAAGGCTCAACTTGGCTTCAAAAAGAGGATAATGTAAAGGTAGGTAAAAGAGAGGATAAAAAAAAGTGGCTTATGAAAAATAAGTTCTTAATCATAATTAACATGCATGAACAAACTCATAGCGGCTTCAAGAAATAGATAACCATATCAATAACAAGAGATAAATGCATAAAGAGAGCAAATCACACATAAAAAGAAGAGGGATTTTTTATGTTCTCCCTATAAGGCCAAAATTCCTCACTAGGTAAAATTTTTGTTGGATTGCAACTACTTCTACTCAAGACACATATGCTCAATTTCATCACAAGTCAATTTTCACAATCAAAAGCAATTTCTCAAGACTTAGGCTATACTATCCAAATATGCCAAAGGAATTATATGATAAGCATGAAAATTAGTTCTCAGCATAGGACATCTAAGATGAAGCATTCTTCTATCCTAAAACAAACAAAGGAGCAAATATTTTTTTTATTTTTCGACATTTTTCAATTTTTTTGGATTTTACGATTTCTTTTTCTTAACAAAACAAACTAACAAACAAACAAGCAAAACCAACAAAAAGACTCAATTATATACAACATGTGAGATTTCTTCTGCCCCCACCCCATACTTAAATCGTGCAATGTCCCCATGCATGAAAATGATTTGAAAAAGTAAAGAGAAAAGAAGAAGAAAACTCACAAAGAACTCTTGGAATCTTGGAAAGGAGGTGGAACTCATCATTCTTAACCTCAATGGAGAAGGGTGTTTTCGGATTTTCCAGACAAGGTCGTGCACGACCCAAATAGGGTCCATCTCGACCCCCCTGCAAATGTTCGAAAAATACACAAAGTTGCACCGCATGTAAAGTCGTCTTTTCTCGACATTTTGAGCCCGTATTTGAAGCTTAGGACCCTGCAAAAATCCCACAAAAATTCCATCCCAAACAAATGTATTCTATCCTAGTCGAAGGAAGGTTAGAAAAATCTAATCTAAAAATTAAAAACAAAAACATAAAAAAAATCTAATCTAAAGACCGGGTTGCCTCCCGTAAGCGCTTGTTTAACGTCATTAGCTTGACGACTTATCTTAGCTCATCGGGGCGGCTTCCATCCAGTTTTATCGGGATCATGGGAAACCCCATACTTAGATGGAAAAGCTTCAAAGCTTCTCTCTAGGACATTCGGTCCTCTATCATCCACAAGTATGCTTGGAAGTCCTACATTAGGGTTAGAAAAATCCGAAACCAAGGAGGCTTCGACTCTTTCACAGTCTGCTCAATAGTAGGAGTTGTAAAAGAAGGATGAAAGAAAGGATCATGACCAGAATCAAATAGATCAGAGCAAGGAGACTTACCTTTGTTATTCTGAAGAGGGGTCATTACCGAGGGTATGTGGGTCGTTATCGACCCTACTAGATCAAGGAATACCTCGGTATCGTGCCTGTCTAGCCCATTAACGAGTTGGAATTCACCCACAACGTTGTGATTCTTCAGAGAATGGTCGGTACCGACCCACCATGGGGGGTCGGTAGGCTCCTCATTGATGCTTTTAATTAGCAACCTCATTCGCAACAGTATTGAAGCGAAACTCGACCTTCTCTTCCCCAATGTCAAATGTGAGTAGTCCCTTTTTAACATCAACTCTTGCCCATGCGGTGGCTAAGAATGGTCTTCCAAGAATGATAGGTACCACAGGGTCTTCAGGCATGTCTAGAACAATAAAGTCGTTTGGTTCAAAAAATTTGCCTACTTCCACAAGGACATCCTCTATGACTCCAGTGGCTTTGACGCATGATCCATTTGCCATGTAGAGATTCATATTGACAGGTTCTAGTGGTCCCATATTGGCTTTGGACCAAATAGAGAGTGGTAGGAGACTGGCACTGGCACTTAAATCACAGAGAGCTTTAAAACGGTGAGTTCTAATACCAATAGTAATAGCAAACTTACCTAGGTTGCCTAGCTTCTCGGGAAGCTCCAATGATCTCACCTCATCTGTTAGTTCCGACATTGATAGCTTCCTAGATAAAATCTCCTTCAAGAATTTAGTATAAGCAGGCATTTCATTCAAGGCCTCGGCGAAAGGAATGGAAAGATTCAAGCCTTGAAGCAACTTAACGAAGCGCTTAAACTTTCCTTCCTTCGAGTCCTTGGATTTCTTAGAAGGGAATGGAAGTACCTTAGATGGAGATTGAATAGAAAGAGAAGGGTTAGAAGACTTACCTGGTGAAGGGTGGTCGAGCCTGACCCTTGGAGGGTCGATCGACTCTTCTTCCTCGTTGGCAACCTCCTCAGGAACGACCCTCGAGGGGGTCGTGTTCGACCCTAGATGGGTCGCGCTCGACCCAGAATGGGTCGTTCTCGACCCTAAGTGGGTCGGTCATAAGGCTTGTTCCTCCTCTTTATGCATGGGTGGCTCGGGCAACACCTTGCCACTCCTTAGGTGCATGGCTCGGATTTCACCATCGCTTGCTCGGCTTCTCGGATTCTCATCAGGGCGGCCCGGGATTTGTCCATGAGGTCTCGGGATTTGAGTAGCTAGATGGCCAAGTTGGGAATCGACATTCTTTCTCCACGAGTCAAATTCTCCCAACTTTGCAGGAACACCTTTCATTTGCGTAGTAAGCTCGGCTCGTACTCCATTAATGTTGGTTCGGACTCCGTTGATTCCTTCTTGCAGCCCTTGCACCCATGATGGTGGCTCTTGATAGCCCGGAGGACGGTAGGGAGGGGGACGTTGCTCTTGTTGAGGGGGTTGCTTGTATTGGTCATAATTGGAATTTCCCCAAGATGGTTGAGCATTGTTCCTCCCTGCATAATTGTTTTGGTTCCTATAGGAACCTCTCATGTAGTTTGCCTCCTGATAAGCCTCGGCGGCTCGTACTTGCTGCAAGTTAGTGCAATTGGAAGTAGTATGGGCGGAAGACCCGCATTCTTGACAAGATTGATCTCATCTTGCATGAATTGGAACTTTACATCCCGATCAACCACATCGGATTATGGTTCATACAGCTTCCTCTCCGTCGGCTTAGCTTGTTGGGTACTGTACATGGCATCATAATTGGTTAGCTTATTCAATAACGCCCATGCCTCATCTGGAGTCATCTCGATGAACTCACAATCAGTGTGAAGGTTAATGCGATCCTTGGTAGCCGCATTGATGCCTTGAAAGAATATCTCTTGGAGAACATAGGGTGGTTGCCCATGGGTAGGGCATTGGCGTAAAAGCTCTTGGAATCGTTCCCATGTCTCCACAAGCGTCTCGTTTGGAAGTTGATGGTAGGAGGTGATGCGCTTCCTAAGCTCAGTTGTTTTTGCTGGTGGAAAGAACTTGGTCATGAATAAATCATGCAATTCTTTCCACGATGTAATAGACCTCGGTGGAAAGCTCTCCAACCAATTTAAAGCTTTTCCTACAAGAGACCACTTAAAAGCCTTCAAGAGAACATATTCAAGTGCAACATCATCAGCAGCAATGGTGTCACATAAATCAGTAAAGTTCTTAATATGTTCCATGGGACATTCAGTGGGTTTTCCCTCAAATTGAGAACGCTTGATTAAGTATATGAAATGAGATTTAATCTCAAAAGTGCGGTCGATCTCCGAGAGCACTATTGCCGATTCGGGCACCCTCAGTTCTGGGTGCATGTATTGCTTAGCATTCCTTGGGATAGCGTTTAGTTGCTCCTAGAATCGCTGCGCAGCTGCAGCTTGAGTGTCTCGGTCCACTTGCAAGTGCTGCATCTCAGTGCGGAGTTCCTCCATTTGTCGAGCAAGGGTCTCAACGTCGGCCATTGCTCGTTGTTCTTTCAAACGTCGGTGGAAGGATCTTTCGGGTTCGCTGACGTAGTTAATCCCAAAAGTTCTCCGGGAATAGTGAGATGGCATACACTGCGAACAAAGACAAGAAAACAAAATTAAAAAACAACAAAAGGGTAAGGGCTAGTCCCAAACCCAAAAATCAACTAAACTAGGAACTATTGCTCAATCCCCGGCAACGACGCCAATTTGTTGAAGAGTTTCTTGAACAAATAAATTTATATTCAAGACCCCGCTGAGTATAGCGGAGTCAGGTTCGTCCACGGGAATGAGAATAGTGCTAAATATTAGTCGATAAACTATTAAAAGCAAAGAAAACACGAGCAAACAAGGCCAGGACCGAACCGAAGTGGGTCGTGCACGACCCTATGAGGGTCGGTCCTGAGCACACAAACACACGAACGAGCACACAAAAGCAAGCAAGGGTTCGAGCACGACCTTATGGGGTCGAGATCGAATTCAAAGTCACAAACTTTAATCAATATATAAAAGACAAATCCTAGGGCTAGGGCTACCACAACAACAATCATACATGCTTCCAACAAGAACTCACAATTATCATGCAATTTATATCATAGAAGAGTCAACTTTCGCAAACAATTCAATTTATTCAATCGACTTTCGCAAATTAAACAACTTTCTATCTATCCTTGAACCTAGGAATATCAACTTTCGCAAATAATCCTATTAGAACTAGTCAAACCAATCAACTTTACACTTTCGCTTTTAGGTTAATCGCAAGACATGCCTCAACTGTCGCAAAGGAATTTAGCACAAGATAGATAGATATGATCCTCAAGCATTCAATTTATGAATTCAAGTTTTTAGACATGCATGATTGTGTCGGGTTTTGACCCAACCCTAGAATCTAAGAAAGCTACTCACTCATAGCAAAGCGAAACGAAGACATGATTAATCCAAACGAAATTCAAATCAAAATAAGAGGAAGTCTTACAAAAGTCTCCAACTTGTTCTCCAAGTCTTCCTTCCAACCCAAAATACGTAATAAAAAGCGAAACTAAGTGGCCTCCCAACTAAAGGGTTTAGCCTCCTTTTATAGAGGAAAAGGAACCCTAATTAAACCTGGAAATAAGATAAAACAACCTTCCTAAAATACAAAGATATAATATATCTAAAAGATCTCGGAATAAGGTAAAGTCGGCGCCACGCACGACCCAAATGGGTCGTGCACGAACCTCACAGGGTCGTGCCTGGGGGCATGGTTTTCTGGTTGGGTCGAGCTTGCTCATGTTGGCTCGTGCACGACCTATCTTGCTTCAATCTTGGCTTGTTCTTGCTCGTGCACGACCTCCTTTGGCTCGATTTCACTCCTCTTTTTGCCTTTCTTCCTAGCTTATCACCTCATAGCTTGTCCATAGCTAATCCACCTTCTTTTGCAAGGCTCTAAATTCTTTGTTTAAGCTCCAAAACGCCTACAAAAAAGACACAAAAGATGCGTAGTTTTCGAATCTCAAGGAAATACGAAAATAAAGCAAAAAAGACTCAAAAACATAAAACTCTGGCCTGAAAAACGACTAAATCTAATCTATCTAGACACTAAAAACCTATCTAAAAAGCGGATATCAGTTCTCTACTATACCTCACGGCAAGCAGACCAGACATTATGTTTAGCGTTTGCTTATGTGCTAGATTTCAGTCTGATCCAAGAGAATCTCATCTCAAGGCTGTTAAGAGAATTCTAATATATATCAAAGGTTCTGCTGATTTGTGCTTGTGATACCCAACCTCTTGTGACTTTGGTCTAGTCGGGTACACGGACGCTGATTTTGCCGGGAACAAGGTTGATCGTAAGAGTACCTCAGGGATGGCTCAATTTCTTGGACCATGTCTTGTGTCATGGGGGTCCAAGAAGCAGAATTCAGTTGCTCTCTCTACTGCATAAGCTGAGTACATAACCGCTGCCGCGTGTTGCACCCAACTTCTATGGCTCAAGCAACAACTCCATGACTTCGGTTTAAAGTATGATGGCATACCCATTCTATGTGACAACACAAGCGCCATTAACATATCAAAGAATCTTGTACAACACTAACGGACCAAGCATATCGAGATTCGTCATCACTTTCTTCGTGATTGTGTTGAGAAAGGGTTAGTGACCATGGATTTCTGTCGGACAAGTGAACAACGTGCTGACATATTCACTAAAGCTCTCAATCGTGAACCCTTCGTACAGTTCCGCATAGAGCTAGGTATGATTTCTCTAAACTAATCTATTTCCCATTTATTTTCCCTCAATGATTGGCTAGATTACATGATCTATTTATGATTCAAAAGTTTTATGATCTTGAGGTGTTAAATTTGAATGTTTCCTTGTTACATACTCATGAACCATGCACATCATAATGTCTTCATTCTTTGCTTCTTGAGTTATGTATTAAGTGCATATTGAAATCATTCTTTGAGCCCAAAAGAGTCTAAACCTGATGTTCCTATCCCTCAATACAAGCACAAATGACGGTTGACTCTACAACCTACGTAAGCCTATCATGTTAGGGAGTCTCTATGAGCCTATTTTATATATTTTGATATAAACGGAGACTTATCTACTTGATTGAAAAATCCACATAAATTATTTCCCATGGTTCTCTTTGGCACCCTTGTGCAAAACCCCAAAGAACCAGGCGTATTCTCTTTTCAATGGATGTTGGCAACTTGAGTGAGGTTAGTGACTGTGCATTATATGAGGAATGTCAGTTTTCTGGAAAATTTATTGGTTAAGTGGTTGACGCAGAACAGGTTGAGAACGTCAGTTTCAGAGTAAGACAATCATCACCTTTCTCCAACGGTATCTTTTCAAAAATTTGGAAATCTTTTGCCAAAGGAAATTTCCTTTTCAGATGCATTGATTAAAGATCTTGGGAAGATCTAGTTTCTATCCTATCAACTACAGTTCAAGAATAAATAAGGAGAAGGATTTTGGTTAAAAGGTACGCTTTCTCTCTCACTCGTGCATTATTTCGCTCTCTTGCTCTTCTCAATCTCTCTGCAAAACTCTCTCTTTCTCAAAAATTTTCAACCTTTCTCCATCAATGGCATCACACCAAAACCCTAACCCCTCATCCCCCATTCGCGGTACTGAATCCCCATGAACCCTAGCCCTAAAGCTCGGGAAAGTAGTTGATCCTCAAACCCTGGCTATGCTTTTGGCAGCAATTCAAACCGCTAACAAACCCGCTTCACCATTGTTGCTCGAAGGCCCTCAAATCAATCCAACTCAAGAACCAGGCCAATCCTCTCTTAATCCCACCGAATCTATTCCTAATCCTCAAGAAAACCCTCCTACCCAAACCTTCACAAAAACTCTCCCTCAATCCCCACAAAAATCATTGCCCAATTCTTCCAATCCCACAGAGGAAGAGCAAGTTGAGTCTGAGAACTTACATCGAGTTGAAAGCCCCAAATCTCAAGACATGCAAGAGAAATTTGACTCTGTCCAGGAGGTAGTGAAGTCAATCGAGGTTATGGAGTCTCCAGACAAAGTTTCTGAACCAGTCGTTGCGGAGAAGACGACTACTGTGCTTTTGGCGGGAACTATCGCTCAGGTCGATGACCCGGAACAGGTCGTTGACCCAAGCAAGGTGATTGACTCCACTCAAAATCCAGACTCACCCCTTCTGCCTCTAAACATCGAAGGTCACGATGACTCTGAACAAGGTACTCCTAGTGATCCTAAGCTCTCTTTGCTAAAATCTGTAGCATCCTCCTCTAGGGCAAAATCCAAAGAAGAAATTGCTAGGTAGCTTTTTGAATCTGAAACATCTGACGAGGATGATGTGTTGATCACTAAGGAATCTAGAAAACCTAAGACTAGGGAGTCTAGTGCTAAGGTTACTAGAAAGAGAGGTAGGGAAGTGTCTCCCATGCCCGTAGGATTCGAAGGTGGTGACTCTATTGTCTCCAAGAAGACTGTTAGGTCTAAAAAGAGTAAGAAGGCGCCCACTCGGTCAAGTGGACGACTTGTTGCAAGTGGAAAACCTAAAAAGGGTAGTGGAGACATTAAAGGTGAAGGAAGTAATATGGATGCATGAGCGTGAATTCGTTAAGGAACTCATCATGGACGATGAGTTCATCGAGTCAACAGGTTTAAAGGGTGTTTCGGAGTTGTTGTCAGTTCAAGGCTGGAATCATCTGTTTCATGTGGAAGAAAAGTTTAACCCTGGGTTAGTAAGGGAATTCTACAGGTCGTTGATTGTAGAAGACAGAGAAAAAGACGACCATGGGTGATTATGAGCTTAATGGAGAAAAGTTCACACTGTCGAGCATGGATTTAGCCACTCTTTTGAAAGTGCCACACAAGGGATTTGATGAATACCATCGAGGTGCGTGGCCTGAAGACGTTGATTCAGCTGAGTTGCTTAAAAAGGTCACACAGGTCGATGACGTTGAAGGTGGTTCCTTTGCCACCAACTTGATGTGTACCGAGGGGAAGGTTCTTTTTACTTGGGTTATCAGCAACCTGATTCCCCGAGAGCAAAAGAGGAGCACTTCTATGATTCAAGACATCATTGTCTTGGATAAAATTCTAAACCAAGAACCTGTCAACTTTGCTAGAGTGTTGCTTCTTCACATGGAATCTGTCAAGGACAGTCCTCGACATGCTCTTCCCTACTGCTCAATCATTAAGAAGGTGCTTCAGTATCATGAGGCTTATGAAGCTGATGAAGAAGTGGAACACGTCCGCAACCTGAACTCTGACATTGTTCACAAAATGGGCTATAAACTGGTGAATGATCAATGGGTGTCAAGGGATGCAGGCAAGGATGTTATTTCTGATGCTGAGATGGAAGATGCTGAGTTGGGCATCAATGTTGAATTAAGGGAAAATTCTCAACCTGGTTCAATCATGAAGTTGTTGGTTGATATACAACGCCAGAACCAAAATTTGCTTGAGAAGTTTGGGCAACTCTTATCAGTTCAAACTGCGCTAAAGGCTGACGTTCCTGACTTATCTGTTGCGCTTGATGACCTGACTAAGTCAGTGACTTAGCTCGAGTAGCCGACATCCAATTCCCTTTACTTTTCCTTGCACATCTACTATCTCAAAAACTTCTCTTCGGTTTCATTCATGTGTTTTTGCTTTTTCCGTGGCATGTTTAAGATTTTTTTGCTTGTGTTATGGATTATGTGTGTACGTTGGATAATTTCTATATTTACCCTTGTTTGATTGTCTCTTTTTGCATGATTATTTTGATTGATCTTTTTGATGATGCCAAAAGGGGGAAAAGGCTGGGGGTAGATAAAATAATGGGAATATTTATGCTGAATTAAATGTGGGTTATCCAACATAGGGGGAACTTTTGGCAAACTTAGTGCTATTGCATATCTTGTTCGATATTTGGTCTTGCCAAGTTTATACAGGATAAAAGGAGTTTGTCACCATCAAAAAGGGGGAATTTGTTAGAAAAGCTGGAGGCTTTGATTTTGATGGTTCCAAACGTCTACCACATGAACGACCTCGAGTCTTTGAACAGAGTCGCCAACGTCAGTCAGGTTGTCGACGTGTGTTGAAGGCAAATCTCGGAGATCTTGAAGACGCGTGAGATCTTGGTAGTTTGGATAGTATAATCTTGTTTTAGGAAAGATCTCATTCAGATTATATTGTTAGCCGATTATTGTCTTTGCCCTAAGCCTTTTTATATTGTAGTTCTTTTATATGCTTAGGATGATTTTGTAAAGATAATAGAAATAATATCTTGCCATAACCGAATTGGAAGATATTATTCTCTCTTATCTGACCTAGTTTGTGTGTATTTAATCTAAGGTTTTAGGTTAGATAGAGCACGAACTCATACTCCAATTTGTGCTAAGAAAGAAACGAGAGTTCGAGAGAAAGACGTAAGCTTTTGTTAGATTGAGTGCGGGTTGTAGTTACTCGGTTCACAACGAGTTCTAGAGTGCTTGGGAAGTAGGTCTAGATCCAGGGTGTTTTGATGTTCGTGTTTTTGGTATAGTTTTTAGTATGTTTTCTTAGCTTGTTAGGGTTAGTTTGGATAAGTTTAGGGTTAGTTTTGTGTGTTTTTGGATGGTTTTGCATATTTTGTGAAAAGTATGGAAGCTACTCCGTTTTGTGTCTTTTTGTAGGTTTTAGCATGGAAACGGTGCTTTTTGGAGCTGAATTTGGAGTGCTATGGTGAAGGACGGAAGAATATGAGATGAAGAAGTCGACGTTTAAGCCTTTAGAGTTGAAGTGTTGAGGAAACCAAATCCAGGCTCGTTAACGAGGTTGTGAAGGGTCATTAACGAGGCTACGAGATAGAGTTTTTTGAGTGTTCGATTCTATGACTACCGATCCTGTGCGGGAATTTATTTCCGTGTTGGTAGAGTGTTTTTGATGAGTTTTTAGGGTTATTATATTTTATTTTTAAGTCTTGTTATCCTTCTAGATTTTATTTCTATCTTTTTTGAGTTAGTTTCTATCTTTTAGGGAAGATTTTATCTTATATCTTTATTTATTTAGATAGCTTTATTAGTATAAATACCCTTCCTTATAGCCTAAGAGGGGGTGGCAAGTAGAGAAGAAGGAATAGCCGAGAGAGAGATAGAGATAGATAGATAGATAGAGAGAGAGAGAGAGGAGTCGGAACGAGATCGAGCCACGGTGGACGAGAGTTACCGAGGTCGTTAATCACGAGTTTCGGTTTTTGTTTGGTTTGTTTTTCGGTTTCTTCTGGATTCTGTAAGACGATATTTTTCTTATTAATTTGAAGTAGTTGAGATGTTTCCAATGTTCTCTTTTATAGAAGTTGTTTATTTCATAATTATGGGTAGTGAGTAGTTTTCTTATCTAGGGTCGGGGTTGAAACCCGGCATAGTTATGCATGGTTTTATGAGAAAGGTGATATGTTGAATGCCTTTTATCTATTTTTAGATTGCTTGTTGTGTTTATACATAGATGAGAATCGAGGTAATTTGAGTTTTTAACTTGATTGAAAGAGAAAGTTGTTAACTTAAAGGTTGATATTGTTTGAATACGAAAGTTTCAAGCTTTAGATCCAAAACAAGTGATTGAGTGGATTAATTTATGAGAGTAGATTAATTTACTTACTAATCAATGAAAGTTGATGAATTTATCTATTTAAAGGCATGATCTTTATCTTCTTACGAGTTTATATGCATGACTATGTTGTGGTGACCCTTGTCCTAGATTTTTGTTTTTATTTGAATTCTCTTAGATCGTATTTGTTTCTAGGTTTGTAGCCTCGGTACCGAACTATTTTAGGTTGTTAGTAGTCTACACTGTTTCGTTAATGACCTTGACAAAGTCGTTAACGAGGTTGGGCGTGTGTGTGTGATTGTGTTGTTTTATTTGTTTTATCTTCGTTTAGTAGTTTGATAAACAAACAGCCTTGCTTCTCATGGAACGATACTGACTCCCCTATACTCAGCGGGGTCTTGACTTATAAATTTATTTGTTGTCCAGAGTAAAGGCCCGTCAACAAATTGGTGCTGTTGCCGGGGAAGCAACGAGTTTGTTTGTTTATCTGTGGGTCTGGGAATAGCCCGACCCCCTTTTTGTTTTTAATTTTTGTTTTCTTTGTCTGTTTCCTCAGCGTATGCCGGTAGGACGTCGAAGGCTCGAATTTGACAACGCTGGTTATTATTCAGAACCTGAACGTTCCCTGCACCGTAGACGCCGAGAGAACCGAGCCATGTCCACACCAGAAGAGATGGCTCGTCAGTTGGAAGTCCTTCTGAACCAGATGGAGGCATTGAAAATCGAGAAAGAAGACGCTGCTGCCGAGGCTGAGCGTCAACAAGTTAACAATGCTCGTCTATAGGAAGAGCTGAATGCCTATCCGAGGAATGCCAAGCAATACATGCATCCGGAACTGAGGGTGCCAGAATCACTAATTGTGCTTCCGGAGATAGAGAAACCATTTGAGATTAAGTCTCAATTTATATCCTTGATTAAGCGGGCTCAGTTTGAAGGGAAACCTACTAAGTGCCCTATGGAGCATATTAGAAATTTTCTTGATTTATGTGACACCATAGATGCTGAAGGTATCTCACTTTAATATGTTCTATTAAAAGCTTTCAGGTGGTCTCTTGCTGGAAAGGCCCTGAGCTGGATGGAGAGCTTACCTCCTAATTCTATCAGGACTTGGAAGAACTTGTTTGATCAATTTCTTACAAAAATTTTCCCTCCTGCCAAGACAACGGAGCTGAGGAAGCGCATCACCTCCTATCACCAGCTACCTAATGAGACTTTTATTGAAACACGGGAAAGATTTAAAGAGATGCTTAGACAGTGCCCCACTCATGGGCAACCTTTATATGTTCTTCAAGAAATCTTTTTCCAGGGTATCAATGCCGAGACCAAGAACCTCATCAACACGCATACAGCGTGCGGTTTTATAGAGATGGACCCTACGGCTGCATGGGAATTGCTGGATAAGCTGTCCAATTATGATGCCATGTATGGAACCCAGCAAAATCCCCAGCCCCAGAAACGTCTCTACGTGCCTAACCGAGAAGAAGTTGACCCAGATGTTAAAAATCAGTTTCTACAAGACGAGGTCAACCGCCTGAAGAAGCAGGTAAGTTTTCTAAAGTCCTCTCAATCCTGTCAAGAGTGTGGCTCTTCTACCCATAGTACTTCTGCTTGCACTAACATAGAGCAGGTAAGAGCTGCTGAGACAATTGCTGAAATGAATTACATGAGAGGCCCATATACGAACCAGCCTAGTAATTTTGACAGGTCAAACAACTATCAGACGTGGGGCAATCAAAATTCAAATCCAAGCTATGCAGCGCCTCCACCGGATAGACGACCTGCGCCTTATCGACCTCCAGGCCATCAGGAGCCACCATCATGGGTACAAGGGTTACAGGAAAACATTAATGGAGTCCACAATAAAGTTAATGAAGTTCAAGCCAACCTTAACCACCAAAATAAAAGATGGGGAGAGTTCGATGTATGGAAGAAGAATGTTGATTCCCAACTAGGGAACCTTGCTGCACAGATTTCGAGTCCACAAGGGCAACTTCCGGGCCTTCCCGAAGAGAACCCTAAAGGACAGATAGCAGCGGTACACCTTAGGAGTGGAAAGACACTACCGGAGCGTGCCCAAGCTAAGGACAAGACTGAAGAGGACGCCACGGTTCAGCTCGGTAACGAGCCAGCGAGGGCAAATACCGAATTGGGACATGATGGTGACGAGGCTCCAAAGGTCTTCAACGACCCTAGTCCAGGTAAGTTTTCTAATCCGAGCCCTCCTCTCAATCCCAGGGTAGTTAACGACCCCATCAGGGTCGGTAACGACCCCATCAAGGTCGGTAACGACCCCATCAAGGTCGGTAACGACCCACCGAGAATACGTAACAACCCTAGTGTCGACCCAGTAACTTCACCTCTCGAGCCTAACTTGGTTTCGAGAATGGTGAAATCTCTTCCATTTCCCACTAAGAAATCTATGGACTCTACTGAGAGTAAGTTCAAGCGTTTTGTAAAGATTCTTCAGGGCATTAATATTTCCATTCCATTCGCTGAGGCCCTAAGCAAAATGTCGGCTTACACAAAATTTTGGATGGATATTCTTAGCAGGAAAAGATCCATCACAGAGTTGCAGGATGAAGTCCGATCTATAGCTCTACCAGAAAAGTTAGGAGATCCAGGGAGATTTGCCATAACAATTGGCATAGACGATCACAAATTCAAAGCTTTATGTGATCTAGGAGTCAATGCTAGTTTACTTCCTCTCTCAATATGGTCAAAAGCCAACATGGGACCAGTAGATCCCATCAACATGCGGCTATACATGGCAGATGGCTCTTGCATCAAACCTACAGGGGTTGTAGAAGACTTTCCGGTTCAAGTGGGCAAATTCTTTGTTCCAAATGATTTCATTGTCATGGCAATGCCTCAAGATCCGGTAGTGCCTAATATCTTAGGGATACCGTTCCTCGCCACAGCTGGAGCCATAATTGATGTTAGGAGGGGACTCCTAACTTTCGAAATTGGGGATGAGGTGACGGAATTCCGGTTCAAACAGTCAATGAAAGAGACCGATAGAGCCGAAGTCAAGATGCTCCACACCCACAATGAGATCATTGAATGTGGAGACCCTGTTGGAAGATTGGTGTCAAATGATGAATTTTCAGGTCAAAGATGGGCAGAAATAGCCCTCGCGGTTTCGGTAAAAAGCTCCCCAGTCCCAGTACCGATTCTCCTGGCAGAAGAAGCAAGCTCGTTAACGACTCCATCAGCATCGTTAACGACCCTCGCTGAAGACAATGAAATTTCGGCATTTGAATACCTCGAAGAGGTGTTGAAGACGGAGCCAGAAGAACCGATTCTAATCCCAGCTGAACCTTCTCCAACACTTAAACCTCTTCTGGACTCCCTCAGATATGAATTCCTTGGTCCTAACTCTACCTTGCCTGTCATCATTAATGCTAAATTAAAAGATGAGGAAGTAGAAAAACTGCTGAATGTGCTTAGGATGCATAGGAAAGCCATAGGCTACTCCCTAGATGATATAACTGGCATATCTCCTTCTCTTTGCATGCATAGGATATACATGGAGGATAATCATAAACCCACTATAGAGCATCAACGTAGGTTAAATCCTAACATGAAGGATGTAGTCAAAAAGGAAATCATTAAATTACTTGATGCTGGGATCATATTTCCTATATCGGACAGCCAATGGGTGAGTCCGGTCCATGTAGTCCCAAAAAAGGGGGGATGACTGTCATAGAAAACGAAAAGGGAGAGCTTATTCCAACTAGGACCACCACCAGTTGGAGGATGTGCATTGAGTATAGGAAGCTTAATAGTGCTACTAGAAAAGATCATTTTCCGCTTCCTTTCATTGATCAGGTATTAGAACGCTTAGCCCAACATGACTATTTCTGTTATTTAGATGGTTATAGTGGTTTTTGGCAGATTCTCATTCATCCTGATGACCAGGAGAAGACTACCTTTACATGTCCCTATGGAACCTTTGCTTATAAAAGAATGCCATTTGGGCTTTGCAATGCCCCCGCCACCTTTCAAAGGTGTATGATGGCCATTTTTTCGGATATGATAGAGGAGATTGTAGAGGTTTTCATGGATGACTTTTCTGTTTTTGGTTCTTCATTGGATGCTTGTCTTGCTAACCTTGCACGTGTGCTTAAAAGATGTGAAGAAACCAATCTTGTGTTAAATTGGGAAAAATGCCATTTTATGGTTCAAGAGGGGATAGTGCTAGGACATCTTGTCTCAAAGAGAGGGATAGAAGTAGATAAAGCGAAAATTGAGCTTATTGAAAAACTACCTCCTCCCTCTTCTGTAAAAGACATTTAGGAGTTTCCTAGGGCATGTTGGTTTTTACAGACGCTTTATTCAGGATTTTTCTAAGATAGCTAAACTCTTGACTAACCTACTAATGAAAGATGTAGAGTTTGAGTTGTCCCCAGAATGTCTTGAAGCATTTTACAGGTTAAGAGCAGCCCTCGTGTCCGCCCCTATTATGCAATCCCCATATTGGACATTACCCTTTGAGATAATGTGCGACGCCAGTGACTATGCAGTCGGCGCAGTCTTGGGCCAAAGGAAGGATAAGAAACTCCATGCCATCTACTATGCCAGTAAGACGCTGGATGAGGCGCAGAGTAAGTATACCACAGAGAAGGAGTTTCTTGCTGTGGTATTTGCCTTTGAAAAATTCCGGTCTTACCTTGTTGGATCCAAAGTGATTGTTTATACTGACCATGAGGCTGTTAGATACCTAATGGCCAAAAAGGATGCCAAGTCTAGATTGCTTCGTTGGATGCTCTTACTGCAGGAATTTTACCATGAAATAAGAGACAAAAAGGGAGCATAGAACCTATTGGCGGATCACTTATCCAGATTGTCAGTTGAGCATATCACTGAATCCAACAATGAAGTGCCAATAAACGATTCCAGACCAGACGAACAACTCATGTTAAACGAGGTCGAACTCAACAAGACCCTCGTCACCGACCCCTTCAGGGTCGTTAACGAGGCACCGAGGCTGGAATGCATAGATCACGAAGGCAAAGACCCAAGGTGCATCGACATATCATCCAAGCAAGTCGTCACCATGCCACGGGGGGTCGTCACCGAGGATAATACTACATCTCCAGGGTCGTTAACAACCCACTCAGGTCCAGTGACGACCGGGTCAGGTAAGATTTCTGAACCAAAACTCATTCAATTCGATTCAATCCCTTCCTCTCCTACCACTCCTATTTCTTCTACATCAATTCATGTTGTTAGTGGGTCAAAAGCCCCTTGGTTCGCGGATTTCGCTAACTATCTTGTAGGAGGCATGATTCCCGAGGGACTAATCCCACAAAAGAAAAAGAAGTTCCTCCACGATGTAAAACAGTACTATTGGGATGATCCTTACTTGTTTAAACAAGGAAGCGACCACCTCTTTAGACGATGTATCCCAGAAGAGGAGATAGAGAACGTAATCCGTCAATGTCACGAACTACCTACCGGAGGCCATGCAAAAGGGTTCAAAACCACGGCGAAGATTCTTCAAAGTGGTCTCTATTGGCCAACCATGTTCAAAGATGTACAAGCTTATGTGACAGCATGTGATGGATGCCAACGCTCAGGCAACATCACTTGGAGACATGAGAATCCACTAACTGGGATACTAGAGGTCGAGTTATTCGAAGTATGGGGGATAGACTTCATGGGACCTTTTCCCGCATCAGGCCCCTACAAGTATATCTTAGATGCGGTCGACTATGTCTCTAAGTGGGTGGAAGCCGTTGCTACAAGGACCAACGACGCTAAAACCGTGGCCAAATTTATTAAGACTAACATCTTTCCCAGGTTTGGCGTTCCAAGAGTCCTCATTAGTGATGTTGGTTCTCATTTCATTGAGCGGAGTTTTGAAGCACTTCTGGCTAAGTATGGGGTATCACATCGGTTGGCAACACCATATCATCCCCAAACCAGTGGCCAAGTTGAAGTTTCAAACAGGCAGATAAAGAGCATATTGGAGAAGACTGTGTCCCGTTCTAGGAAAGATTGGTCTTCTAAATTGGATGACGCTCTGTGGGCATACAGGACAGCATACAAGACGCCTCTGCGCACCACTCCTTATAATCTAGTGTATGGAAAAGCATGTCATTTACCGGTTGAGATGGAGCATAAAGCATTGTGGGCTCTTAAGGAGCTCAACATGAACCTCGACGCGGTAGGAGCAAAAAGATTCATGGAATTGCAAGCACTAGAAGAATTGAGGCTTAAGGCGTACGAAAATGCTGAAATTTACAAAGAGCGCACCAAGCGGTGGCATGATCAGAAATTAGTGCCCAAAACCTATGAGGTTGGCGATAAGGTACTTCTTTTTAACTCTAGACTCTGTTTATTCCCAGGGAAGCTTAGGACACGATGGAGTGGGCCATTTGTGGTTCATCACATCTATTCCCACGGAGCGGTAGAGTTGATCGATAACCAAGGCACAATCTTCAAAGTTAACGGCCACCGATTGAAAAAGTTTCATGAGCAACCCGACCCTGATGAAGAGATTAGAGTCACTATGGCTCTCACAACGTCGGATTAGCCTAGGTAAGTACGTCGGGTTGACGACGTTAAAAATAGCGCTTACGGGAGGCAACCCGCTTTTAGTATAGACTAGATTTTTCTTTTATTAGATCTTTTTCCTAGCTTTCTTTTGGGTTTTTAAGTAGTTTTCAAGATAGAAATTAGGATAGTTTTTGAGCTAACAAGATGTAGGAGATGGGCACGAAAATCACTCAAAGAGGCTACGGTGTCTCGTTAACGACCCACCCAGGGTCGTTAACGACCCGGTTTGGCGACCCGACTCGGCAAACAGGCAGGTAAGTTATTTTTGACCCTAATCTATCTTCTATCTTCTACCCTATTCCTTACCCCTGCCGCCTCTTACCTACCCATCCTCCTATTTCTACCCTCTCCTATTTAATCCTTCTAAACCTCCCAAAATTCTACCCTCAATTCCTCAAATCCAAAAGCTCAAACCCTCCAAAATCCCACCGGAATCCTTCACCACCGATCGGAATCCCAGCCCCACCGAACTTCGAAAAAACACCCCGTTACCGAAGCCCGCCGCCCCTGTTTTCATCACCGACGAGATCCGAGCTCGTTAACCACCCAACCTTCGACCTTTCACTATTCAATTTCCCAATCTTCCAGTATGATTTATAAACCCCAACTCCTTATTGCATGATTCATTGTTTTTAGGGTAGAAATTTCGTATCTAGATTGTGTCTATAGAATTGGCCGAGTTGCATGTTTGCTTTTGCGCATGAATTGTGGTTGTGCTTAGTTGTTCTCGATCTAGGAAAGGGTATTAGTGCTTAGATTCTCCATTGCAAATTTGATTGGAAAAGCATGAACTTTCTTGTTCTAGGAATCGAGATTTATCTTCACCATGTTAATTTTTGGGCAATTATAGCATGTTCGGGATGGGTAATTGAGCAAGTATGGGGTGTGTATACCTGATTGTGTGTCTAGTATAGGATTATGGAGGATGCATGCCTGATTTATGGCTTAATTTTAAAGTTGATAACACTCGGATTTTGCGAACTGGTTCTCGGCAGGTCGTTAACGACCCGCCTAGGCTCGTTAACGACCCTGCGTATCTTCAAAGTTGAAAAACCAGTCCAGAACCGTTAACGACCCAATTGGGTAGTTAACGAATAACTCCGAGGGCTATTTTGAGACCAAGTATGGGGTCTCTTGTCTAATTTACTTGAGTGGATCTTATCTTGGAAAAGTCGTCCATTTTTTATAGGTTCACATGGCAAGTTCAAGCCGAGCCGCTACCCGAGCCCAAAATAAGAAGAGGAATCATAGTTCCCCATCTCCACCTCGCATGGATAATGTGATCTTACGCACTCAAGGGAAAGCGGACCGATACAACGCCATCCTAGACAAGGACCACAACACTCGGTGGTTCTCGAGGTCAAGTGCTAAAGCCATGGGGATCTATGAGGATGTCAAGGAGGCCTTTGTTATTCTTGGTGCTACTCATTTGCTGAAGAAGGAGAATTTACCACACTTTCCGGCTCTCACATCTGAGTTTCTGGCCACTCTAGAGACGAGCTTTCCGACGAAGAATTCGGCGGGACGCATCCGGTTCAGGCTCGACAATGTGAACCGAGAGTATACTATGGCGGAGTTCAATGCTATTCTGGAGATCCCAAATCCATCTCGAGATTACAGTCTCAAAGATTACAAGGTGACAAGGACTTGGAGCTACATCACCGGGGAGGTAGAGCGCTCCTCTGCGACACTATCCGGGGCAAGCATCATCAATCCCATATTCAGGATCATCCTCCGAGTCCTAGCTGCTACATTCTGGCCAAACAGGGAGTTGAACGGCCAACAAGGACAAAAGTTGCTTGCCTCCGCACTGTTCTTTTTTAGGAGCCCGCCCCATTGAATTTGGGGTACGAATGGCTTTATTATGTGGAGAAGTCAACCAAGTCAAAGGAAGTTTGGTGCGGGAACCTGGTTAGTCTCCTGGCGACCAATCTTGGAGTCGACCTCACCCGCTACACACCGGCCCACACTCAGCTGCTCAACTAGAACTATTGGTTTAGCTCAAGTATTTTCACTCAAGTTCGGGATGGGTATATTACTAAAGTGCAAGGTCGAAATGTCATGCCCACCAAAGACAAGTTGGAGCTACTTTACGTACCAAATTGGTACGAGGCATGGACGGGGCATGCATTCCCGTTAGAGCCCAAGCCGGAGGATGAGCTATCACTTAGGCCGTGTGAGACAAGATTTGAGCGAGTAGGAGAAGCGATGGATGAAGAAGAAGATGAAACTGAAGAGGCAGCTACTGAGGGAGGCACAGAGGAGCTCAATCTTGAAGACGAAAACCTCGATACAAAAATTCTAGGCACTAATGTCTTCGTTAACGAGACCACCAGGGTCGTTATTGACCACTTCGAGGCTTCTAACGACGCTCCTACCGAGGCACACAGCTTCGGTAACGACCCGCCAAGAGCATCTAACGACCCCCCGCAGCCTCCTATCGACCCTCACTCTTATGGTCTCATGCCATACAACCCGGTGTTTTACCAAGACCACTTCCAACCTCACTATCAACCACCTCCTCAGCCCGAGTACACTGGATCGAGTATCCCACCTCCATGGGTCGAAGATCTTTCTGCTCAGATGCAAAAACTTCACCTCCAGCAGAACCATATTCATAGGAGGATGGATAGATGGGAGACTGTCTATTCCGCTCGCATGACACTTGAGGATGAGAGGCATCGCCAGAGAGAGACGGATGATGCAGAGCGCTGGAGGACGATGTATGACTTCATGGGAAACTTCGAGCACTACTTTCCTCCACCGAACTGTTGATTCATCTTGAAGAAGTTTTTTGTTTTCTGCTTCATGACTTTGTAAGTTTTTTGTTTTCTCTTTTCTTGTTTTCTTTTTTGTTTTTCTTTTCTATTTCTTTCTTCTTATTATTTTTCTTACATTGGGGACACTGTAATTTTAAGTATGGGGTGGGAGAGAATAGAAAACTTGTTGTCTTGTGTTCTGTCTTATGTGTTTTATTTGTTATAAGTAGTACTTTTTTCCATGAAAAAAAATCGAAGAAAAAAATTTGAAAATTTTGAAAATTTCCAAAAGAGAGTTTTAGAATTGATAGATATCCCTTTCTTATGTTCTATGATAGTTAGTTGCTAACATGATCATATAATTCCTTGCAAGCATGTCTTTGAAATATAGCAGGATTCTTAATTTAAGGTTGTTTTTTGGAAGGAATAGCATTTGATGAAATTGAGCATGTACACTTTTTAGCATAAGTGATGCAATCCAACAATATCTACCCGGTGAGTTATTTTTGGCCTTATAGGGAGAACATAAAAAATCCCTCTACTTTTATTGTGTGATTTACTCTCTATATACATATTATCTCTTGGAATTGTGATGGTTATCTATTTGTTGAGACCTATATAAGATTTATAGTTCAGTACTTGTGAAAATCATATGACAGAGAACTTATTTTTTTTCATAAGCCCTATTAATCCTTATCCACCCTTACATGATCCTTTTTTTTGAAGCCAACTTGAGCTTGAAGCCTTTTTGTAGCTCCATAAAAATTTGTTCCCTAGCCGAGATAAGCTTGACCCTGTCCGGGGATTAGGACTTAGTTTGGAGAGGTATGTTTTGTTGAGTAAGATGTTATGGTTGGTTTGAAAGTTAAGGATTATTGGGAAGGGTAGATTGGAAGTCTCTTGCTTAAATTGTTTATAAAATAAAGATCTCTTGGTATAAAAGATGCACGAAATAAGATTGTTTGTTGAAAAGAAGAAAGAGGAGGAGTACACAGTGAAGCTCGGTAACGACCATGTTGGCTCGTTAACGAGGCAGCGAAGAAAAAATGAGCTGAAAGAAAAATATGAAGTAGAAAGAAGTAAGAAGTGCTTGTGTGTTTAATAGATAAACCAGGGATTCTTTTGAGTTGTTTTTATGAGACTTTCTAGGATATATTGGGTGAGTGAAGAATAAAAGCATAATGTTGAGAGAGTTTGTTATCTTTTATGAGAGTTTTGGAAATTGTGTGTGTTTTTTAGGAGTTTTTGATTCCCGGATATTATTAGCACCACATAGCCAAAATATTTCCACGCCTTATTGTTAATACCAAGCCCCATTACAACCCGACCGAATGGAAGCTTCTTTGAAGCTTTTCATTGAGCCTAAGTTCTCTTGATGATTTTTGCTTGTTTTGACAAATCTTAGGTGGAGAGTTTGGTGATATAAGTTCCAATTTCTATAAGTTTTTGCATATTGGATTGAGTTGAGAGATTGAATTTATAAGCTTAAACACATGAGAGTTGAGTGAAACACATATATCCCTTGTGAGGTTGGATTGTATTTGCTTATGTCTATTTGGTGCATATATGTGTGATGACATTAATAGTCATTTGCTATTTTCTTCTATATGTTTTGATGTTGCTTTTTAGATGATGGCTATAGTTTGATGAGTATTGTTGTTTGGTTTTGATTATTGTTTAGTGATTGCTTGAGGACAAGCAAGTCTACGTATGGGGTATTTTGATGTTCGTGTTTTTGGTATAGTTTTTAGTATGTTTTCTTAGCTTGTTAGGGCTAGTTTTGATAAGTTTAGGGTTAGTTTTGTGTGTTTTTGGATGGTTTTGCATATTTTGTGAAAAGTATGGAAGCTACTCCGTTTTGTGTCTTTTTGTAGGTTTTAGCATGGAAACGGTGCTTTTTGGAGCTGAATTTGGAGTGCTATGGTGAAGGACGGAAGAATACGAGATGAGAAGTCGAAGTTTAAGCCTTTAGAGTTTAAGTGTTGAGGAAACCAAATCCAGGCTCGTTAACGAGGCTGTGAAGGGTCGTTAACGAGGCAACGAGAAAGAGTTTTTCGAGTGTTCGATTCTATGACTACCGATCCTGTGCGGGAATTTATTTCCGTGTCGGTAGAGTGTTTTTGATGAGTTTTTAGGGTTATTATATTTTATTTTTAAGTCTTGTTATCCTTCTAGATTTTATTTCTATCTTTTTTGAGTTAGTTTCTATCTTTTAGGGAAGATTTTATCTTATATCTTTATTTATTTAGATAGCTTTATTAGTATAAATACCCTTCCTTATAGCCTAAGAGGAGGTGGCAAGTAGAGAAGAAGGAAGAGCTGAGAGAGAGAAAGAGAGAGAGAGAGAGAGAGAGAGAGAGAGAGAGAGAGAGGAGTCAGGACGAGATCGAGCCACGGTGGACGAGAGTTACCGAGGTCGTTAATCACGAGTTTCGATTTTGGTTTCGTTTGTTTTTCGGTTTCTTCTGGATTCTGTAAGACGATATTTTTCTTATTAACTTGAAGTAGTTGAGATGTTTTCATTGTTCTCCTTTATAGAAGTTGTTTATTTCATAATTATGGGTAGTGAGTAGTTTTCTTATCTAGGGTCGGGGTTGAAACCCGGCATAGTTATGCATGGTTTTATGAGAAAGATGATATGTTGAATGCCTTTTATCTATTTTTAGATTGCTTGTTGTGTTTATACCTAGATGAGAATCGAGGTAATTTGAGTTTTTAACTTGATTGAAAGAGAAAGTTGTTAACTTAAAGGTTGATATTGTTTGAATACGAAAGTTTCAAGCTTTAGATCCGAAACAAGTGATTGAGTGGATTAATTTATGAGAGTAGATTAATTTACTTACTAATCAATGAAAGTTGATGAATTTATCTATTTAAAGGCATGATCTTTATCTTCTTACGAGTTTATATGCATGACTATGTTGTGGTGACCCTTGTCCTAGATTTTTGTTTTTATTTGAATTCTCTTAGATCGTATTTGTTACTAGGTTTGTAGCCTCGGTACCGAACTATTTTAGGTCGTTAGTAGTCTACGCTGGTTCGTTAACGACCCTGACAAATTCGTTAACGAGGTTGGGCGTGTGTGTGTGATTGTGTTGTTTTATTTGTTTTATCTTCGTTTAGTAGTTTGATAAACAAACATCCTTACTTCTCGTGGAACGATCCTGACTCCCCTATACTCAGCAGGGTCTTGACTTATAAATTTATTTGTTGTCCAGAGTAAAGGCCCGTCAACATTCTTGTAAACAATCCAAAAGATCAATAAAGCAAGCTACAACTTTTAATCCTTCCAAGCGAGAACTTGGAATGGAGTAGTTTTCACACTTGGTTGATAGAGTTCATCAATCAAGTGTTTCCACTATAAAAACATCGTGTTCAAGTAAGTCTTTCTTGTAGTTTATTTCCGCTGCATTTACTTAAGAGGTTGACGACTTAGTTGAGGTCGACAACCTAGATGTACTAACGATCCTACAGAGATCGGTCGAGATACTAGATCTGTCGAAAAAAGTTCAACTACTAAATAGGCCAGAATATTTACTAGTTGAAGAGATTTTACGAAAAAAAAAATTACTACTTGAAGAGACGTGTTGGAGAAAAAAAGTGTATTTCCCACATCGGTGGTGAGACCAAAAACTACCACCACAATTTAAGGAAGGGTGAAACCCTACCCATTAAAATTTTGGATTAGAATATGGATCCTGACCATAGATGTGAAATAGATAAAAACTCGACACATCACTTGTCTAATCTACGACCCGTCGAAATTTGACAAACAATACTTGTAGATAGGGATGTTCACGCATGCGGGTCGGTCGCAACCCGCACTCACCCGATCTGCAGATATCGGGTCGAGCCACGGGTCACTGTCTTTAAAATTTCGGGTCGCGGGTTGGGTCGGGTAAAACCCGTCGGGTTGCAAGTCGACCCGCACCCTTTTATAAAAAAATATTATAATACTTAAAAATAAAGAAAAAGAGAAAGAGATTATCAAATTAAGCCTCCAAGGGTATTACCAGAGGCCTCCGGTTCGACTCTCATGAGCACTGTGCTCTTCCAAAAAAAAAGGAATGATGATTAAGTTAGTCGCGTAATTCGCCCCCTCATTTCAGTAGGGATGCTCAATGGGTCGACCCACTGCCCGCAAAATTTTAACTAATGACCCGCGACCCAACTCACGGGTTTTGCAGGTCGGATAGCGGTTTGGTGTGTCGGATTTGCGGGTCGACACCAACGAGTTTTTTATAAAAAAACCATTGTATATATTAATAAAAATATTTTTTAAAAAATATTTTTTTAAAAATATTGCGGAGGTACAAAATACGTAGAAATATGAGAGTATGTATATCCTTGTACGTGTTATGTGTATATCTTACGTATATGAATACACCACTAGCTATAATCCTAGCTAGAACATGTGAAAAATAAGAAAATTCGGGACCATATATGTACAAACAATGATAGATACGTACAAGAAATCCAAAACTAACAAACAATAATATCTGCCCCCGCATGGTACTGTAGCCTATAAACTTGAAAGGTTTTAAATTAAGTCTACTAGTTGTTCCCGTTGTGCCCTGCACGACTATGACTCGATATTTTTTAGATATACTATAAAAAAAAAGATATTAATAAATAAAAATATAATATAAATAATAATTGTGAATTGGTGATTTATATAAATTGTGAAAAAAGCATAATTCTAAATTCAAGATTTTAATAGAAAAAATGAAAATAATGGGACATTTAATATGGATTAGCAAATAAAATTGACATGACATGTACGTATATTATCAAAAAAACATTACTGGGAAATTACAATTGTAATTGGCTAGATTTGTATGTAAAATATCAAAAAAAAAAAAATTGAAAATTCAAAGATATATCATAATTGAAATTTAAAGATTTGACAGCAAAAAGATTCGATCCTATCTAACTATCATAATGGGAAAAAATAGATTAAAAAATTTTTTTGACTTGATTTATACATAGATTGTAAAACTGTAACTCATTTTTTCTATATATTTATTATGATTGATTTTTTTTAATACCGTAACTCATATTGGAAAAGTCAAAACAATGATAAGGTTGTCGAAAATATGTTAAAGATTATCTCTATTGGAAAAGTCAAACAATGATAAGGTTGTTGAAAATATGTTAAAGATTATCTATAGACATATCTATTATAATTCTTTTTTTTTAAATAAATATGTTAATTGTTAAATTTTCTGTTCAATTTATTCTTTATGTACATATGGTCATATGGATCAATAACAATTTATTATTAATTTTGTAATTTAAAAATATTATAGGATAATATCTCGGTCTATATTTATGTGAGTTTTTTTAGATTATATTGGAGAATTGTTAGCATCATGAAAAAATATTAAAATCTTATCCTATAAAATACATAAAACATATTTTTATGTCAATTTCATGAAAATGAATTTTTACGAACCAACTTTTATTTTGGTAGGAAATAGGTTAACTGTTAATTTTGCTAGGAAATGGATCATTAATAATTTATTATTAATTTTATAGTTTAAAAATATTATAGGATAAGATCTCGGTATATATTTATATGATTTTTTTTGGTAGATTATATTGGAGAGTTGTTAGGATCATAAAGATATGGTTAAAAATATTTTTACATTTAAATTTCTCGAAATATGTAACTAAATTTTCAAAAAAAACATTATTGTAATCCAATATAAAATATATTAAAAAAATTGATTGAGATTTGTAGATTATGTGGCAATATAATGTGTACATAATATATGAGTGACATGGAAATTTTTTGACATGTGGACTATGACATGGAATATTTATAAAGACGTCTAAATTATACGAAAACGACATGTGTAAAACTCTGAGATGGCTTAATATAGGATCGACATGTGACGAAATCCTAGGTGGCGTAATGAAAAGGTTCCAAACCTTATTGCTTTTATATGTATTGTAGATTGACACAAACTGAGTTGTTTGATTTGCACCTATAAACTTAAAATTTACCACCAAATGTGAATATCTCATTAAAAAACAATACGAGTAATATCTAAAATTAGATGTCCTAAATAAAAACAATAAAGATTAATCCCTATAATGTACAGTGTCTACTTTCGACCAGAGATATCCAAAATGTTAAAAACGGGCGCAAATCAATATGTCGTTTTGAGAAGATATATTCTTCTTACTTAAATCGGGGGTATACTGATTGATTTTTATGATTTCCTTTATCTCACGGGATGTCGTTGGCGAATTGGATGCTGCACTGGATTTGATTATGACACCTACTTGGAAGGTCCCCGCATATGTTTTAATACATTTTGGGGTTTATAAGGGGAGGGCAATTGTGTGTCGTATAGTGGTATGGCAGTATGAGGTGGTTTCTTTTGGGTTATCTCAATAGGTTCGATAGCATAAGTACTTGTATCATGTATGAGTTTGGTTATATATAAATAATTTATTTTAAGATAATTTAATTTAATTAATTTAAATATTTTTATGTGAATATGAAATTGATTATTTGAAAGTGAGATGTAATATTTTATCTTTTATTTATTAAAAGAAAATGAATTAGCTTCTACTAAGAAAAAGAAAATAAATTAATTTAGTATTTTTTTTAATTTGTATGCATATCTTTTAATTAAAAAAATCTATACATATACGATAAAAAATTATTTAATATAGCTTATATAATTTTTTTCTTGATAATATGGGATTTGAATATATATTAATTAAGAAAATGTGTAGATAATCAAGATTGAGTGAGATAAGAATGAATCCAAGATTTACTTATTATTTTTAACAAATTTAAATAAAAATAAAAAATATAGATATAAATATCTTTCATTAAAATTAGTATTAAATTAATTGTTTAGAGTGTTGATGATGTGGCATCACGTAGGAGAATTAAATATGGAGGAAACACATAAGCTAAATGAATGTGAAGTTGACATGTGTCAATAAAATTTCTTCGAGGTGAAATATGAAGGATTTTAATTAGTTTCGCTTGTAATTGTGACCCTGGTACATTTTCATGAATAATACACTAAGGCCCCGTTTGATTGTAATTCATGAAAACGTAAGCGGAATGAAAATGAATGTAGTCCATTTTAGTGTCATGATACATTGACAAAAGAAAATCAAAGGGGCTTGCTCACCTCAATCATTCCTCCACCAAGGGGCTTGATCCACCTCAATCATTCATCCACCAAGGGGGTGGGTAACAAAATGGTGGAATCACTCCCTTCTATCTCACTTTTACAATGGACAAGTTGTTGGATGATTTTTTTATATAAATGTATTATGACACTAAAAATGGTCTAGATTCATTTCATTTCCCTTTACGTTTACGTTTACGTTTCCATATGTCACTACAAACCAAACGGGGCTAAATAACTTACATGCCATTCCATTCAAAAAATAAAATTAAGACGTTGCTGCTTCTTGTGAGGATATGGATAATTTAGGGCACAAGGTAATTTAATATAGTTATATATAGATTTATAAGCATGAGGGGTTTAGTAAGTACCCAATCTTGTAGATAAATTAAAAATAAATTATATAACTAAACATAAAAATGAATTAACTTCAATGAGTAAGTACTCAACATGCATTTTAATTCCTCATAATCTCATTTTAGTTTTTTTACTTACCATTTATTGATTTTTCTCTCTGTTTTTTATCCATCAAGTTAGTCCTTTCTGTTTTTTGTCCCATTTGATATTACACTTATGTTAGACATCTTGTCTTTTACTTTAAGAAGTAGTGTTAAGTAGTCTAGCTGGACCTATTAAGTTTATCCGACCATTATACCCCCTCCCTCCTCTTTCAACTCACCCTACATCGGTCACTTAACATTATGTAATTTTTAATTAAAAAGATGATTGGTACATAATTATAGGATCGATGTAAGTGTTAGTTTAACACACAAACGAGTACTGTGATAATGATATTTTCCTTACGTAGGGGAATAATGAGGTAAAAATAAAATAAGTAGAAATTCAAAGCAATAAGCTAGTGAACAAACATGCAGTTCCTTTACAGAGGAACTCCACTTGAACCAAAAGTTGAACAGGTAAATCTTTATCTCCTTTTGAGAATTTTGAATGATAGCTTTGTTGATAGATTAGTTCCTTAGTTACACAATACAAATTCAAACTTCTCTATTACTACCGATCAACAAATCCTAGCAATACTATTGGATCGATGTAGGGCAAAATTCTATCTTTAAGCTTTTAAGTTAGAAGGTGGATCCCGGCCCTACATATGAAATCGATAAAAACAACACATCGCTCATCTAATTCACAGTCCAACAGAATTTGACATGACATTAGAACATGTTCGATCTAGGTCCTGATCACTAGTCTATTAATAGGCTAGTCGACCTAAATGCATGACGTCAAGTGCAACTGACTTATTACGAGGCCAGGCACTTGATGGGGCGTGTGAATAAAATTATATCCCACATTGGAAATTCTGATAAAAACTTGTCCGGTATATAAGCCCTTGGATTACTCTGGCCTTCTATTGTCAATTGGTTTTAAGATGGAACCCCATTGGGCTTGTGTATTGGGCCTAACATGCATATGCACACGGACAAACGTGTGGAGCCTACATTATATATTGGCTCATTAAACTTTAACATGGTATATATCAGAGCAGTTCAGTCCTAAGTCCCGGTCCATAGTCTTAATGGGATACACAGCTTAAAAGCATGACGTCAAGTACAACCAGTAAGTTGGCAGTTGTACTTGAGGGGGCTTGTGGAAGAAAAGATTCACACATTGAAAATTTGAAAGATAAAAAATCTTAACACACATATGGTTTTGGGTGGGCCAATTTGAAAGATTAAAAGTCTTGAAAGATAAAAAGAACTTGAGTTACTTCTCATATTGTCAATTGATATCGAGGTAGAACCCCATTGAGCTTATGTGTTGCGCCTAACACGCATATGTGCATGAATGGATGTGTGGACCATCACGTTATATTGGTCCACCGGACTTTGATATGGTATTAAGCTGGTTCGACTCGGGTTCGGTTTTCTTGGAAAAAATGGGTATATATTATAAAGAGAATGAGATGCTAATAACCTCTTAAGAAGAAAAAAATGCAGACTAGCTGTAAAGAGATCGAGATGCTAGATATGTCGAATAAAGTTCAAATACTAACTAGGCTAGGCTATTTACTACTTGAAGAGACACGTTGGAGAAAAATAAGTGTCTTTCCCACATCGGTGGTGAGACCAAAAAATACCACCACCATATAAGAAAGGGTGAAACCCTACCCATTAAAATTTTGGATTAGAATGTGGATTCCGACCTTAGATATGAAATAGATAAAAACTCTACACATCACTTGTCTAATTTACTACCCTAGTTAGTAGATTTATCCTAGTATTTATTTATGGATTAGACTTGTTGGACAATTAATCTATCTATTATTCTACTTGTTGGGAGAGAATCTAAGAACCCTAGTTAGTTTTGGGAAGAATTATCTTTGTTTTTGGTATTCTCTATGAATCTATGAAGAGCTAAACTCTCTTTTTCTTGATTAATCAATTGAAGCTTCACAGATCTTACTGTGGCATTGATATTCTATTTTTTATTCTCTTTACTAATCTTAATTCTCTATACTTGAATGTTTATGATTGATTTTAGGTTTTTTGTGTTTGATCACCTAATAATTAATCGAATCAATCTATTGCTAGATCTATTGAAATCTGGTTGAATCATTTAGATCATAGTATTAAGGGGAAATTGCATTTAACCACCCTTTATTTTGCACTTGTTGCAATTAACCACCCTTTATATTTTTTTCTACACTTAACCACCCCTTATTTGTAATTATGTGCATTTAACCACCCATTTTAACGAAAAACGACATTTTCTCCGTTAAGTAAAGTAAATTACATTTTTTCCTTTCTTTTTAAATTTTATTTACGATAAATAAATAAAGGAAAATCCATAATTGACACTTTCAAGTTCCGAAACGTACGCCGATTTTTGCAACCATGGCCTGATTTCGTCCCTAATAATTCCTTCCCTCCATCAAATAGCAAAGAAGAACCACGACTTTGCCGATGCAAAGACCATGGGTTTTGGATCTGATTCTGACGACTTTGAGCGTCTCTTGGAGTCGATCGTGTCTAAGTTGATGGACGACGGGTCGAGATTCAAAAGGTTGAGATGTAGGTCGAAATCCAATGATAATGACATTCCAAGCTCAATTTATTCCTAAATTCTTTTATTTATTGTAAATAAAATTAAAAAAGAAGGGCAAAAACGTAATTTACTTTACTTAACGAAGAAAATAACGTTTTTCATCAAAATGGGTGGTTAAATGCATATATTTACAAAGAAGGGGTGGTTAAGTGTAGAAAAAAATATAAAGGGTGGTTAAATGCAACAAGTGTAAAATAAAGGGTGGTTAAATGCAATTTTCCCTAATATTAATTGTGATTTGCTAGGACTGCTTAAACTAGTTTAAAGAGAACTAATTTACAATTGACTTAAGACTAGTTGCATATTAATTATTGAATGTTCTTATTGAATTTTCTTGGTGTGCGCATTGCTATTATTGAATTGAGTCAATGAGGTTTTTATGTTATGAAAGAAATGAACCCCTTGAAACCTCTCTCCCCGACACCCCCAATTCGCCCCCAATCTCGAAACCCTAAAATCAAACTCCTAGCCAATCTTGATGCAATCGCTCACGTTTTTTGCTGGAAATTGGTTTTCTATGACAAATCAAATGGAATTGAGAAGATCATGTGGTGGATTGATGGCTTTCAGGCCGCATTTGCCGCTTACCTAACCGCTTTGGTTGGTGCTATTCTGACAAGCATAAGAACTGGGGGTTCTCGGAGCACCCAGCCGAAATCCGGTGACTCCTACACTGGAGAAGAGACTAAAAAATGGAAATTATTCAAGCACGAGATGCCATCGATTGGGCAATCAGGTATTGGGTGGCTAGGCTACAGTGGGTTTATCTTTGTGGGGAGAATCGACGATATTCCTAGGGGGTTGCTCAGCGCGCGGCTTCTCCGGGTGGGTCACGACGAAGAGATGAAGAAGAATGGTTCTTCCTTGCCTTGGAAGAATCGTTGTGAAGAACTGTTGAGGGCTACACAAACCAGGTCGTACCTCCTCCTACTATATTACTTTGGCATTAAGATTTTCTTTATGAACTGGTTGTATATATTGGTCTATATAAACTCCTTGGTGCTTACTTGTTGCTACTTCACTCACTTTTCTGTTTACAATTTCCTCCCTTCTCTGTCTATGATTCCATCTTCTGTATGTGTGCAATGGTTTTTTGCTACTTGGAAACCGGGTTGGCTTGCTTGTGTGATGGAGAACAATAGTAGGAAAGATAAAGGAAAAATCAACTCTTTCAAAGAGGCACTATATTCTGATTCAAAATTCTCTAAAGAAGAGAACCTTTCTAAAGACAACAACTACTCTCTGCCTACCATGGTCCATGAGACCTTTGAGGGTGGCAATATATCTAAGCTTGTTAAGGCTGGTGCTTCGGCACTTATAAAAGACAAAGGAAATAGTAAAGGTATTGAGCATGCTCATTCCCAACATGACCCAATGCCCACCATGATCGATGAGATCTTAAAGGGTGGCAAACCGAACAAGCCGGTTGAGGCAGGATCTTCGAGGTCCAAAAAAGAAAAAAGCAAAAGAAAGACCGATTTGTCGGCCTCCTTTGACAATCTGTTTGGTGCTAAAGAAAATATACTCCAATCGAAAGGAATCTTTTTGTTTGCCTTTGTGTTTAGGGATCATTTTGTGATGTCTAGGATGAGGCAAAATGGTGATCTTTCCGTGATTTCTTGGAATTATTATGAAACTTTCATGCAATTTGATACTATATATGCAAAGGGGCTGGATGATGTTAAGCTTTGTGAACACTATTTACTCTCTATGAATGTTGTGAAGAATTCTGGATAGAAAAGGATTGCTATGTGTCTTGTCATTGGTAAAACTTACCAATTAAAACCCAATGATGAATGCTCCTATGCTTGGCAGGGAAGCAATCTGAGGAGATTGAGTAAAAAATGGGAAAAGATTAAGGAATACTCCATGAAGAGAAAATATGACCATAAACTTAATTTGTACATTACTACTGATACACTGGTGTGGAAAAGGAAAAAGTTGTACTTTTCTAGATTTATATGTGAAGTTTTGAACACTAGGCATGGAACTAAGGAGTTCTACTTGATCAGGGAATATGCCTTGAAAAGAAAATATGATCACAAATTGAAAATGCACTTCATTAACTATTTCCAGGTTAAAAATCAGAAGCTTCATTTGTTGGATTGTAATGTACAGGAGACGATTAAAGGACATTGGAATAATTCTATCTTGAAAATTTTGATTTCATATGTTACAACTAGTAATTATTACATCCTTGACCACATGGTTTATATTCTCTTTCAAATTACTCATGTATTCTGTTCATGTGGCCACTGTACAGGGCTGCTTAAGGATGATAAAGAATCAAATAGAAGATGGAAAAGAAGGCAAATAAATGGCTATTTTTCTTGTCATGATGATACTTTGTGGGATAATAGTAGGCCGATAGGTATGATAGAACAGTGGAATATGACTAATTTGACAAATTTGAATGTTTATGATGCTTATATTAGCTATAATGATAGTGATTGCATTGATTCTAGCCTACTTAAAAGTGATCATGTAATCTGTTTTTCTGTTTGCAGCTTTAGGCTGAATCAGGGAAAGGAAAATTTGTATCAGAGAAGAAGTGAAATAACACAATCCAATGGACAAATTAAAGGGAAAGGATTGGTTAAGAAAATTTCGAGTAGGAGGAAATATTGTCACGACTTTAACATTAAAAAACTAAAGGGGTTAGGGGGGTCATGCTGCTGTATTACTAGCAGGACCATTGAAAATATTGTATCATTACAAAACTGTACAAAAGATGACACTTGTTGGTTCATTCACAAAGGATGTAATTTGAGCTATGAAATTAAATCGAACAAAACTTATCGTAGTATTCTGAGTTCCAGGAACATTAGTTGGGGGAGCCTGTGCTCTTGCCTTAATAACTATAGTAAAGATGTAATTGAGAACGATTACGAACAGCTAAACCTAGGAATGAGCAAGGATTATGGAAATATCATGATATGGGAACACATTACCCAATTTGTAAATCTTAATTGGAATCAGTTAACAAAACAGAAATTTGAGTGGGTGTGCATTCAAAGTAAATTGGTATACTATGAAGATTGGTTTATGGAATTGTAGGGGGATGGGGAGGAAATCTTTATGGCCTGAGATAGACTCTTTTTGCAAAATTGAACGTATACAAATTATGGCAATTGTAGAAACAAAAACTGATAAATTGCCAAGTGATCAGGTCTAGAGGCGAGCGGGGTTCGATAACCTGATTTGGTCCCCTGCGAATGGTAGAGCTGGAGGCATTGCGGTTCTCGGGAAAGAACACCAACTTGTTAACGAACAAGTGACCGTAGTAACCCAACACCCGAGGTATGTCATTTTAAAGTACTATAATGTTATTACCAAATACAATATAGCAATTTGCTTGACCTATGCCCCCCCTAATGCTGGGGATAAAGAGGCTTTTTGGAAACACCTAACTGAGACCTTACAAAATCTTCATCTACCCATCCTGGTTATTGGTGACCTAAATGAAATTCAAGATCCAAGTGAAAAAAGGGGGTGCCATCCCAGAAACAAGTCGATTCGAACGACTAATTAAATTTAAAAATGACTGCCTTCTTGAGGATATTCCGTACACAGGTAACATATTTACATGGAGGAAAAACAAAACGGAAGTTGATAATATTTACGAAAGATTAGATAGAGTGTTGGTTAGTAACAGGATTATCCAATGGTTTCCTAACATCTCTACAACAAATTATGCTTTCACTAGCTCTGACCATTGTAAAATCTCGGTGGAAATTAACAATGAAGTGATGTTCAAAGCTTCACCTTTTAAAATAGAGAAAATGTGGATGTATAGGAAAGACTTTAGAAATGTGGTAAAACAGTCTTGGCGAGTCCACTATCCGGGATCTAATATGTTTCAACTTATGAAAAAAACACAACTACTTAAGAAACAAACTAAGAGTTGGAATAAGCATACCCTAGGAAACATCTTTGAACAGTTAAAAGAAATTGAAGAACAACTTGTGGAAATCCAAAATTACATTTTGGCCTCACCACAACCCAGTGTCATACAAAAACAAATCCGACTACTCCAAAAGAAAGAATGTATCCTAAACTACCACAAAATGTATTGGAAACAACGAGCCAAGACAAAACATATTAAATTGACGGACACAAACTCAGGGTATTTCCATAAGATTGCAAATGGAAGGCGAAACCGAAAAATCATCAAAGAAATAATAACAAATGAGGGTACACATATTATTGGGACAGATAACATCCGAGAAGAAATACGTATGGACTTCAAAAGGAGATATACAAAAGAACCAACGAGCCTTAGCGGAGCCCAAGAATACCTCAACTTAGTCACGAAAGAAATAACGAATGAAGATAATGCGATGCTAGTAAGTCCGGTTACCAATGAAGAATTAAATTGATAGTGATGGGATTAGGATCAGATAAATCTCCAAGACCTGATGGGATAACGGCGGAATTTTATAAGAGATATTGGGATATCGTAGGCCCATCGGTAATTAAAGCGGTTAAAAGCTTCTTTCACTCTGGGAGAATGTTAAAGCAATTTAACCATACCTTTATAACACTAATTCCGAAAATTGAAAATCCAAGCTCGACTAATCATTATAGACCGATTAGCTTATGCTCAACAATATACAAAATCATCTCTAAAATTATAACGGAACGACTAAAAAAGATAATAAGCAAGATAATACATCCTTTACAAGGAGCATTCGTTTCGACCAGAGCGATTCAAGATAATGTTCTCATAGCCTATGAAATATTCCACTCATTCAGGAGTACCAAAAATAAAGACGGATGGATTGCTATTAAATTGGATATGGAAAAGGCTTATGACCGCGTCGATTGGACATTTCTATTTGATGTATTACAAAGATTTCGATTTGATAACAAATTCATCGATTGGATCAAGGAGTGTGTTTGTTCAGCATCATTTTCGGTTTTAGTAAACAACGGCCCCACATACCCATTTCTCCCTGAAAGAGGATTAACGCAAGGTGACCCATTGTCACCTTTCCTATTTGTTATTGCAACAGAAATTCTCTCAAGAAAGTTGCAAATCACTAGTCAATTGGATAAAAACACGGTCGGATTCCCGATTTCTAGAGGAGGGATTAGGATTCCGTTCCTTGCATTTGCAGACGATATTGTCATCTTTGCCAAAGGCTCTCAGGGGTCTTGCTTGAAGGTTAAAACTATTATTGATACCTTTTGTAGAATCTCAGGACAAAAAGTTAATTACCATAAATCTGCGTTTCAAGCCTCCAAAAACATGACGAATACCCAGAAAAACCAGGTACAACAAGCTCTAGGAATTACAACAATGACGGATATTGAAAAATACTTGGGATGCCCAATCATAAATGGAAAAGTTAATAACGATACTTTCAAAGAATCAATTGGAAATGCTAATAAACAACTAACTAAATGGAAAGCAAACTCTCTATCTCAGGAAGGCCGAACAACGCTGATTCGATCTAACCTAGCTACAAAACCTAATTATGTTATGCAAAGTTTTATGCTGCCAAGCAGTGTTCACGCTGAGATGGACAGAATCAACAGAGGTTTCTTTTGGAACAAAGATAGAAACCATAAACCACTACTGGGATGGGATAAGATATGCAAACCGAAGACATGTGGGGGACTAGGAATTCGAAAAACGGTACACATGAACAAGGCGCTACAAATGAGATTACTCTGGAAAATCTTAGCTGAACCAAACAATATATGGGTACGTATAATTAACCAGAAATATTTTAGGAATGATAACCTATTTTCATACAAACTAAAATCAAACACATCTTGGCAATGGAAAAAACTCATGAACCTCAGAGAGGAATTCTATAAAGGTCTTATATGGCAGATAGGTGATGGGAAAACGGTAAATTTCTGGAAAGACAACTGGAACCTGGGGGGGCCCTTATACCACCATGCAACAAATCCAAACAACATTAACGAATCATCTAAGGTTGCTGATTGGATTTCAGTTGACCACAAATGGAAAATTGAGGAATTGAAACAGGTCTTGCCTAATGACATAGTTGCACAAATCCAAGTAACCCCATTACCGGATAATAATATCCAGGATAGGCTCTACTGGGTGCCTAGTAAAAATGGATGGTTCACCACTTCCTCAGTTGTAGAATTGATTACGAAAATAGAAACACAGGCCCCGTATGTAAACCATTGGATTTGGAAACTCGATATATATCCAAAAGTGAAAAATTTTCTTTGGAAAATGGATAATAACGGGCTCCCTACGAAATCAAGACTAAGAGATAAACAAGTTGTAACACCAGGTGGGTGTGTTTTATGCGACAGTACCATAGAAGATACAACACACTTATTAGTTAAATGCCCTTATATGGTGTACATAGCTAGCAAAATAAACACACAAATAGCGAATACAATTAGGAGTTACAATGTCGATGACAAGACACCAAGGCAGATATTAAGTAAAATGTACCAAATCCTTGGTAAGAAGGATTTCACCATAGCTGCAGTAGTTTGGTGGTGTACCTGGCACCAAAGAAACAAATTGATCTTTCAACAAGATCAGTGTGATGGCATTCCCGACTTAGCAAATCATATCCGTACTCAATTGACCAATTGGGAGAAGTCGAAACAATGGACAGAAGATGAGGAGAGGATCGGGACTCCACAGTATCAAATGAAGAAACGGAGAATACAATCACCTAAAAGATGGAAAAGACCAAAGGAAGGCTTTGCAAAAATCAATTTTGATGCATCCAGACTTTTAAACGAACAAGCATCAGGTGGAATCATTATAAGGGACCAAAGAGGACAAGTAATTAATATGATGGTGAGGAACTTTGGTCGAATTTCAATACTAAAAGCTGAAGCACTGGCTCTTAGAGATGCGATTAGAGAGGCGAGAAAAATGAACTTGGACAAGGTGGAAATCGAAGGAGATAACCTACAAGTAATCAATGCTGTTAATGGAAAAAACAACTGTCCTTGGGAAATAGAACTAATTATATCTGATATCTTGGCTTCCCTGCATGGAGCTCAAGATATTACCGTTAACTATATTCCTAGAGAGTGTAATGCTGTGGCCGACAAAATCGCTAAATTGGGCCATAGTCTTCCTATTGAATGTATAAAGACTCACTCAGAACTTAAGGTTCTCATCCGTAAGGATGCTCTAGGACGTTCTCCGTAAGGAGTGCATCCTAATCCTCACCTAATCAAAAAAAAAAAGTGAGGTTTTTATGTTGGTTGATAATAAGTGTTTTTAGATCTGGTTGTCCTAGTTACTATTTGAAAAAGAATTGGAATAATTACTTCCACAATAAGTTATTAAAGAAAGAAGGATTTTAAGTTAATCAATGATCAATAATTGAGTTTGTAACTAGATTTTGGTTAATTAAGCACATTTCTCTCATAAACTTTCACAATATATCATATTTGCTCTTGTTTTGTTTGTTCGCATTCATCGCTAGCATTAAATAATCTTCACAATCTCCTTTGTTCTTTATTTCATAGCATACAATCCAAGCATTGAAAAACAACAATTCTGTATGGGATCGACCTTTGCTTGCCAACTGTATTAATTTGGTTAGTTTGGGTTCTTTGATAAGTATAACGCGACTAAAAATACCTCATCAAATTTGGCGTTGTTGTTGGGGATTTTGTTTTCTATTTATGTGTTTGTCGTGTGTGCTATTCTTGGTGTGAACCTATATTATGGTTCATACACGTACTACTAATTCATCTCCTTTATATGTTGATTTGGAGATCGAAAGGTCATTTTTCAGGCAAAGGAAAGAAGTTCGTGATCATTTTCGTGAAGTACCATTTGATTTTGAAGATTCTTAAGTAGTGGAGATGGCTGATGGAGGGGCGTCAAGGACACTAAGGCAGTTGATGTCACCAAATCTATAACAACAACCACTTGCGTAGCACCAAGAATACTAAGGTAGTCGTTTTGACCCTAATTTTTGTTTTAAAATTCTGACTTTAGCCCAAACGTTAGTGTTTATCATTCAACCATTTGTACCCAATTCACAATTGAAACTTGAGAGGTGGGAGCAAGAAAGAGCTCGACAAGGCCGGTGGCTTGTAGCGGAGGAGATACGAGCACGGCGTACGGTGGTTGGAGACTGGAGGCGCGGGTCGGCGACTCAGTGGGTGTTGACCGGTGATATTATGGTAAGCCCTAATTCCAGTTTCCCCCAATTTTTGTGTTAATTTGTTAAGTTGCAAGTTGTAATTTAATCAATTTGTTAATTTGTGCGGAAATTTAAAATATTTGACAATTCGTTAAGCCCAATCTAGATTTGTTAAAAAATATTTGTTAAGCACAATTTGTTTATAGGTTTGTTAAAAAATATTTGATAACTAATTTGTCAAATCTTAATCTTTGATAATTAATTAGTTTAATTGATAAGTTTATAAGGAATTTCAAATAGATAAGGTTGATATTGAAATATTTCATAATTAATTTGAATTACCTTGATTAGTCCGGAGTTAATTTACATGTACTACTTCAATATATTAAACTATCGATCTATTAAAATTAGCCCCCTTTCAGATAATCCAAGATCTGCCTTTGATTCTAAGGTTTAGAATTTGTTGCTTCATAAGCATTCAATCACTCTTTCAAGTTCAAAAGTGCGATCTTGAAGCTTAGGAAAAAGTAACATGGTTAGAATTTTGGATTTGGTTACTTGTTGAGTTCAATGAAAATACAAGATCACATTTCTTAGGATAGCATATAGTAGTTGCAGCCTTGTCATTCAGCACTCACTCATGGACATATTTTTAACTTTTATTGTTCCAACTAGAAATAAAATACTCTTGACTCATCTAAAGTAATTATACAAATAAGGTTGTGCACTTTTATGTCGTATTACAGTACTTTTTCTTGATATAAACAGATTCTGAAGAATGATACACACTTTTTTATTGCAAAATATAAAACAGCATCCCAGTATATTCTAGCTGGGGCTGGTCTAAAGGATTCGGATGTACACACCCTTACATCTAAAACGGCAAAAACTCAAAAGACTGAAGAAAAACAAAGGCCAACAACCAGCCCTACCCAAAAAGCAAAGAAACAAGAAAACTAAACTTGTAGGAGATGGATCATATATATTTATTAAGCTAGTAGGTCTTCCATGGCAGTGGACTAGTAGTAGTAGTACTACTTAAGTTAAAGATTACTTCTTGGAGCTGTGAAGAGCGCTAAAGTAGGCAGCAGGGTTGTTCTCAAAACCAGACCTTGATATATAAGCCCCCTCCATTCCTGGCGCCTTCATCACCCCCGAGCTTCCCGTTCCCTTTCCACCTCCTCCTCCGCTGCTCTTTCCGCCGCCTCCACCGCCCTTGGCACCGCCCTTGGAACCTCCACCACCTCCACCGCCCTTGGAACCTCCACCACCTCCGCCCTTTCCACCGGCCATACCTTTTGCCAAGTTGTTGTTGTTGTTGTTGTTGTATGTGTGCTTGATTGAAAAGTGTTTTGGAGCCCCTTTATATATATAGACCTCAATAATACAGTATATACAACAAGGTGTTTCTTTCGAGTTACGTACTCTAGTAGATAAGATAGGCGTCGATCTGTTCGAGTAATTGCAATGTCGGAGCTTGCGAGTCTTGGGAATTTGAAGCCTCTTTCATCTACAAATAGGAATTGAGGATGGAGAGTTGACTTTCACTCACTTTCTCGGGTTTCCAATTTCATGCTACAACTTTCTCCATCAACTTCTTGTAGGTATTGATCCAATTTTATCAGGTGTCTCTAAACAGACAATTTGATACAACAACTTTCTACGCACAAATTAAATGTGTTCATGCGCATGCATGCGTACACGTTCATTCCCTCCATTTGTCTTTTCTTTTTCCCAACCCATCTCTCTGTTCAATGGATAACTGACAGATTAAGAACTCCATCGTCAAATGTTACAACAAATCTCACCTCACCTTGGTATCGTCCTATTCATCAAGCATTTCTTGATTAATGTACACCATTTATTTGACTCTTTTTTTTTGGTAGAAACATTTATTTGACTCTTGCTTACATGTGTTGATTCATCCGATTATTTGTGTGAATTCCTTTGATGATTTTGTCGGGCTGGGCTTTATCCGCCCACCTTTTTAGTACATGTGAGCCCAATAACCCAAGAGGTCAGCCCGAAATTCATAATTTATCATTCGGCCCAGGAATATAAAACATTATCATGATTTTTAGGTTTAAACATGGTCAGACACATATCCGGCCCAAATCCGTCTAAAACCGATGTTCAATTTAGTAATTGGATTTTGATAAGAAAGTTGTTTTGAAAAGATTTTATTTATTTAGGAATTTTATTAAATAATATTATCAACCTCAATTACTTTATACAAAGTTGGATGGGATTTTTTTATTTTTTTTTAGTCGAAATTTATTTTATTTTTTTAAGGGATTATGACTTTCTTTTTAGGGTTTTAGTTTCTAAAAAAAAATTTTTTATTTATTTATGAATTTTACTATATTTTTTCAAGAATTTATGACTTTTTTTTAGGGTTTTAGTTTCTAAAAAAAAAGTTTCTTATCATATGAGTCATAGGTTAGAAAACCGTTTAAAATTTAGTCCAATGATAGCATGGCAAAATTATAGAAAGAAAAATCTTAGTGTGAAACTAGTAAGAAGAAAATAAATGCAATTTATTTTACCCATAAAAATGTATGTATTTGTTTTTTTTTTATAGAATTTTATTTTTTTTATAGAATTTTACATCTTTTAGTATTTTCCTATAAAATTAAATATGGTGATTATATGACATAATGGAAGATTTATCTTAATGAAAAGATAGAACTTTCGCTTGGAGTAGGGAGTAAGATATCGCTTGCTTGGGCTTTAAGGCGTTGGGCCGACCCTAAGGGATAGAATTTTCTGCCTTCTCTCTCTCTCTCTTCCATTATAAATACACGTCTTCGTCGTGTATGGAGAGAATATGAAAACACGCACTCAATGATTGAATAGGCTAATATTCGCTTAGCTTATTTGTTTTGAAAGACTCATACTCGCTGAGTTTTCTAGCTTTATTGTCTTTACCTTGATGCTCGATCGACGACTGTTCTTTTGATTTAGGCATCGGAGATGGATTAGGGGATCTCCGTCCCCTTTGTCCATTGTTTTGCGGGTTCTAGGTTGAAGATGAAGTTGGAACGTAAGGTGAAGAAGAGAGTCAAAAGGAGCATTCAATTAGTGCATTAAAGGAGGAATTTTTATGCACTAACAATTGGCGTCGTCTGTGCGAACGGTGATTTAAATCCACGAGTAATCGTTCCTAAAAGAAAAGGAAGAATTTTACGAAGTCGAGGGGCACTCGTGCAAAGTGAAATCGAACGCAGAGCCTCAGACGAACAGATCCGCGACCGCGGATTGGGAAACCCTGACCGCAGTGCGCAGGGAAGATCGAGCGATGTTCGAAAATTGTTCGAACGATCAAACCCTAACACGTCCTGAGGTCTAAAATCAATTACTATTCGATAGTTTGGGGTCGGGTGCGTGCTTGGTATACCAAAAGCGAAAATTTGATCACAAAAAAGAGCCGCCTTGGGATTCATGTGAATCCTAGGCGAAACGATGTTTGAATCATCGTAACCAGCACTGATCGCAGTGCACACTACGAAATCGATGACACTGGGGCTAGGAGCGGACATGCTAGCCCCTTGTCAAATTTAGTCTCGCCTAAGGTTGTTAGTCGACTACTGATAGGCAGGCATGAACCGAGTGCACGCTTAATAGCCCAAAGTTCAAAGCTTGATCGTGAATCAACGATCAACCACCATCAAAGAGAAGAAAACCTAACAAGGGAAAAGTTGGTAACTTTTTGGAGCAGACCCGGAACCCGCACAAGCGGCAACGATCGATATTCGCTCGATCGGACGCGTGTGGAGACCGAAATCAATGCCATTCAAGAAGTTTCGTGTCCAACTTGGTCATCAAAACACCGTCATGATCAAGAGGAATTGAAGAGTCTGAGCGGACTCTACCAATCCCGAGAGAGCATGTCCAAAAGGACTTGTTCCCGTTTTCAAAAGATCAACCAATCAGTGGATTCCAAGTCAAGCCACGAACAAGCTAAGTTCTCAAAAACTCGATTGAACACTCAAGTTATGCCCAGAAAATCTGAACGACATACCCTTAGTAAAACGTGAATATCTCCTTTGTTTCTCAACCTTTTTACAATCCGTTGGGACCACTGTAAACTAGACTTCGAGACGGTTCTAATGAAACCAACCACGCCTCAATCCGTTGCCAGAACATCGAGAACGAGTCCATTGAAGTTGCCTCTGTTTTTTGGGCTGCTGCTGCGTGTTAGGGCAAGTGAGGGACGCGGCCCGCGGGCCCGACCCGGCCCGTCCGACCTTCCCTTGGTCTTTTGGGTAATTTATGGTATTTTCGATAATTTTATTTAATAAAATATGCTTAAATTTTAAAAAAAATATATGTTTTGTTAATTTTTATAATGGTTCAAGTGAATTTCAAAGTTTTAAAAATATTAACCTTTACAATAAAAATGATTTATAGTTCTTGTGAAATTTATTAATCTTTTATAACCATATTCCTAGTTGTGTTAAAAACTAGAATATTATGAATACAACATGTAAAGTTTAAATGATATATATATAAACTTAGTCATGTTTCGTCGTTCCTAAATCAACGTCGTTGGGTTACAAAATAAATTGACGGTAATTTATTTTGTGGTGGATTGAAATAGGAACAAGTTCGAATCGTAATCTCGAGTGATCGTCTTTCCTAAGGCAAGTGAACTCGGTTCTTTTTCCGCATTCGTTTTAAAAGCATGATTTCTATCATGATGTTTTTAATATATGTTGGGAACTTCTGTGTGAATAAAATGGAACATAGGATTGTATTAAATTCCTAGATTTAATGACTGTTTGACTGTTATTCCTAGTTATATTTTAGGCTACAGTAGTTATGGATGTAGGCCTTATTGCTTTGTGATGTTGTGTGTATATTTATTTAAGCTCCATTATAAGGAGCCGAACGTAAAGTCTTATGACTTATATCATATAATAATTAATTCTCGCTAGGTCGTTTTTTTTAAAACCCTAAATAAGGTCATGACCCATATCCCTCAACCGTTGAGGGGTGTTCGCACTTTTTAAGTGCCATGGGACGTAGGTGTCCGTATATCTTAAAGAAGTATTTTGAGACTTTGTCTCTTCTAATCAAAGTACCTAATAATCCAAGTGGAACTACTCTTAAATGTTTAAAAGCAACTCAGATAAGTGTACTCGTACACAAAGTAATATGGATAGGATGATCGGTATAAAATGGGAAACCGTCCTCGCTCTCGGGTTCCGTTTTCATCTGGTTCCAATCTGAATTCGCACAACACGTATGCGGTGAGGTTGGTTGAGGTATGCGCTGGCAACGAGGGTTTAATGAACCGACTATAACGATTTGTGTGCAACAATGTTCCCAACATATTTGCATTAAAGTCTGAGGCATCACCTTTGTGATGGTCTCTTCTTTCCTCTTTCGAATATTCATAACGTTTTCTTGGAAGGATGTAGCTATTAGGTTTCGACCGGCTTTAATCCGGATTCCAATACCAGTATCTACATTCTCTTCCTAAATAGGAACCACCTTAGAAAACCCACTTGCTTAGTCTGTCACCAGACTACCTCGACCATTTATTTTCCTTGTATGGTCACTTGGTGTCAACCGTATTTCTCGTCGCGACACATGAGGCGATCTTTCCATTCAGGCTGTGAGAAGTATGCTAAAGATGGGATGAGCTGCAGTTGGATATTCTGTCAAAAGTCACAAGGTCAACTATAGTTTTGAGTTTAGGTTAAACGTGTCTACGATTTTATTTCCTTCATAACGTATAGGTGTAAGAGTTATGGTTATGATGTAATTTCAAATTAAAGTTTCATGAAGTTTTCGTTCTAAGGTTTCGCTCTCCTTTTTAAGCAAAAGTTGAATAAAAGGAAAAAAAATTCTATCTCACTTTTATCCAATATTATGTTTCAATTTGTTATGATTAATTGTATTAATTGTTCGGATTCAAGCTTTGGGTGGCTTTGGACTTCAAATCCGAGGTCACTGGCGTGTGACATTCCTGATGTGCAATTGGGGTGTTACAAGCCTAAAGCCTTGGAAGAAATCGCTAGGCGAAAACGTTCTTTTCAAAAATTCAAGGAAAGCGCCCCATCAGCGAATCGGCAATCGGAAGGACCAATCAACGGCTCGCTAGCGTTATCGAATTCATCAATAACCGTCGTGGTCCAAAGCCGGTAAGAAGATCGAAGGGATGCAAACCAACTACGAAGAATAATCGCCGAAATCGTAGAATCCTACGAGCAACGAAAATCGCGATCGCTGCCAGCGAGGCCGCGATCGTGGCCAGGGATTCTGCAGTCGCGGCCCTGTATTCCGCGGTCGTAGACAGTTCCCACAAACAAGATTTGCCTCAGTTAATTGGCTCCGCGGGTGCGAGTTACAAAACCACGGTCGCGGATCTCCCCCAGTGAGTTGTAGATCAATTTAGATCCTTGAAATCGTACGAAGCAAGTCGCAATCAAGGATCCGAAGACTAAGTGTCGGGGCATTATAAAGTCGAGGAGCCAAAGATGCTCAAATATGGTAGAAGAGTTCAAGCATTTTTAAATTGAACAATGATCACGCGATCAAAATAATTCCATTTATGCCTTGGCAACGTTAGCCACTTGTACAAAAAAGCTCCTCAAGACCTCGATGTGCGTCGAGGTAACGGGATGTTAAATAAATTGGCACCTCAATCGAAATCGCAAGCAATGATGTGCCCGCAGCCGTGACCATGGTCATCGGAAGCGAAACTGCGTAGGATCTCGAATGTCAAACGCCCTTGACACGAAACTTGGATGAGAACGTTTAGCCATCGGATATCTCCGGAGCATGGGAAGTTCTCTTAAGGGCTCATAGGTTTTGGCTATCGCCAATAAATATTCTATATTATCGTTCTTTTTCCGAGCCAAACTTGAGATGCGTACCCCCAAGCAAGTTGAGTCTCTTTTATATGAGATTCATGAAGGTATATACGAAATGTACGTCGGAGATTGCATTTCGGCACTCTGAGCTTGTTTGCAAAAATATTGGTGGCCATTCATGTGTAAAGTGCTTCGAAAAATCATCGCGCTTTTTCCGACCACCTCGTCTTCGTCGAGGATCGTCGAGGCGTTGTTGGCTGCTGCTACATAGATCATGTCCTACCAAAGGGCAGCCGAATGGGACGTAACAGTACGCATGAGATTCCATACTTGCCGGGTCAACGACCTTGTACTTCGATAGATCTTAGGAGGCGTACGTGACCCGTGTATGGCATTGCTCGACCCAAATTGAAAGGAACCATGTTAAGTAAGTCGCAGAGAAAGGTCAGAGAGCTTAATAGTGGAAGAGTCTTGACGGTTATGTCATCCCTCGGATTTGAGATGTCACCCATTTAAAGAAATCCCGCCCGAAGAAGCAAAACCGTGGCTGCGGACTTCGACCGCGATCGCGACCCTCTGGGCCGCTGATGCGTTTCATCTCGCTACAAGGACCGACGTCTCGTGTTATGAACCCCGTCTCGGTCTAGGGCTGAAAATGGAGCGGAAGCAACCAATGAACGGAGCACGCAGAGGCGTGCAGATCGAGGGACGAGCAGTAAGACACTAGGGTTCTAGCGGCGTCTCGAGATGGAGATGATTCCGACAAAAGAAACCTTAGAAAGATTGAAGAGTGTTGGAAAAAAGGGTTAGAAGAATTTGACGTTTGAAGGCCTGAGGAAGAGAATCGCGATTCACTGAGGCAATTTCAATTTCATTCAAGCGTAAAATGAATTCAAGAGTAGTCTGACATATTAATAGATCTAAAAACCAAACCATAGAAACCTAGCGAGAATGGGCCCGAACATGCAAGCCCAACCCATCTCGTTATTTTAATAAATAGCGGAAATATAAATAATACCAAATATAGTAATTGTTTCACTTAAAAATCTCGACATAAGATAAAACGGAAACCCGAAAACCCGAGACCCAAGGAGAAGGCCGAAGGCTTCGGAGCTGTCACCCAAGGGGACGCGGCCTAACACCCGGGGGTGTGTGGGCGCGCCACCTGACGCCCGAGCCCGCGCCCGAAACAACCGAAGCTCTGTTGGAATTACACGGGCAGACGACACGGTCGCGCCTATGCCTGCCGCGGCCGCGGCGCCGGTTGGCGCGGGCGCGCCTCCTGGTTGGTTGGCCGCGCTGATGGGGGTTTCTTCGAAAATGCTTGGCTCGATCCTTGACTCCTCCAATTGACCTGAGAGTGTGTCTTGGACCAAAGATGTCATCAATATAGTAGAAGGTGGGTCTTTGACTGAACTCATGGACCGAATAGCTCGACTTGTGATGGAAACCGTTGATACCATCCTAGGCTGGAACGCATCATCCTCCCCCTCCTTGAGTGGGAAGCATCCCCGCTTCCTCAAAATCAAGCTCGGGATCATCCACGGAAAAGAAGTCCGACACGATGACCTTTGCTTGCACGTTGCCATAGGAATCCGGGAGGTGTAGCTTTGGGTCGTTGGTACCCCCATGAAATTGCGCCGGAAATAACGACGGAAGTGTCAATAACAACCGACGCTCAACTGAACCTTGAAGAGGCGCGCCATGGGTTGGCTTGGGGCATGTTGATGCGTCAGGCGGCCTCGAATCATGGCGGAGCGTGCCATTGCCATGCTCATCAAAGAGATTTGGTTTTGGCACCCCTTTCGTCTTTGTAGCTTGCTCCTCAACTTCAATTGCTTTCTGTCGATCCCTTTGAACCCAATCCTGCAAAATCTCACTTGGCGACATAGGTAAGAGCTTGATGCGCTTCCCGTGGCACATAAACACATCGTGAAGAACACGCCTATCAAATTGCCATGGACGTCCCAACAGTAAATGAGTGACGTCCATTGCAACCACATCACAAAGTATAGAATCTGTGTAAGGACTAATTGAAATGGAAATCATGGATTGTTTAGAGACTTGTGTACCTGAGCTTGAGGAGAGCCATTGAAGAACATAAGTAGCCGGATGAGGAGTTGTAGGTAGCCCAAGATGAGCTACAACCTTCTCGGTGATCGAATTGGTGCAACACCCGGAGTCAATAATCACACTTAAGCTGGTAGATCCAATAAGAACTCTAGTGTGGAAGAGGTTCTCCCACTGGCAATGGAAGTTGTCTTCACGAAGAATTAAGGCCTTTCGTGCAATTTGATAGCGGTGAAATGGTCGTGAAAATCAAGGCTATGAAAAATAGTCCTAACAAACCTAAAGACTGTAGTCTTAGGGAAGTAAGGGTCGAATCCGCAGGGAGGTAGATTGTTTGTTTTGTGTGAATTTTATGGCAATTCAAGTAACAAAGGGGTTTTGAGAATTGAACTACTATCTAGCATGCAAAAAACTAATAAAGAAATTAAAGTTGGAGTTTTTATCAAATTGGGAAAACACTTGGTCAACCAGAGATCCACATTCGTATGACAAGTTGATCATATATTTCACTCAATATCGCATGCATATGGAATTCCAATTCCTTTTCAAAGATAATTAATAGCACAACCAGATACTATCAATCCTAACTAATTGAATAACCCTGAGACCATCAAGATTCAATTCAAAAGAAGCATTAAGAATAGGAATATAGGCAGGATACAATTCTAGCATTAACAACCAGCTTTTATCCTAGAATGCAATTCTACTCTCTTTTGCAATAGACTAGCACAACCAGATACTAGTACAATGCAGTTTGCTACTATGAAATAGAGAAACTCAACCAATAATATCTCTAGATCTAACAATAGAGATTTAATAACAACAACCCTAGAAATTGTTGAAACCAATCACATAAACAATTCAATCAAGAGAGTAAAATAATTCCATACAATAGATAAAGAGTAAAAATCTCACAATTGAAAGTCAAAACGAAGGCTTCAAACTGTCTAACTAAGCTTAGTTCTCCATGAAAAGCTAAAAACTCAAAAGTCTGAAAGAGAAAATTGATAAAGATAGATGCATAGATGAGAGGTGCAACTCCCATAACCTAATATATGAAACTAGGTCTAAAAGTATCTCCAAAAATAAAATATCTCGGAATAAAACTGGAATAGATAGGACCAATCAAGATAAAACACGTGGCGCATAAGAGATCTCGCGGCTGTCAGGGGCGGCGGGAGCTGCCTGGTCGGCGGCGGTCGCCGCCAACAACTCGGTTCAGAATTCAACTGCAACTTTGAAGGCTGTTTTGACCTCCTTCGAATTGGAATTTGGACTCAGAGTAAAAACATGAATTGTAGCTCTTTGAATTATCTTTCCAATGATGCCAAACTCAACTTTATCAAATCACTATAGCTCCCGAACGAACCCTTACAAGGCATAGGTGTCGAACCAGCAACTCCAACGGATGGCCCGAATTCAAGCATTCTTCCCCCGGTTTCCATTCCTTTCACACTTGTTCACTTTAAGACCTGTAAAACAACATAGAACAAGTGCAAAAACCCAAAACTCCTAGACACTCTAAGAACTAAAGAAACTAACTAAAACTACCTAAAAAAACAAAAGAAACGTGAACATGCATCCTAAACACTACCTATATGCAAGCTATCACAATTAAACACAAAAGAGTCCCAATGTTGGATGCCCGCGGAGCACAATCCAACACTTCCGCCTGAGGGACTGAATAAGCCTCCTCAAGTGGTGCCGGGGCTGAAACTTCTTCTTCATCCATGGACTCATATCCAGCTGAAGCTTGAAAAAACATGACTTTCTTGCGGTTGGGATAGTCCTTTTGGTAGTGACCACGCCCACCACAAGTGTAATATTCCAAATCTCGGGCTCATTCATGGTTCGGTGGGGACGACTTTTGAGGAGCCGAGCGTGAAGAGTTAGGAACCATTGTCTCGCCCGATTGAGTAGACGAACCTTGTCCTGCCGCACTAGAATTATCATTAGTAACAAAACCGTATTGACGAGGTTTGAAGATATATACTTGCCCAAAGAAGATCGGGAACCATTGCTCTTATTATGCACATGTTGTTGATGGATTTTCATGGCCGTGTGCACTAATGTGTTGATATCCTTAATAGGAAGGATCTCAAGATGATCTTTAATAGACAAATTAAGGCCACTAATAAACTTAGTACGCAAAGTGGATGGAGAAACACTAATGTTTGCTTTGAAAAACATGTCCTCTAATTTCTCGAAATACTCGACAAGGTACAAAGATCCTTGGTGAAAATCAGCGATGTCCAAACGCATTTGGTTACGGTAATCAGTTGGAATGTATTTTTGAGTCATGACATAGACCAACTGATCCCATGTGGTCACTGGTGTAAGACCCCGACGCAAACGGTCATCCACAAAACGTTGCCACCAAACCCGGGCTGAACCACGAAAGTGTAAAGTGGCCACTTGTACATGCTCATAAGCGGGGATATTACAATAGTGGAAAGTATGCGCCGTCGTAGTGACCCATTCTAAAAAGACCGTCGGGTCATGATGCCCTTCAAACGGTTCTATCTTGAGCTTGACTTCGTGTCGTTGGTACCGGGGAGTGTCCTGGTCGCCATTAGCAACACGAACATCATTGCCACGATCAATGGGAGACCAATGCCAGGCTAGCACCTGCCCGTAATAAAGGTCTTGCCCTTGGTCATGTTGCCAGGGCGGAGCTTGGGCACGCCGCTCGGTGACATGATCATAGGCGCGCCGGTTTTGACGCGTTTGAGCATTACCAATATTAAGGGTGGGAGCTGGCGGAATCCAATCTGATGGGCGCTCATCCAATTCAAGAGAATCACCCAACGCTGGAAAATTATAAGGATTAACCATGCCGGAATCTTCAATTTGTTCATCTTGGAACTCCTTAAAGTCGTCATGGATAACCGGGGTGGCATAATTGTACACCAAGGAACCATGTCTACGATTGTGACTAGGTTCCTTCTCATAAGGCCTTTGGTTCCTAGCAAGAACATTATGGTCAATAACCGGTGCTGGAAAGCGTTGGTCACGCATTCTATAAAGTCGGCGTGCTCTGGCATCGTCAACAAATTGTGGGCGAGGCGAAGCACTAAGCGAAGTGGTGGCATAGTAGCCATCATCCTCGGGACCATAAGAATCAAAAATAGGGGGTTGAGAATACATACCTTGGTCTTCGGCATAGGCACTCGAAGACAGATCATTAGCTAGCGGGTCGCTATGAAGGACCCGGGTGTCTTGGCCTTGCCTAGACTCGGTAGCGGACTCCCCCCGTTGAAGGAGAAGACCCGGGTGGCGGATTAGGCTCAATGGGACCCTTGTCCTTGCGGCGGGGGTCTTGTGTAGCAAGAGGAGTGGGCTGGTTAGTCATGATCGGTGCCACGGGCGCTGCAGGTGCGCCAATGGTGATGCCCGAGGCCTTAGCGCGGGCGCATGTCAAAGGCTCGGGAGGGAGTTGTTGTGGCGCCGGGGGACCAGCCAAGACAGGGTCTTGTGGCGTGCTTGTGGTGTTGACGCCCTGTTGCGTCATTAGGGCCGAAGTAGGTGGTGGTGCCAGGGATGCAAGCAATAAGGCTTGGGCGTCAAAACGAGCCTGCATATCGGCCGTTTGTTGCCTTAAAAGAGCAATTTCTTGCTCTACAGGAAGGGACTCAATCAAAGCAGTAGGGTTGAGTGTATGATCGACCTCTTGATTTTGTAAGGTACCTGAAGTAGAAGGAGAAGACATGGCGAGTAACAAAGAACAAACGATCAAAGCAACAAACGCATAAAGTCTTAGCTCTTGATCCGACCAATGCACTCACACAAGGTCACGAGTGGCTTTTGTGCGAGAGGCGGCTTAGGATCACGAGTAAAACAATGGCGTTATTGAAACAAAGAAAACTTAAGGCAAGATATGCACCCACGCAGTATAGTAAGATCAAACAAGTAGTACGTACTTAACAAGCTAGGAATAATGCAAGCACTAACAATGTCACAATCACCCAAAAAAGTGTGTGGTTTAATGGCTTACCTTATTTTGTCTATACCACCCACAATTTTTTTTAACCAACAAGTGTGGTGTTATAGCTTACCTTATTTTGACTATGCCACACACAATGATTTTTTTTTTAATATATAAACTAGGGTCGATTTTTTTTTTGGCTTTTTGATGTTGATTTTTCAGCCAAATAACCAAACAACGAGTAATTTGCAGCAACAATTGTAGTTCAAAGCAATCAAACAAAAGTAAGACAGACTATCAAGTAATGAAAAATTACTAACGATGGGCAGTCAATCAAGCAAAAGAATACAATGAACAAATCACACCATAAATTTTACTCAAAGGACTAGAACAAAAAAATTAATTATGGTTTGGCTAATTTTTTTTTTGCTGAATTAATGGCGGAAATATGGTGGTGAAAGTGCAAAGACCGAATCAGGAAATTTGTTGAATTAATGCCAGTTGATGCGTTTCGTCTCGCTACAAGGACCGACGTCTCGTGTTATGAATCCCGTCTCGTCCTAGAGCGGAAGCAATCAATGAACGGAGCACGCAAGGGCGCGCGGATCGAGGGACGAGCAAGAAGACACTAGGGTTCTAGCGGAGTCTCGAGATGGAGATGATTCTGACGAATGAAACCTTAGAAAGATTGAAGAGCGTTGGAAAAAAGGGTTAGAAGAATTTGACGTCTGAAGGCCTGAGAAAAGAGAATCGCGATTCACTGAGGCAATTTCAATTTCATTCAAGCGTAAAATGAATTCAAGAGTAGTCTGACATATTAATAGATCTAAAAACCTAACCATAGAAACCTAGCGAGAATGGGCCCGAACATGCAAGCCCAACCCATCTCGTTATTTTAATAAATAGCGGAAATATAAATAATACCAAATATAGTAATTGTTTCACTTAAAAATCCCGACATAAGATAAAACGGATACCAAAAAACCCGAGACCTAAGGAGAAGGCCGAAGGCCTCGGAGCTGTCGCCCAGGGGGACATGGCCCGACATCCGGGGGTGCGTGGGCACGCCACCTGACTCCCGAGCCCGCGCCAAAAACGGCCGAGGCTCTGTTGGAATTACGCGGTCTCACGGGCAGATGGCGCGGTCGTACCTATGCCTGCCGTGGGCGCGCCTCCTGGTTGGTTGGCCGTGCTGACGGAGGTTTCTTCGGAAATGCTTGGCTCGATCCTTGACTCCTCCAATTGACCTGAGAGTGTGTCTTGGACCAAAGATGTCATCAATATAGTAGAAGGTGGGTCTTTTACCGAACTCATGGACCGAATAACTCGACTTGTGATGGAAATCGTTGATGCCGTCCTAGGCCGGAACTCATCAGCCGCGCTCGCAGAACCGCCGACAGTAAATTCTTCGGGGGGCTCCTCGCATGGATGTTGGGTTAAGAATAAAGCTGATAGGACAAGCACCTCATTTTTGTATTCTTTTTTTTTCTAAAAAAAATCCCCGACCGAGAACCTTTTCAACGTTTTGGTCTCCCTTCTCTGTTTTTCTTGTTCTAATAAGTCTACCTTAAATCTCAACAAATTACACGCTTAAGAGTGAGCAGGATGCCCATGATATTCGCTCATGGATGTACAAATATACGAATATACAAATATACGAATATACGAACGCTTAGGGGACTTGCAATCGACTAATCCGCATGACCACTTCGATTAGGACACCTCTGTATCCTACATCCTATTATATGTGGGAAACGTATACAAAGACGTAGGTGGGGCATTTGTGAGCGGGTAAAATTTAACCATCATTATTATTTTCCTATCAATCGCCATAAAAGTATTTTTTTATTACGTTATTTACATCTTTTAGTATTTTCCTATAAAATTAAATACGGTGGTTATATGACATAATGGAAGATTTTATCTTAATGAAAAGATAGAACTTTCGCTTGGAGTAGGGAGCAAGATATCGCTTGCTTGGGCTTTAAGGCATTGGGCCGGCCCTAAGGGATAGAATTTTTGGCCTCCATTTCTCTCTCTCTTCCATTATAAATACACGTCTTCGACGTGTATGGAGAGCATATTAAAACACGGGCTCAGATATTGAATAGGCTAATATTCGCTTAGCTTATTTGTTCTGAAAGACTCATACTCGCTGAGTTTTCTAGCTTTATTGTCTTTACATTGACGCTCGATCGACGACTATTCTTTTGACTTAGGCATCGGAGGTGGATTAGGGGATCACCGCCCCCTTTGTCCATTGTTTTGCAGGTTCTAGGTTGAAGATGAAGTTGGAACGGAAGGTGAAGAAGAGAGTCAAAAGGAGCATTCAATTAGTGCCTTAAAGGCGGAATTTTTGTGCACTAACATGAGTCAATTTTATGGATAAAAAGGGTCAAATTTGACCCGTTTTGACCCTTTTCGATCCATTTGACCTAATCAAACATGTCAGACGGGTCAACCCATGACCCAACCCGTAACTCGTTTTACGTGTTGCGGGTCGGGTCACGGATTAATTTTAATAGGATTTTGTCTTTTCCATATTAGCGGTCAACCCATAACCCAACCCATAACCTTTTTCTATCCATTAGAAACTATTCCGCTAATATGGAAAAGACAAAATCCTATAAAAATAAAATTTTTAAATCAACCAATCTATGCGATTTAGCGTTGTCAAAAGTTTACCCGACCTGCAAACCCGACCCGAACATGATAGACTTGAAATCTGTTGGACTAAAGCCCGAAACCCATTTGGTTGACCAATTTAGTATATTATAAAATTTATTTTGAATCTTATAATATATTTAATTATTAAAATACATAAAAAGTAATATATTATAATAAATTATTATTACTTAATTAATCACTGATTTTAATAATCATAAAAAGTAATATATTATAATAAATTATTATTACTTAATTCGATGTTTTGACCCGCTAGTCAACCCGACCAGTCTGAAAACCCGCAGTGACCCGGCCCAATTAACTCGTCACTTGTAATGACCCGAACCCAACTAAACTTTAACCATTGCGTACTTGTTGTTTGTTGAGTGCGAAAATCTTTGAATGGACTCAAACAACCCCCCGGACCTGGTACCAGCGTTTTGCTTCTTACTTGCGTCGCCTCGGTTTCACCGGCAACAAATGCGACTCTTCCCTGTACATTTTGCATCATGACTAAGCCACTGCGTACTTGTTGTTGTACGTTGATGATATAATTCTCACAAATTCGTTTGATCCTCTCCGTCAGAACATTATTGCCATGCCTAGCCGAGAGTTTGCTATGTCGGAATTGGGCCCATTATCCAATTTTCTTGGCATCTCTGCTCGACCTTCAGTTCGTGGATTGTTTCTCTCTTAGGGGAAATATGCTTGGGAGATTGTTGATCGAGCCTCCATGTCATTGTGTAACCCTGTTGTTGTTGACGGGCCTTTACTCGGGACAACAAATAAATTTATAAGTCAAGACCCCGCTGAGTATAGGGGAGTCAGGATCGTTTCACGAGAAGCAAGGTTGTTTGTTTATCGACTACTAAAAATCAAACAAAAGCAAGCAAAACACTCACAAGCAGCCTCGTTAACGACGTTGTCAGGGTCGTTAACGAACCACCGCAAGCAAAAGACTAAAACTAACGACCTAAACAGATTCGGTACCGAGCCTACAAACTCAGCAACGAATATCACTTCAAGAGAATTCAAATAAAACAAAGATCTAGGACAAGGGATACCACAACATAGTTATGCATATAAACTCGTAAGAAGATAAGATCATGCCTTTAAATAGATAAATTCATCAACTTTCGTCGACTATCAAGTAAATTAACCTACTTTCATAAACCAATCCACTCAATTGCTTGTTTTGGATCTAAAGCTTGAAACTTTCGTATTCAAACAATATCAACCTTCAAGTCTATAACTTTTTCTTTCAATCAAGTTAAAAACTCAATTCACCTTGACTTTCATCTAGGTCTTAAGCACAACAAACAATCTCAAAATAGATAAAAGGCAATCAACAAATGCTCTTACTCCTCAAACATGCATAACTATGCCGGGTTTAACCCCGACCCTAGAAAAGAAGACTACTCACTACTCATAACTAAGAAACAAATAAATTCAACAAAAGAAATCATTGAAAACAAAACACTACTCAAATTAATAGGAAATATCGTCTTACAGAAATTCAGAAGAAACCGAAAATAATACAAACACCGAACCAAAATCACGATTAACGACCTCGGTAACTCTCGTCCACCGAGCCTTCAATCTCGACTCCGATCCTCTCTCTCTCTCTACTCTCGGCTCTTCCTCTTCTCTTCAATCGATCCTTCCACCACCCTTTCTAGACTAAAAAGAGGGCTATTTATATTAATAAGGCTAGAAAATAATAAGGCTAAAAGATAAAAACATTCCTAAAAAGATAGAAATAAAATCTAGAAAGATAGAAACAAAATCTAGAAAGGTAACAAGACCTAAAATACATAATATAATAACCCTAAAATCATAAAAAGATACTCTACCGACACGGAAATAAATTCCCGCACAAGATCGGTGAGTCACAGAATCAAACTCTCGAAATCTTCATCTCGTGGCCTCGTTAACGAACCCTTACAGCCTCGTTAACGAGCCTGCGTTTGGCTTTCTTCCACACTTTATCTTCTAAAACTTAGTCTTCGACTTCTTCATCTTGTATTCTTCCGTCTTTCATCATAGCACTCCAAATTCAGCTCCAAATAGCACCTTATCCTTGCTAAAACCTACAAAAGACACAAAACGGAGTAGCTTCCATACTTTTCACAAAATATGCAAAACCATCTAAAAACACACAAAACTATTCCTAAAACTACTAAAACTAAGCCTAACAAACTAAGAAAACATACTAAAAACTATACTAAAAATACGAACATCAAAATACCCCATACTTAGACTTGCTTGTCCTCAAGCAATCACTAAACAATAACCAAAACCAAACTACATACTCATCAAGACATAGCCATCATCTAAAAAGCAACATCAACATATAGAAAAATAACAAATGATTATAAATGTCATCATATGCACCAAATACAATCCAACCTCACAAGGATAATGTGTTTCACTCAACTCTCAAGTGTTTAAGCTTATAAATTCAATCTCTCAACTCATCTTATATACAAATACTCATAGAAATTGGAACTTATATCACCAAACTCTTCACCCAAGATTCGTCAAAACAAGCAAAAATCATCAAGAGAACTTAGGCTCAATGAAAAACTTCATAGAAGCTTCCATTCGGCCGGGTTGTAATAGGGCTTGGTAATAACAAAGGGCGTGAAAAATATTTTGGCTATGTGGTGCTAATAATATCCGGGAATCAAAGACTCCTAAAAACTCACATATTTCCAAAAACTCTCATAAAAGATAACCAAACTCACTCTCATTATGCACACTCATTTTCACTCACCCAACCTATCTTAGAAAGTCTCATAAAAATAATAAAAAAGAATCTCTGATATTATCTCTATAAACACATGCACTTCAAACTTCTTTTTTTTTCTTCGTTGCCTCGTTAACGAACCACTTCAAGGTCGTTAACGAGCTTCATCGTGTACTCCTTTTCTTTCTAAATAACTTTCTTTCAACCATCAATCTTATTTCGTGCATCTTTTGCTATCAAGAGTTCTTTCTTTTACAACTATTAAAAACAAGAGACTTCCAATCTACCCTTCCCAATAATTCCTCAATTTTGAACCAAAACATAAATTTCACTCTCTCTTTTTTTTTACACTCAACAAAGAAAACCTCTCCAATCTAAGTTCTAATCCCCGGATAGGGTCAAGCTTATCTCGGCTAGGGAACAATTTTGTGGAGTTAAAAAATAAAAGGCTTCAAGCTAAAATTGGCTTCAAAAAGAAGAATCATATAAGGTAGGATAAGGATAATAGGGCTTATAAAAATAAGTTCTCTATCATATGATCTTCAGAAGAAATGAACTATAAATCTTATAGGGGTCTCGAGAAATAGATAACCATCACAATTCCAAGAGATTATATGCATATAGAGAGTAAATCACACAAGAAAAGAAGAGGGATTTTTGATGTTCTCCCTATAAGGCCAAAAATAACTCACAAGGTAGCAATTTTTGTTGGATTGCATCACTTATGCTATAAAGTATATGTGTTCAATTTCATCAAATGCTATTCTTTCTAAAAACACAATTTCAAATTAAGAATCCGGCTATACTATCAAAGACATGCTTGCAAGGAATTATATGATCATGCTAGCAATTACCATCATAGAACCTAAGAAGGGATATCTATCAATTCTAAACTGTTTTTGGATTTTTTCAAATTTTTCAAATTTTTCCGATTTTCTCCCGATTTTTTATGGAACGAAACTACTTAAAACAAATAAACACACAAGACACATAAGATAACAAGTTGTCTACTTTCTCCCACCCCATACTTAAAATTAAAGTGTCCCCACTCTAAGAAAAAATAAGAAGAAGGAAAGAAATAGAAAAGAAAATAAAACAACAAAAAAAAAAAAAAAAAAGACATAAAAACTTACAAAGTCTCAAAAGTGGAAAACAAGGAAAACGTCTTCTTCAAGCTGAATCACTGGTTTGGTGGAGGAAAGTAATGCTCGAAGTTCCCCATGAAGTCGTACATCGTCCTCCAACGCTCTGCATCTTCTACTTCTCTCTGACGATGCCTCTCATCCTCCATCGACATGCGAGCAAAATAGACAGACTCCCATCTATCCATCCTCCTATGAATGTGGTCCTGTTGAAGGTTGAGCTGCTGCATCCGAGCAGAAAGATCCTCGGCCCATGGTGGTGGCATACTCGATCCAGTGTACTCGGGCTGAGGAGGTGGTGGGTAGTGAGGCTGGAAGTGGTCTTGGTACAACACCGGGTTGTATGATATAAGACCATAGGAATAAGGGTCAGTAGGAGCTGGCGGGGGGTCGGTATTTGTCCTCGGGACCTCGTTAACGAAGCTGGGTGCCTCGTTAGGAACGTAGGAAGAAGGCTGGAAATGGTCGTTAAGGAGTCTGGTAGGCTCGTCAACGAGGACGTTGGTGCCCAAAACTTTCGTGTCGAGGTCGTTATCCTCGAAGTTAAGCTCTTCCGTGCCTCCCTCTGTGTCAGCCTCTTTAGTATCTTCGCCAACTACCTCGGTATCCTCATCTTCATCTCCATCCATCCATGCCTTCTCCGTCTCGCTCGAACCTTGTCTCACAAGGCCGAAGTGATAGCTCATCCTCCGGCTTGGGCTCCAACGGGTAAGCATGACCCGTCCATACCTCGTACCAATTTGGTACATAGAGTAGCTCCAACATGTCAAGGGTAGGTGTAACGATGCGGTCTTGTACTTTCACTTTGAGTCCTCCCTCGGCTTGGATGAAAACACTGGAGCTATACCAATAGCTTTTGTTGAGGAGTTGAGCATGAGCCGGCGTGTAGCGAGTAAGGTCGACTCCTAAGTTTGTAGCCAAGAGACTAACCAAGTTTCCACACCATACTTCTTTGGACTTGGTTGATTTTTCAATGTAGTAGAGCCACTCATACCCCAAGTTCAAAGGGCCGGGCTCCTCGAAAAGGATGGTGCGAAGACATGCAACTTCCATTCTTGTTGGCCTGTTTAGCTCTCTCTTCGGCCAAAATGTAGCGGCTAGGACTCGAAGGATGATCCTAAAAATGGGGTTGATGACGCTTGCCCCGGAAAATGCCGCTGCGGAGGGCTCAACCTCCCCGGTGATGTAGCTCCATGTTCTTGTCACCTTGTAATCTTTCAAGCTGTACTCTCTAGAAGGATTTGGGAGCTCCAGAATAGCGTTGAACTCCGCCATGGTGTATTCTCAGCTCACATTACCGAGCCTAAACCGGATGCGTCCCGCCGAATTTTTCGACGGGAAACTCATCTCTAAAGTGGCCAAAAACTCGGATGTGAGGGCCGAAAAATGTGGTACAGTCTCCTTCTTCAGCAAATGAGGCACACCGAGAATAGCAAAGGCCTCCTTGACATCCGTATATATCCCCATTTGCTTGGCACTCGTTCTTGAAAACCGCCGAGTGTTGTGATCTTTGTTTAAAATGGCATTGTATCGGTCCGCTTGCCCTTGAGTGTGCAAGATCACATTGTCCATGCGAGGTGGAGATGGGGACCTCTGGTTCCTTCTCTTCTTCTGAGCTCGGGTAGCGGGTCTGCTGGAACTTGCCATATGATCTACAAAACAATCATGATTTTCCAAGATAAGATCCACTCAAGTTAGGTTAGGCAATAGACCCCATACTTGGTCTCGAAATAATCCTCGGATTTATTCGTTAACTCCCCAATTGGGTTGTTTACGAATCTGGACTGGGTATTGATTTTTGAGGCTACGCAGGGTCGTTAACGAGCCTGGGTGGGTCGTTAACGAGCTGCCGAGAGCCAGTTCACATAATTCCGAGTTTTACCAACTTTAAAATCAAGCCATAAATCAAGCATGCATCCTTGATAATCCTTCACTAGACACACAATCGGGTATATGCACTCCATACTTGCTCAATTACTCACCCCAAACATGCTAAATTTACCCAAAATTAACGTGGTGAAAATCAAACTCAATATCTAGAATAAGAAAAATTCATGCTTTTCTAAATCAAATTTTTGCAATGGAGAATCTAGCATGAAGAATCTTTCCTAGATTGAGAATCAACTAAGCATAACCATAATTCATGAGCAAAATCAAAACATGCAAATCGGTCCTCTCTATAAACACAATTCAAGACATGAAATTTCTACCCTATAAACCATGAATCATGCAATCTAGAGTTAGGGTTTAGAAATCATACCGGAGAATCGAGAAATTGAAGAACAAGAGGTCGAAATTGGGTGGTTAACGAGCTGGGATCTTGTCGGTGGGAAAAACGGTGTTCTGGGCTTCGGTAACGACGGCGTCTCTGGCGGTCAGTGGAATGAAGGATTCCGATCGGTGGTGAGAGTATTTGGTGGAAGTTTGAGGGTTGTTGAGTTTGAGATTTGTGGGTAGAATTCTTGAGGGTTTGGGAAGGGTTTAAATAGAAGGGGGTAGAAATAGGAGGGGGTAGGTAATGGCGGCTGGGGAGGGGTAAGAATTAGGGTAGAAGATAAAAGATAGATTAGGGTTAGAAAAACTTACCTTCCCGAGTCGGTTCGCCAAACCGGATCGTTAACGACCCTGGGTGGGTCGTTAACGAGCCACCGTAGCCTCCTTGTGTGATTTTCGAGCCCCTTTTCCGCATTTTGTTAGCTCTAAATTTATCCTAATTTCTATCCCAAAAACTACTAAAAAGAACTCAAAAGAAAGCTAAGAAAAAAGAATCTAAAAAGAAAAGAAAAATATAATCTAATTCTATACTAAAAGCGGGTTGCCTCCCGTAAGCGCTATTTTTAACGTCGTCAGCCCGACGTACTCCTTGTTCAAGGTGGCTCTTTTGTAGCTACGTTGGGGTCTTGAGATACCCCATACTTAGCTTTGCAGCCTTTATTCGCTTGAGTCACTAAATTAGGTCCCTTTTCTTCTATCAATATGCCCGGTATTCCTACATGATGGTTAGTGAAATCCGAAAACCAGGGTGGTTTGGACTCCTCTGTAGTGCATATAATGGGGCATGGTGTAGGAACAAAGGATAAAGAATAGTCATGACCAGCATTAGCGAATTCACAGTTAGAGAACTTACCTTGATTATACTCTTGCATGTGGGGCTCGGCGATCGGCCAATGAGGTTCGGTAGGGACTTGTATGAAATTCTCTTCCGTTTTGGTATTTGAGGGAGGCTCGGTAGGACCAGTTGTGTCGAGTTCTGGTTGGGTCAACTCGATTTGTGCGACCGCAGTTGGGTCGTTGGCATTTTGATCCAGGCTGAATTCCATGCGTTCCTCTCCAATATCAAAAGTGAGAAGTCCTTTCCGCACATCAACCCTAGCACCTGTTGTGGCTAAAAATGGTCTGCCGAGAATTATGGGGACATGAGGGTCTTCAGGCATATCGAGGACGATGAAATCATTTGGTATAAAAAATTTCCCGACTTGAATAAGATAGTCGTCCACGACTTCTGTGGCCTTGACACATGATCCGTCGGCCATGTAGAGGTTCATATCCACCGGCTCTAGTGGTCCCATTTTGGCTTTAGACCAGATTGAGAGAGGGAGTAAACTGGCACTGGCTCCCAGATCACATAAAGCTTTGAACTTGTGGTCGCCTATGCCAATCGTTATTGCAAATCTCCCTGGATCTCCCAACTTTTCTGGTACAGCTATAGATCTGACTTCATCCTGCAGCTTTGTAATGGATCGTTTCCTACTAAGAATATCCTTCAAAAAATTTGTGTAAGCCGGCATTTCGCTTAGGGCCTCAGCGAATGGGATGGAAATATTAATGCCCTGAAGAATCTTTACGAAACGCTTGAACTTACTCTCAGTAGAGTCCACAGATTTCTCAGTGGGAAATGGAAGAGACTTCACCATTCTCGGAACCAAGTTAGGCTCGAGGGGTGATGCTACTGGGTCGACACTAGGGTCGTTAGGTACGCTCAGCGGGTCGTTACCGACCCTGATGGGGTCGTTAACTACCCTAGGATTGAGAGGAAGGCTCGGATTAGAGAACTTACCTGGGGTAGGGTCGTTAGGTACCCTCGGAGCCTCGTCACCATGGTACGCTGGTTCGGTAATTGCCCTTGCTGGCTCGTTACCGAGGGTATTCGTGGTGTCCTCTTCCTTCTTGTCCTCAGCTTGGACACGCTCCGGTAATGTCTTTCTGCTCCTAAGGTGCACCGCTGCTATCTGTCCTTTAGGGTTTTCTTCGGGATGTCCCGGAAGTTGCCCTTGTGGTCTCGGAATCTGTGCAGCAAGGTTCCCTAGTTGGGAATCAACATTCTTCTTCCATACATCGAACTCTCCCCATCTTTTATTTTGGTGGTTAAGGTTAACTTGAACTTCGTTGACCTTGTTGTGGACCCCATTGATGCTTTCCTGTAACCCTTGTACCCAAGATGGTGGCTCCTGATGGCCTGGAGGTCGATAAGGCGCAGGTCGTCTATCTGGTGGAGGTGCTGCATAGCTTGGATTTGGATTTTGATTGCCCCACGTCTAATAGTTGTTCGACCTGTCAAAATTACTAGGCTGGTTCCTGTATGGGCCTCTCATGTAATTCATCTCAGCAATTGTCTCAGCGGCTCTTACCTGCTCTATGTTAGTGCAAGCAGAAGTACTATGGGCAGAAGAACCACATTCTTGACAAGATTGAGAGGATTTCAGAAAACTTACCTGCTTCTTCAGGTGGTTGACCTCGTCTTGTAGAAACTGATTTTTAACGTCTGGGTCAACTTCTTCTCGGTTAGGCATGTAGAGATGTTTCTGCGGGTGGGGAGTCTGTTGGGTTCCATACATGGCATCATAATTGGACAGCTTATCCAGCAATTCCCATGCAGCTGTAGGGTCCATCTCTATAAAACCGCACGCTGTATGCATGTTGATGCGGTTCTTGGTCTCTGCGTTGATACCCTGGAAAAAGATTTCTTGCAGAACATATAAAGGCTGCCCATGAGTGGGGCACTGTCTAAGCATCTCTTTGAATCTTTCCCATGTTTCAACAAAGGTCTCATTAGACAGCTGGTGATAGGAGGTGATGCGTTTCCTCAACTCCGTTGTCTTGGCAAGAGGGAAGAATTTTGTAAGAAATTGATCATACAAGTTCTTCCAAGTCTTGATAGACTTAGGAGGTAAGCTCTCCAACCAGCTCAGGGCCTTTCCAGCAAGAGACCACCTGAAAGCTTTTAACAGAACATATTCTAGTGAGACACCTTCAACAGCTATGGTGTCACATAAATCAAGAAAATTTCTAATATGCTCCATAGGGCACTCAATAGGTTTCCCTTCAAACTGAGCCCGTTTAATTAAGGATATGAATTTAAACTTGATCTCAAAGGGTTTCTCTATCTCCGGAAGCACGATTGGGGACTCTGGCACCCTTAGTTCTGGATGCATGTACTGTTTGGCATTCCTCGGATAGGCATTCAACTCTTCTTGTAGACGAGCGTTGGTAGCTCGTTGACGCTCAGCCTCGGCGACAACGCCTTCCTTCGAAGTTTTTAACGCCTCCATCTGTGTTTGGAGGACTTCTAGCTGACGAGCCATCTCTTCAGGTGTGGCCATGGCTCGGTTCTCTCGGCGTCTACGGTGCAGGGAACGTTCAAGTTCAGAACAATAACCAACGTTATCAAATTCGAGCCTTCGACGTCCTATCGGCATGCGCTGAGAAAACAGATAAAGAAAACAAGAATTAGAAACAAAAACGGGGTCGGGCTATTCCCAGACCCACAGATAAACAAACACGTTGCTTCCTCGGCAACGGCGCCAATTTGTTGATGGGCCTTTACTCGGGACAACAAATAAATTTATAAGTCAAGACCCCGCTGAGTATAGGGGAGTCAGGATCGTTCCATGAGAAGCAAGGTTGTTTGTTTATCGACTACTAAAAATCAAACAAAAGCAAGCAAAACACTCACAAGCAGCCTCGTTAACGATGTTGTCAGGGTCGTTAACGAACCACCGCAAACAAAAGACTAAAACTAACGACCTAAACAGATTCGGTGCCGAGCCTACAAACTCAACAACGAATATCACTTCAAGAGAATTCAAATAAAACAAAGATCTAGGACAAGGGATCCCACAACATAGTTATGCATATAAACTCGTAAGAAGATAAGATCATGCCTTTAAACAAATAAATTCATCAACTTTCGTCGACTATCAAGTAAATTAACCTACTTTTATAAACCAATCCACTCAATTGCTTGTTTTGGATCTAAAGCTTGAAACTTTCGTATTCAAACAATATCAACCTTCAAGTCTATAACTTTTTCTTTCAATCAAGTTAAAAACTCAATTCACCTTGACTTTCATCTAGGTCTTAAGCACAACAAACAATCTCAAAATAGATAAAAGGCAATCAACACATGCTCTTACTCCTCAAACATGCATAACTATGCCGGGTTTAACCCCGACCCTAGAAAAGAAGACTACTCACTACTCATAACTAAGAAACAAATAAATTCAACAAAAGAAATCATTGAAAACAAAACACTACTCAAATTAATAGGAAATATCGTCTTACAGAAATTCAGAAGAAACCGAAAATAATACAAACACCGAACCAAAATCACGATTAACGACCTCGGTAACCCTCGTCCACCGAGCCTTCAATCTCGACTCCGATCCTCTCTCTCTACTCTCGGCTCTTCCTCTTCTCTTCAATCGATCCTTCCACCACCCTTTCTAGACTAAAAAGAGGGCTATTTATATTAGTAAGGCTAGAAAATAATAAGGCTAAAAGATAAAAACTTTCCTAAGAAGATAGAAATAAAATCTAGAAAGATAGAAACAAAATCTAGAAAGGTAACAAGACCTAAAATACATAATATAATAACCCTAAAATCATAAAAAGATACTCTACCGACACGGAAATAAATTCCCGCACAGGATCGGTGAGTCATAGAATCAATCTCTCGAAATCTTCATCTCGTGGCCTCGTTAACGAACCCTTACACGCTCGTTAACGAGCCTGGGTTTGGCTTTCTTCCACACTTTATCTTCTAAAACTTAGACTTCGACTTCTTCATCTTGTATTCTTCCGTCTTTCATCATAGCACTCCAAATTCAGCTCCAAATAGCACCTTTTCCTTGCTAAAACCTACAAAAAGACACAAAACGGAGTAGCTTCCATACTTCTCACAAAATATGCAAAACCATCCAAAAACACACAAAACTATTCCTAAAACTACTAAAACTAAGCCTAACAAACTAAGAAAACATACTAAAAACTATACTAAAAATACGAACATCAGTTGTCATGCCTATTGATTCGGATTCTAAATTGGGATCTAATGTTGGCCTTCTTGTTACTGATCCTACTCTGTATCGGAGTCTCGTCGGTGCCCTTCAGTACCTCACCTTCAACCGTCCTGACATCACGTATGCAGTTCAACATGTGTGCTTTATGCATGACCCTCCAGGAGCGTCACTTGGCTGTGTTGAAACGCAACATCCGATATATTCATGACATTCCAAATTTTGGCATCTCCATCCTACCTGTTGTTACACCGACTCTTGTTACTTATACAGATGCTCATTGGGTCGGTTGTCCACACACTCGACGGTCCACTTCTGGGTATTGTGTTTTTCTTAATGACACACTTGTTTCCTGGTCCGCTAAACGACAGGCTGTGATCTCTCGGTCTAGTGCTGAGGCCGAATATAGGGGAGTTGCCAATGTTGTTGCTGAATGCTCCTGGTTACGCAACCTTTTGCTCAAACTTCATTGCCCGTTATCTCGTGTTAGTTTGGTTTACACGGATAATGTGTCAGCTACCTATCTTGCCACTAATCCTGCTCAGCATTAGCGCACTAAGCATTTTGAATTGGACATCCATTTTGTTTGTGAGAAGGTTGCACTTGGTCATGTCAAAGTACTCCAACGTATTGTTTTCATATCAGTATGCTGACATTTTCACAAAAGGGTTTGCCTCTGTTCCTTGATTTTAGAGACAATATCACTGTTAGGTCTCCTCTCGTTTGGACTGTGGGGTGCGATAGCATATATTATATTTATGTAATTAATTTAATTGATCTAATTTTCCTTATAAGACTTTGTACTCTATATATATTTTGAATGAATAGATGGCAACTCTAAAAGATTTATGCAATCTAACAGTTTCAATATCGTTTTAGATTGATATTCAAAACTTATTGTTGAAGGAGATAACCTTACAGTTATAACAATCTTAAAGGAAACTAGAAAACTCTTTAGATGATTCAGGTAATTATTAAAGAGATTAGACGATTTCTGACATATTTTTGATGATGTTAGAATTCTTTATTATGTTAGGGCAAAAATAAAACAAGACAGGAGAGTAGGAGACTACCTTGCATATAGAAATTTTGATATTCAAGAACTATAAAAATTATTTAGTATTGACCTACACACCGTGATGGATAGCCGAAAAACCTTTCATGATGAATTATTTGAACATCATCAACTTATAATGATTCATTGTTTAGCTTTTGTTCTGGCCAGGATAATCACACGAATGCGTTACCTGCTAAGATGAGGGAATCCTAACCAAGGAGTAATAACAACGCGTTACAAGCCACAAGTAAAGCGTAAAATAAAACGAAAGATTAGAGAATAAGAACAAGTAAAGAAAATAAGAGTAAACAAATTGTAATATTTGTATTGTTATTGAGATTGTGGATGAATGTTTTGGCGATACAAATGAACTCTAGAATGGAAAGATTGGGAAAGAATGAAGTGAGCTTTTAGCAATCGATTTTTAGTATGAGAGTCGATGTGTCCCCTATGTCTGCCTCGTCTTCACTTTATAACCCTTTTCTCAATTCGGACCGTTGGTGAAGTGCCTAGCCTATCCCGGAGATTTCGCCATCGGCATGAATGAGGCAGCCGTTGAGGTGGTTAAATGCCGAATCCGAGATTCTCGCTACACCTTGACTGCTTCTTCAATTATCCCCTTCAACAAGCGACGTGGGCTATCCGTTTCGGGCTGGTGACGTTCTTTTGGGCTGGACTTTGAAGAGGCCCAACAATACCCCCTCAAAAACCCGGGAAAATTCCCTCCACCGCTTTTCTAGGGTTTTTGATTTTTCACCTTGGAAGTTGTAGCGAGTAAAGACACGTCCCATCAATCCCTATTTATAGCGGTCATCATGATCTCTTGAGGCTTCAACTGCGCTTACCGGTGTCCATGTACTTCTCCCTCCTCTTCATCTTTGATCTTCTCCCTTTTCTTAGTTATGGCGACTTCTAGCTCTTCCCCAAAACCCTCTCTTTACTATCTCGAAACCGCCATCCCTCCTTCTCTAACTTCTTCCGGAATCCTCACCCCATACCACCAGAGGGATAGCACCTCGGAAGATCCTCATATCTTCGCTTTCTCTGTTGGCTTTCCCACGTCTGCAGAGATATTTTCTCCTCCTCCTGGGATCAGGGCTGATTTCTATGCCGACGATTGGGTATGCTTGTACGAGTACCCCTTTCGCATCGGCCATCGTTTCCCCTTCTCCCCACTAGTTGTCGACTTCCTTACCACCCTCAATGTATCTCCCGGACAAATACTTCCTCAAGTTTGGAGGTTGTTGCAGTCTGTCGACTTGTTATGTTCTTCTCACGGCCTCCCTTTCAAAGCCGCCGACTTTTTCCACAACTATCGCCTTTCCAAAGGTGGCCCTGGCCGTTTGACTCTAAAAACCTTTCAAGACAAATCTGATTTGATCTTCAATATTTCGAAATCTGATCGGGGCTGGGCTGACAAATTTTTCTTCTTAAAGCTCTCTTCTTTGGGAATTGACACGAATTTCTTGAAAAATCGATGGCGTTCAACAGATAGTGTTTCTCTTTACCACTTCTGCTTTGTTCAATCGCTTCTAATCATCGATTGTTTCTATTTTGCATGCATAAAATTTGGCCCCTCCTCAACCTCGCAAAGTGTCAGCCCAAGTTATTTCTCACATTGAAGCTCTTTCGTTGGAAGAAAGGTCTTACCCTAAGCTGGTGAAGGTGTGCTTTGTCGACTCGGACGACACTGAGATGTCGAGTAAGTTTTATCCCCCTTTACTCCTTATGTCGACGCCTTTACTTCTTGTAACTTCTTCGTCTGCATGTTACCAGGTTCCAGGACCACTCCCACCATGGAACGAGTAGAAGCTCGAAAGAAAAGGAAGGCTGAGACGACATCAACTGCTGATACTTCTTTAGCGGTGTCCATCCCTAAAAAACCATCCAATGCTAGGGTTATCTCTCATAAGAAGAAAGCTTGCTTGAACCTGTCTGACCTTCCAAAGACGATGATGTCACTAGACATGGCGGCAAAAAAGTGTTTGAGCTCCTTAGCACCTCTCCATGTGAACTGCTCTCGAGGCGAGGAAAACCGGTCTTCTCTTTCGGAATTCTTTGGCGAAATCCTCGCGACTCAGTGGCAGGTTTTATTCTGACCTGTTGATGCTTTTTAATTCATCTCTTCCTATTATACATGATGTTTTGTTTCCGTTTAGGGTTTTCAACTTTCTCTTTCTGCTTTTGAGGCTTTTAAGGACTTGCCGGATCAATTGACTCAGAGCAAAGTCAGCCTTCAGCTCGAAAAAGACAGAAGCACCATATTGGGGCATGAGAAGAGTGCTTTAGAAAAGAAGGTGCGTCGAACGACCTTGAAAAGGCATCAAAGGAGTCTAAAGAATGGAAGGAGAAGTTCGTGATTTCCTCAGGTAAAGAAGCTGCTCTTGCTAAGGAGATCGAAGATACCGCGGACTATTGGTCGTGCAGAGCTTGGGTAGAGATGATGGAGGAATTCGCAGCTGGGAAGCATACCTCCTGGGATGCAGTGAAGGAAAGAGAGTTGTTTGAGAGCTTGTTTTCCGATGAAGTAATTGCAGCTAAGAAGTCCTCAGTCGTCGACGACATTGCTTTCGTTGCCAAGGAAGTAGCCCAAGTGGAAATGGAGAATCAGAAGGCTGATGAAGATGCTTCTAAAAACTGATCTTTCTTGTCTCTCTCTTGAACATTAAGTATTTTGGTATCCCCGGTTTGTCGGGGTTTGACATTTTAACTGTTGTATGGCCGCTTGTTTTTAGGGACCTTGTGTGGACAACTTTTACCCCTTGCTTTTGCTGGGTTTTTAGAGGTTTATGTTATGAATGATGCCTTAGTACTTGTATGGTTTTGGATCTGTTTTTTGTCTTTTTTGCAGGTGATACAGGTTTGCTATTGTGGAAGGAGGATCAACGCGTTCTAAGAAGATTGTTAGTAGTTTTGATAGAATCTTGTAGTAATAGCGCTTTTGTGTAGGATGTTGAGAGAGAGAATAATGTAATTAACAGAATGTAAATACTTGTGTTTTATAAAGTTGTGAATTTATTACAAGCATTTTGTGAAACTCCTTTTGCTCCAGAGTTTGCTTTCGTTGTTCTCATCTCTTGCATCTTTTGACTAGTCGTTGTGTGCACATCGTTGCCTGATCGTAAGGCGAGGGCCTATGTTTTGGCCTGTAACGTCACAAGGCGTCCCTTGTTAGTTTTTGTAAGACTGTTGTCGTATTATGTGTGTAAAATGATGTAATAATATAACGTGAAAAGAATGAAGTATGTGCTATATACCTTATTGTGACTTGTTTGTTTAAAAGTGATACAACTTCAAATTCATCTCGTTCCAGCTTCTAGGGACCGTCTTCCCATCATGTGATATTAACTCGTAGGCCCCTTGTCCTACGATCTTCGTAATCTGGTAAGGTTCTTCCCAATTGGCTCCTAACTTGCCAACATTCAACTCCTGCGTGTTTTGAAAGACTTTCCTCAATACCCCATCTCCCACTTGGAACACCTTTATATTAACACGTTTGTTGTAACTCCGAGCTACCCCTTGTCTATATGCCGCCATACGAACTGATGCTTCATCTCGTAACTTGTCAACCGTGTCTAGATGATGTAACAAGTTAGGTAGATTTGACTCCTCGGTAGTAAGTCCATATCGAACTGTGGGCAAAGTTACTTCTACTAGTAACACGGCTTTGCATCCATAGACTAAGGAGAAAGGTGTATGCCCTGTAGTAGTCTTGAGAGTTGTTCGATCTGACCATAGAATAAGGGGTAACTCATCTTCCTATCTTCCCTTCGCCTCCTTGAGTCGTTTCTTCAAGTTGTTGATGATTACTTTGTTGCTTGCTTCTGCCTGGCCATTGGCTTGAGGATAACGTGGTGTCGACATTACCAACTGAATGTTGTATTGCTGGCAAAATGACCTCGTTTTGTAACTGAGAATTGAGATCCGTTCTCGCACACGATGGTGGATGGTATTCCAAATCTACTCAGGATATTTCTTTTTATGAAGGAAATGACCTGGGTGTCTTTGACTTCTTTGAAAGCTTCGGCTTCAATCCATTTACAGAAGTAGTCGGTCATTGCTAAGATGTAGACGCGTTGTCCTGAAGCTGGAGGAAGCTTTCCCACAATATCCATTCCCCATTTCATGAATGGCCAAGAGGAAGTTATGGGATGTAACAACTCCGAAGGTTGATGTGGTATAGGTCCATGACGCTTGCACGCGTCACACTTGCGGGCGAATTCCACTGCGTCTTTGTTCATGGTGGGCCAGTAATAACTCATCCTGCTCGCCTTCCTCGCCAAGTTGCGACCCCCTGTATGATTTCCGCACTCTCCATCGTGTATGTCTTGTAATACCTTTTGTACCTCTTCCTCCTTTACGCATCGAGCGTATATCCCTGATGACATCCACTTGAACAAAATGTTATTCTTAATAGCGAAAGTGGAAGCTTTTACCTTAAGTCGTCGAGCTTCTTCCTTGTCACCTGGTAGAACTTCATCTCGTAACCATTTCAAGTAAGGAGTTACCCACGAAGCGTCTTCATCAGAATTTCGAATCTCAAACATATCTGCTTCTTTGATTATGGATGGCGCATCAAGGTACACGAAAGGTATCTTGTCGTACTCTCTTGGGTCGATTGCAAATCCGAGGTTGGCTAAGGCGTCTGCTTGTGTATTAGCATCCCGAGGAACTTGCTTTATCTCAAAATGCTTGAAATGTTTGACAATCTCTTGGACTTTTTCTAAATACGCCTTCATCTTTGAATCCCTAGCGACATATGAGTTCGTAACTTGATTGACAATAAGTAATGAATCACAAATTACCTCAATTTCTTTCACATTCAAGTCTTTAGCAATAAGTAACCCTGTTATAAGCGCCTCATACTCTGCTTCATTGTTGGTGGCTTTGAATGTACATCGAACAGCCTGGGCTATCCTATCCCCCTGTGGTGACTTCAGGACTACCCCCAGTCTTACGCCTATATGATTTGATGCTCCATCTGTATGCATTAACCATTTGCCGCTACCACATGAACCTGTTACATGTAACACGTCTTGATCCTCTTGTTCCAAAGTGGTAGGAGCGAAGTTGACCACAAAATCCGCCAAGGCTTGAGATTTCATTGTTGTTCATGGCTCATAAGTGATGTCGTAACCATTAAGGTGGATCAGCCATCTTATTAACCGACCTGACAATTCTGGCTTTGACATGATATCCTTCATTGGATAGTTAGTCCTCACGATAATAGAATGACTTTCAAAATAAGGACGTAACTTTATTGAAGCCATTACTAAAGACAATACAAGTTTATCCACGGGTGAATACCTGGTTTCCGCATCAAGCAAGGTTTTACTTACGTAGTAAACGGGCAACTGGTCTCCATTCTCCTCTCGAATCAGGACGGTGCTTACAGCTACCTCGGTTACGACCAAGTATACATATAACTTCTCATCTGGCTTGGGCTTAGAAAGTACCTGCGGGTTAGATAAATAATTTTTCAATTCTTTGAAAGCCTCTTCATGTGCTTCCGTCCACTCAAATGACTTGTTCTTCTTCAAGATATCATAGAACAACTTGTTTCTGTCCGAGGATCAAGATATGAATCGGTTCAACGCTGCTACTCGCCCTATCAACTTCTGGACGTCTTTGACGCATCTTGGCGACTGTAACTCCATTATTGCCTTGATCTGGTCCGGACTCGCCTCGATTTCTCTTTGTGTTACTATGTATCCGAGGAATTTCCCCGATGTAACTCCGACAGAGCATTTGGTTGGATTCAGCTTCATTTTGTAGCTTCGTAAGATCTGGAACGCGTCCTTCAAGTGGGTAATGTGGTCCTCCGCCTTCAACGACTTGACTAACATGTCGTCAATATACACCTCCATTGTATTCCCCAGTTTTTCCTGAAACATCTTATTAATCAATCTCTGATAAGTAGCACCTGCGTTTTTTAACCCGAAAGGCATAACTTTGTAACAATAAGTTCCTTGATTGGTTACGAATGCAGTTTTCTCTTAATCGTCGGGATGCATCATTATCTGATGATATCCACTAAACGCATCCATGAAAGTTAAAAGCTCGTGCCCAGCCGTTGCATCCACCATTGCATCGATATGAGGCAATGAATCTTTAGGGCATGCTTTATTTAAATCGGTAAAGTCCACGCAAACGCGCCACTTTCCGTTTTTCTTTTTTACAACAACCACGTTTGCAAGCCAATCATGATATTTTACCTCTCTAATTTTTCCAGACTCAAGCAAGGATTTTACCTCGTCGTTGATTACCTGATTTCGTTCGGGTGCAAACTTACGCCTTTTCTGTTTTACTGGTGGCATCTTCGTGTTGACGTTGAGGGCGTGTGTGATCACGTTAGGGTCAATGACCACCATATCCTCGTTCGACCACGCAAAGCAATCACTGTAGGACCGTAGGAACTCCACCAATTGTTTACGTAAAGTCGGCTCTAGGTCTGCTCCTATTTTAATTTTCCTTGATGGATCAAGAGCTACTTCTTCGAGTTCTGGCGTTTCCGGCTTTACGTAGTAAGTGGTTGTTCTACAGTCCTTTAATTGCTAGTCTGGCGACTTTCTCCCTGCTTCAAGTTGTAGGTTTTTCGAAGTCGTTGCTTTCATCGTCACGGAGTAGCACTCCCTTGCTAATTTCTATTCCCCCTTGATTTCTTGAACTCCCAATGGCGTCGGGAACTTTACACATTGATGGTAAGTGGAAGGAATGGCCTTCATCCCGTGGATCCATGGCCTGCCCAGAATGACATTAAAAGGTGACGGGCAATCAAGTACTTGAAATTTTACCTGGTAATTTATTCCTCCCGTGATGGCCAGTAAGGATATTTCTCCCAACGTGTTGCGTGATTCGCCACTGAAACCTACTAAAGTCGTAGATTTTTTGACAATGTCATCCATCCCAAGACCTAAGTTGTACAAAGCATCCAACATGAGCAAGTTAGTGGAGCTTTCGTTATCAATTAATATTCTTTTAACAAGGAAATTTGCTATTTTTAAAGAAATTATCAAGGAGTCATGGTGAACTTCCTCTTCTTCGACATCATCGAAGGTAATTGGAATCACGACGTGACCCATTCGTGGAGGAGCTCAGGGACATTTTCTCCTAGTATCCATTGCGATTCTCTTTGTTGCGGAGTACGTTATACCATAAATTTCGGATCCCCCAGTGATGATGTTGATTACTCCAGTATGCTTTGGAGGCGATGGAGGGCTAGCTTTCTCTTTGTTGCGCTCTAACTGCTCCTTTGCTTTTTCTGATATTAAATCCTTGAGGTACCCCCTGCGTAATAGTTCACTTACTTCCTTCCGCAACGCAATACACTCGTCCGTTCGGTGACCATGATCGAAGTGGAAATCACACCATCTGGACTTGTCTTTCTGATGCGAAGGTACATTGCTCTTTCGGGGCCATTTGATAGTGTCCCCCATGTTGTTGAGAGTTTGAACTACCTCCGTTGCATCTACACAGAAGTTGTAATGGGAAAGTCTAGGAGGAAGCTTGGGATTTTCGTATCTTTCGCCTTGCCTAGCAAATGTCGTATTAACAGTTGTTTTGGCAGGGGATGAAGTGGAGTATGGAGCATATCTAGGTTCTCGCCTTCCTTGCCTTCGCTCTAGCTGGTGAGTGTGTTGAAGGGTTTCTTGAACAAATAAATTTATATTCAAGACCCCGCTGAGTATACTGGAGTCAGGTTCGTCCACGGGAATGAGAATAGTGCTAAAGATTAGTTGATAAACTACGAAAAAAACAAAGCAAATACGGGCAAAACAAGGCCAGGACCGAACCGAGTTGGGTCGTGCACGACCCTATGAGGGCCGGTCCTGAGCATAAAACACACATGAACAAGCACAAACGAAAGCAAGGGTTCGAGCACGACCTTGGTGGGGTCGAGATCGAATCAATTTAACGAGTTTTAATTAATATAAAAAGGCAAATCCTAGAGCTAGGGCTATCACAACAACAATCATACATGCTTCCAACAAAAATTCACAGCTATCATGCAATTATGATCATAGAAAAGTCAACTTTCGCATACAATTCAAGCTATTCAATCAACTTTCGCAAATTAAACAACTTTCTATCTATCCTTCAACCAAGGAATATCAACTTTCACAAATAATCCTATTAGAACTAATCAAAGTAATCAACTTTACACTTTCACTTTTAGGTTAATTGCAAGACATGCCTCAACTATCGCAAAGGTATTTAGCAGAAGATAGATAGATATGATCTTCAAGCATTCAAGTCATGAATTCATATTTTAGACATGCATGATTGTGTTGGGTTTTCACCCAACCCTAGAATTAAAAAGGACTACTCACTCATGCTAAGGAAAAACGAAGACATGATCAAAACCGAAATTTCAAATTAAAATAAAGAGGTCTTACAAATTTCTCCAACTTGTCCTCCAAGTCTTCCTCTTAATCTCCCAAAAAACGTAAAATAAAAGCTAGAGCGAGAGAGAGTTTAACTAAAGAGTTTAGCCCCCTTTTATAAAGGAAAAGGAGCCCTAATTAAACTAGGAAATAAGATAAAACAACTTCCTAAAATAAAAGGGAAAATTGCATTTAACCACCCTTTATTTTACATTTGTTGCAATTAACCACCCTTTATATATTTTTCTACACTTAACCACCCCTTATTTGTAAATATGTGCATTTAACCACCCATTTTGATGAAAAACGTTATTTTTTTTGGTAAGTAAAGTAAATTATGTTTTTGCCCTTCTTTTTTAATTTTATTTACAATAAATAAAAGAATTTAGGAATAAATTGAGCTTGGAATGCCATTATCATTGATTTCGACCTACATCTCAACCTTTTGAATCTCGAGCCGTCGTCCATCAACTTAGACACGATCATCTCCAAGAGACGCTCAAAGTCGTCAAAATCAGATACAAAACCCATGGTCTTTGCATCGGCGAAGTCGTGGTTCTTCGCTATTGGATGGAGGGAAGGAATTATTACGGACGAAATTAGGCCATGGATGCAAAAAATTGGCGTACGTATCGGAACTTGAAAGTGTCAATTATGGATTTTCCTTTGTTTATTTATTGTAAATAAAATTTAAAAAGAAAGGAAAAAACGTAATCTACTTTACTTAACGAAGAAAATGACGTTTTTCGTTAAAATGGGTGGTTAAATGCACATAATTAAAAATAAGGGGTGGTTAAGTGTAGAAAAAAATATAAAGGGTGGTTAATTGCAACAAGTGAAAAATAAAGGGTGGTTAACTGCAATTTTTCCAAAATAAAAAGATAGAATATCTCATAAAAGATCTCGGAATAAGGAAGAAGTCGGCGCCACACACGACCCTCCTAGGGGTCGGTCCTGGGGCTTTGTTTTCTCCTTGGGTCGAGCAAGACATGGGATGGCTCGTGCACGACCTCTGTGGGTCGATCTGGGCTTGTTCTTGCTCATGCACGACCTCCTTTGGCTCGATTTTACTCCTCTTTTCGCCCTTTCTCCCTTAGCTTCTCCACTTAGCTTGTCCATAGCTCATCCACCTCCTCTTGCAAGGCTCCAAATTCTTCGATTACGCTCAAAAATTCCTACAAAAAAGTCACAAAAGATGCGTAGTTTCCGAATCTCAAGGAAATACGAAAACTAAAGCTAAAAGACTCAAAAAGATAGGACTCAAGCACAAAAACCACTCAATCTAATCTATCTAGACACTAAAAACACTACCTAAAAAGCGGATATCAAAATACCCCATACTTAGACTTGCTTGTCCTCAAGCAATAATCATGCAAAATCAAGACCAATAACACAAACTTCAAGCATAGCCCTTTTTAAAACATTTTAAACACTAATGAAAAAGTAGACAAGTAATTTTAACGTCATCACATATGTATGAGTCTCAAACGTAAGCAATCACAATCCAACCTCTCAAGGGATATTAATGTGTTTCTCTCAACTCTCATGTGTTTAGGCTATTAAATCAACTCTCATCTCAATCTTTATGCAACATCTACTTTATCATTGAGACTTATATCACCAATCTCTCTACCTAGAGAAATCAAATCACATCAATCATCATAAGAACTTAGGCTCAATGAAATCTTCATAGAAGACTCCATTCGGTCGGGTCGTAATGGGGCTTGGTAAAGACAATAAGGCGTGGAAATATTTGGCCATGTGGTGCTAATAATATCCGGGAATCAAAGACTCCTAAAAACTTACACATCCAAAAACTCTCATAAAAACAACATACCAAACTCTCTCAACATTATACACTTTTTCTTTCAACCCCTTTTATATCCCAACTTAATCTTGCTTACAAACAACAAAGAAATTTGGCTCATGCACACTTTCACTTTTCAGCTCTTTTTTTCTTTCTCTTTCTTTTCCTCCCTTATGATCTTCATTTTTTTTTGTGGGAGGTTGGTACCAATTTTTTCTTTCCTTTTCAAGTGCATTCAGGTAACCAAAATCCTTTTACATGAAAAACTACAAGATTCTCAAATACCCAACCCAAAATTACCCCACACTTGAACCAAACAACTCACTCAACAAAATTATAACAACCAATACTAAGTCCTAATCCCCGGATAGGGTCAAGCTATATCGGCTAGGGAATAATTTTGTGGAGCTAAAAATAAAAGGCTTTAGGCTCAAAGAAATTGGCTTCAAAAAGAGGATAATGTAAGGGTGGATATGGATTAAATAGGGCTTATGAAAAATAAGTTCTTAATCATAATCAACATGCATGAACAAACTCATAGCGGCTTCAAGAAATAGATAACCATATCAATAACAAGAGATAAATGCACAAAGAGAGCGAATCACACATATAAAGAAGAGGGATTTTTATATGTTCTCCCTATAAGGCCAAAATTCCTCACTAGATAAAATTTTTTGTTGGATTGCAACTACTTCTACTCAAGACACATATGCTCAATTTCATCACAAGTCAATTTTCACAATCAAAAGCAATTTCTCAAGACTTAGGCTATACTATCCAAATATGCCAAAGGAATTATATGATAAGCATGAAAATTAGTTCTCATCATAGGACATCTAAGATGAAGCATTCTTCTATATATCCTAAAACAAAGAAGCAAATATTTTTGGATTTTCGACATTTTTCAAAAAAAAAATTATTTTTTCAAGGCTTTTTCTTAACAAAACTAACTAACAAACAAACAAACAGAGCTAACACAAAGACTCAATTATATACAACAAGTGAGATTTCTTCTTCCCCTACCCCATACTTAAATCATGCAATGTCCTCATGCATAAAAATGATATGAAAAAGTAAAGAGATAAGAAGAAGAAACTCACAAAGAACTCATTGAAGCTTGGAAGGAGGTGGAACTCATCATGGTGAAGGTGGAGGTCGGCGACGGGGACGGAATGGTGGATGCGCCGGGGATACCCATTCATCTCGATCTGGGTAGTACCCTTGGTTCCAATGCATGTAGCTCTCCATATGAGCCCAATGATAATCATCCATGCACGTAGTTGGAACTTCCGACTAGGGTCGTGTACGACCCATATAGGGATGTGATCGACCCCCTGCAAGTAGTCGAAAATTACCTTTTATTGCACCGTATGTAAAGTCATCTTTTCCCGTCTCTTTGGACCCATATTTGAAGCTTAGGACCCTGCAAAAATCCCACAAAATTCTATTCCAAACAAAAGTATTCTATCCTAGTCTAGGAAGGTTAGAAAAATCTAATCTAAAAAAAATAAAAAAATAAATATTAATAAAACTAATCTAAAAACCGGGTTGCCTCCCGTAAGCACTTGTTTAACGTCATTAGCTTGATGACTTACCTTAGCTCATTCCGAGGTGGTGAGAGCCCATGTGGCTCGGATTTCTTCGTCGGGTTCCACCTTTGCATAGTACTTCTTCAAGCGGTGCCCATTGACTTTGAAAATCGCTCCGTTCTCATCTATAAGTTCGACCGCCACATGTGGATAAATGTGATGAACCATGAATGGTCCACTCCATTGAGTTTTTAGCTTTCCGGGGAAAAGTCGGAGCCTAGAGTTGAATAGGAGTACTTGGTCACCGGCTTTGAAGTGTTTTGGAACAAGCTTCTTATCATGCCACTTTTTGGTTCTCTCCTTGTAGATCTTGGCATTCTCATACGCCTTGAGCCTTAATTCTTCCAATTCTTGCAAGTCCATGAAACGTTTTGCTCCGGCCACGTCGAGATCCATGTTGAGCTCCTTGAGAGCCCATAAAGCCTTGTGTTCAAGCTCGACGGGCAAGTGACATGACTTTCCATACACCAAATTGTAAGGAGTGGTGCGGAGTGGCGTCTTGTAAGCGGTGCGGTATGCCCAAAGTGCATCATCAAGCTTTGAAGACCAATCTTTTCTTGATCGGGATACCGTCTTCTCCAAAATGCTCTTTATTTGACGGTTTGAGACCTCCACTTGCCCACTTGTTTGAGGATGATATGGTGTTGCTACCCGGTGAGAGACCCCATACTTGGTCAAAAGAGCTTCAAAGCTCCTCTCAATGAAGTGTGAGCCACCATCACTTATAAGAACTCGTGGAACTCCAAAACGAGGGAAGATATTTGATTTCATGAACTTAGTAACCACCCTAGCATCATTTGTTTTTGTGGCAATGGCCTCCACCCACTTGGAGACATAATCAACCGCTACAAGGATGTACTTATAAGGACCCGATGAAGGAAAGGGTCCCATGAAGTCTATCCCCCACACGTCAAAAAGCTCGACTTCCAAGACACCGGTGATCGGATTCTCATTTCTCCAAGTGATGTTTCCGGAACGCTGGCACTCGTCACACCTTGTCACAAACTCGTGTACGTCTTTGAAAAGCGTTGGCCAATACCAGCCACTTTGAAGAATCTTCGCCGTGGTCTTGAAACCCTTAGCATGGCCTCCCGTTGGTAGAGTATGGAAATGGCGAATGATGCTCTCAATCTCATCATCTGGAACACAACGTCTAAAGATGTGATCGCTTCCTTGCTTGAACAAGTAAGGATCATCCCAATAGTATTGCTTGACGTCATGGAGGAATTTCTTCTTGGCTTGAGGGGTTAAACCCGCCGGAATCTCGCCTCCTACAATATAGTTAGCAAAATCCGCAAACCAAGGGGTCTTCGACCCACGTAAATCAAGAATAGAAATAAGGAGAGAAGATAAAGATGGTAGATCATTAGAGCTTGAAAGAACCGAAAAGGATGAAGAAGACTTACCTGCTCGACCTTCGGAGAGGGTCGTGCACGTGCCTTTTGGGTCGTGCACGAAGGCTGACTCGAGGGTAGGGGTCGTGCTCGACCCTAAGGAGGTTGTGGTCGACCATATGATGTTTATAGCAGGGTCGGTCCTGAGAGGTCCAACCTCTATTGGGGTCGTGCTCGACCCTGGCAGGGTCGGTCCTGAGGCCTTGGGTTCTCTACCACTCTTGTCTTCATGGGGCTCATTGTTGCCTTGCAAAAGAGTCTCATTGGGGCGTGTATCATTGATGGGGATTGATCCGCCGGACTCCTGGATATGCTCAAGGGGCAGTCTTGATAGGTGATCCGCCACTAAGTTCTCCGCTCCCTTCTTGTCTCGGATTTCATGATCAATTCCTGCAATAAGAGCATCCAACGAAGCAACCTAGGCTTGGCGTCTTTTTTCGCCATTAGAAATCTAACCGCAGCATGGTCAGTATAAACAATCACCTTAGAACCTACTAGATAAGAGCGGAATTTCTCAAAAGCAAACACCACGGCGAGAAACTCTTTCTCGGTCGTGGTGTACTTACTCTGGGCTTCATCAAGCGTCTTGCTTGCATAGTAGATGGCATGAAGCTTCTTGTCCTTCCGCTTCCCAAGAACCGCTCCAATAGCATAGTCATTAGCATCACACATGATTTCGAAGGGAAGTGAGCAATCCGGTGATTGCATAATGGGGGCCGTCACGAGGGCTTTCCTCAACCTGTAAAAAGCTTCAAGACAATCTAGAGACATGCTAAACACTACATATTTCATTAGTAGGTTAGTCAATAGCTTAGCAATCTTAGAAAAGTCTTGAATAAAGCATCTATAAAAACCCGCATGCCCCCAAGAAACTCCTAACGTCTTTCACGGAGGATGGAGGGGGCAATTTTTCAATAAGCTCAATTTTTGCCTTATCCACCTCAATCCCACGTTTAGACACTAGATGACCTAAGACAATTCCCTCTCTAACCATGAAATGACACTTTTCCCAATTAAGCACAAGTTTGGTCTCCTCACATCTTTTAAGCACTCTAGAAAGATTAGCAAGACATGAATCAAAAGTGGAACCATAAACTGAGAAATCATCCATAAATACCTCCACTATTTCTTCAATCATGTCGGAGAAGATGGCCATCATGCATCGTTGAAAGGTGGCCGGGGCGTTGCAAAGCCCAAATGGCATTCTCCTATAAGCAAACGTCCCATATGGACAAGTGAATGTCGTCTTCTCTTGATCATCGGGGTGAATGGGAATCTACCAAAAGCCACTATAGCCATCCAAATAGCAAAAGTAATCGTGTTGGGGTAAGCGTTCTAAGACTTGGTCAATGAAGGGGAGTGGAAAGTGATCCTTCCTAGTGGCACTATTAAGTTTTCTATAGTCTATGCACATTCTCCACTTAGTGGTGGTCCTAGTTGGAATCAACTCCCCTTTTTCATTCTCAACAACCGTCATTCCCCCCTTTATAGGAACTACATGTACGGGGCTAACCCATTTACTATCCGAGATAGGAAATATGATACCGGCATCTAGCATCCTAAAAATTTCTTTTTTCACTACCTCTTTCATGTTAGGGTTTAGCCTACGTTGATGCTCGATAGTGGGTTTATGACCATCCTCCATATAAATCCTATGCATACACAATGAGGGTGAAATACCACTAAGTTCCGCTAATGAATACCCTATGGCTTTCCTATAGGTCCTAAGCACATCAAGCAATTTGTTTTCTTCTTCCATACTCAATTTAGCATTAATAATGACGGGAAGAGTAGAATTAGGACCTAGAAAAGCGTACCTCAGGGAGGCGGGGAGCTCCTTAAGCTCGGGAGTAGGCTCGGGCAAGCTAACTTCCTCCTCATGCTCCGCTTTGAGTGCATCCAAGACAAGGCATTGCTCCTCGCTTTCGTCCAGGAGCGTCGTGCACGACCCTTGGAGGGTCGGTCTTGAGACCCCAAAAACGTGCGGTAGAGGATCCCAAGTCAATAATTTCTCGGTTGGGTTGTTGCACTCAATGTAGTCGGAGCATGTGTATAGCATCTTGACTTCCTCATGATTGGACTCCTTCATGGTTGGATTAAATCGGAACTCAACCACTTCTTCTCCAATGTTAAAGGTGAGAAGTCCGTTCTTGGCATCAATGATGGCTCCCGTTGTGGCTAGGAATGGTCGTCCGAGAATAATGGGCACCACGGGATCCTCAGGCATCTCCATCACTATGAAATCGTTGGGCACAAAGAACTTCCCCACTTGAACCAGGAAATCATCTACCACTCCCGTTGACTTGACACATGACCCATCCGCCATGTATAGCCTCATGTTCACCGGTACTAATGGCCCCATGTTGGTATTGGACCAAATTGAAAGTGGAAGCAAGTTTGTACTAGCACCTAGATCACACAAAGCCATGTTCACCGATAGGGTCGGTCCTGAGGCTTGTTCCTCCTCTTTATGCATGGGTGGCTCGGGCAACGCCTTGCCACTCCTTAGGTGCATGGATTGGATTTCACCATCGCTTTCTGGGCCTCTAGAAATCTCGTCGGGGCGGCCCGATAGTTGTCCATGAGGTCTTGGGAATTGAGTAGCTAGTTGTCCAAGTTGGGAATCGACGTTCTTTCTCCATGAATCAAATTCTCCCAACCTTGCATGAACACCTTTCAACTCAGCTCGTACTCCATTGATCCCGGTCTGGACCTCAGCTCGTACTCCGTTGATTCCTTCTTGCAGCCCTTGCACCCATGATGGTGGCTCTTGATAGCCCGGTGGACGGTAGGGAGGGGGACGTTGCTCTTGTTGAGGGGGTTGCTTGTATTGGTCATAATTGGAATTACCCCAAGATGGTTGAGCATTATTCCTCCCTGCATAATTGTTTTGGTTCCTATAGGAACCTCTCATGTAGTTCGCCTCCTCATAAGCCTTGGCGGCTCGTACTTGCTGCAAGTTAGTGCAATTGGAAGTAGTATGGGCAGAAGACCCGCATTCTTGACAAGATTGAGAAGATTTAAAGTAGCTTACTTGTTTTTTCAAACGGTTTATCTCATCTTGCATGAATTGGAACTTCATATCCCGATCAACCATATCAGATTGTGGTTCATACAGCTTCCTCTCCGTCGGCTTGGCTTGTTGTGTACCGTACATGGCATCATAGTTGGTTAGCTTATTCAATAACGCCCATGCCTCATCTGGAGTCATCTCAATGAACCCACAATCAGTGTGAAGGTTAATGCGATCTTTGGTAGCCGCATTGATGCCTTGAAAGAATATCTCTTGGAGAGCATAGGGAGGTTGCCCATGGGTAGGGCATTGGCATAGAAGCTCTTGGAATCGTTCCCATGTCTCCACAAGCGTCTCGTTTGGAAGTTGATGGTAGGAGGTGATGCGCTTCCTAAGCTCCGTTGTTTTTGCCGGTGGAAAGAACTTGGTCATGAATAAATCATGCAATTCTTTCCACGATGTAATAGACCTTGGTGGCAAGCTCTCCAACCAACTTAAAGCTTTTCCTGTAAGAGACCACTTAAAAGCCTTCAAGAGAACATATTCAAGTGCGACATTATCAACAACAATGGTGTCGCATAAATCAATAAAGTTCTTAATATGCTCCATGGGACATTCAATGGTTTTCCCTTCAAATTGAGAACGCTTTATTAAGGATATGAAATGAGATTTAATCTCAAAAGTGCGGTCGATCTCCGGGAGCACTATCGCCGATTCGGGCACCCTCAGTTTTGGGTGCATGTATTGCTTGGCATTCCTTGGGATAGCGTTCAGTTGCTCCTGGAATCGCTGCGCAGCTGCAGCTTGAGTGTCTCGGTCCGCTTGCAAGCGCTACATCTGAGTGCGGAGTTCCTCCATTTGTTGAGCAAGAGTCTTAGCGTCGGCCATTGCTCGTTGTTCTCTCAAACGTTGATGGAAGGATCTTTCGGGTTCGCTGTCCTAGTCAATCCCAAAAGTTCTCCGGGAAAAACGAGATGGCATACACTACGACCAAAGACAAAGAAAAAAAATTAAAAAACAACAAAAGGGTAAGGGCTAGTCCCAAACCCAAATATCAACTAAACTAGGCATTATTGCTCAATCCCCGGCAACGGCGCCAATTTGTTGAAGGGTTTCTTGAACAAATAAATTTATATTCAAGACCCCGCTGAGTATAGCGGAGTCAGGTTCGTCCACGGGAATGAGAATAGTGCTAAAGATTAGTTGATAAAATACGAAAAAACAAAGCAAATACGGGCAAAACAAGGCCAGGACCGGACCGAGTTGGGTCGTGCACGACCCTATGAGTGTCGGTCCTGAGCACAAAACACACACGAACGAGCACAAACAAAAGCAAGGGTTCGAGCACGACCTTGGTGGGGTCGAGGTCGAATCAATTTAACGAGTTTTAATTAATATAAAAAGGCAAATCCTAGAGCTAGGGCTACCACAACAACAATCATACATGCTTCCAACAAGAATTCACAACTATCATGCAATTATGATCATTGAAAAGTCAACTTTCGCAAACAATTCAAGCTATTCAATCAACTTTCGCAAATTAAACAACTTTCTATCTATCCTTCAACCTAGGAATATCAACTTTCGCAAATAATCCTATTAGAACTAATCAAAGCAATCAACTTTCACTTTCGCTTTTAGGTTAATTGCAAGACATGCCTCAACTGTCACAAAGGTATTTAGCACAAGATAGATAGATATGATCTTCAAGCATTCAAGTCATGAATTCATATTTTAGACATGCATGATTTTGTTGGGTTTTCACCCAACCCTAGAATTAAAAAGAACTACTCACTCATGCTAAGGAAAAACGAAGACATGATCAAAACCGAAATTTCAAATTAAAATAAAGAGGTCTTACAAATTTCTCCAACTTGTCCTCCAAGTCTTCCTCTTAATCTCTTAAAAAACGTAAAATAAAAGCTAGAGCGAGAGAGAGTTTAACTAAAGAGTTTAGCCCCCTTTTATAAAGGAAAAGGAGCCCTAATTAAACTAGGAAATAAGATAAAACAACTTCCTAAAATAAAAAGATAGAATATCTCATAAAAGATCTCGAAATAAGGAAGAAGTCGGCGCCACGCACGACCCAAATGGGTCGTGCACGACCCTCCTAGGGGTCGGTCCTGGGGCTTTGTTTTCTCCTTGGGTCGAGCAAGACATGGGATGGCTCGTGCACGACCTCTGTGGGTCGATCTTGGCTTGTTCTTGCTCGTGCACGACCTCCTTTGGCTCGATTTTACTCCTCTTTTCGCCCTTTCTCCCTTAGCTTCTCCGCTTAGCTTGTCCATAGCTCATCCACCTCCTCTTGCAAGGCTCCAAATTCTTCGATTACGCTAAAAAATGCCTACAAAAAAGTCACAAAAGATGCGTAGTTTCCGAATCTCAAGGAAATACGAAAATTAAAGCTAAAAGACTTAAAAACATAAGACTCAAGCACAAAAACCACTCAATCTAATCTATCTAGACACTAAAAACACTACCTAAAAAGCAGATATCAGAGGGCTAATTGATTTTTCAGTGAAGAGATCATCCTCCTCCAATCGCATATGTGCTAACGCCTTCACCTGCACCTCATCGAAATTTGAACAAGGGTACTTAGTTAATTCGCGATATAACTCAGGGTTACAAACCGAGATGCCCCTTCGGAATGCTTCTACAGTTGTGGCGGCATCGCATCCTTCTATAGTTACTAGCTCCTCGTTGTAGCAGTTAAGGAAGGTCTTCAAGGATTCTCCGGGTTTCTGAACCATGCGATATAGATCGCTTGATCGCTTCTCAGCGTGTTGACTACTTGCAAACCTTACCCTGAACTTGTCAATTAACTCAGCAAAAGATGAAATACTTCCAAGAGGTAAATGAGAGTGCCAATTGAGTGCGGGTCCGGATAACGTGTTCCCGAACCAACGACACATAACAATCTCCTTCATGTCAAAAGGGATTGTGCTAATGTTCATAGCCTACTTGAACGCATCTATGTGTTGATCAGGATCTGTTACCCCCTCGTACTTAGGTACATCGGGGACGTGATACTTTCGGGAGATATCGACTCTTGCGATAGCGGGTACAAAGGGGGAGTCTGTGTAGCCATCCCTTCTTTCCATTGCTATCGGTTGAGGTGCTCCTGGGACCTGAGTGATTCGGTCCTCTAGAGCTTTGAGGCGTTCCCGTAATTGGGAAACCTCATCATCTTCCCGTACTGCCCTTAGTGAATTACCATTTACCTGATACCCAGTTATCGGTCTGGCGACGTCGGGCGTTACGAGACTTGGATCATCCACGTCTAACCGTCTGGCGACTCCTTCTACCGCATCCGTTCCGCGTGGTCGGGTGGGAGCTGATTGTACCTGAGATCGGAGCAAATTACGTTCATTAGTTAGAGTTTTCAATTTGCTTTTCATATACCTCGGTGAATTTAGCATGAGCCTCCTTTTGGTTTTCCAAGTCTTTTTGGAGGGCGATCATGGTTGCGCGGAGTTCCATGATGACGTCAGAATCACCCCCTCCTCCTCCTCGTTCTGTGGAGGTGGCGGGGTTGCCATTTGTATTTCCGGAGTCTTGTTCACTCCTTCTACAGTCCCGACTCCACCGGCGTTTCCAGCTTGTTGGTTGTCGTCTTCTTGATTGATCTCATGGTTCTCAAGATCTCCCACGTGGTTGTAAGTAGTTTGAATTCCGTCGATCTTGTTGACAGAACCTGTAGCTCCCTTTAGCGTGACTTCTTTTTGGCTAGGGCCCCACGGTGGGCGCCAATTGTTTTGGGCAGGATAATCACACGAACGCGTTACCTGCTAAGATGAGGGAATCCTAACCAAGGAGTAATCACAACGCGTTACAAGCCACAAGTAAAGCGTAAAATAAAACGGAAGATTAGAGAATAAGAACAAGTAAAGAAAATAAGAGTAAACAAATTGTAATATTTGTATTGTTATTGTGATTGTGGATGATTGTTTTGGCGATACAAATGAACTCTAGAATGGAAAGATTGGGAAAGAATGAAGTGAGCTTTTAGCAATCGATTTTTAGTATGAGAGTCGATGTGTCCCCTATGTCTGCCTCGTCTTCACTTTATAACCCTTTTCTCAATTCGGACCGTTGGTGAAGCGCCTAGCCTATCCCGGAGATTTCGCCACCGGCATGAATGAGGCAGCCGTTGAGGTGGTTAAATGCCGAATCCGAGATTCTCGCCACGCCTTGACTGCTTCTTCAATTATCCGCTTCAACAAGCGACGTGGGCTATCCGTTTCGGGCTGGTGACGTTCTTTTGGGCTGGACTTTGAAGAGGCCCAACAGCTTTTTTGGAAAAATCTCTATAGTATGTGATTAGTTTAGACAAACCAAATTAACTACACTACTTGGGTGAGAATGAACAACTAAGCAAATATTTAAACCATGTTGCAGTTCAGAATCCAGCGAGATACAAGGGCCAGATTTCACGGCAAGAGGAATCTGATTCATCAATCGCCTTCATGTTTCACACTAATCATATTTAATGAATCGTCAATGTTCTTAGGGTGGTGACCAGAAAAATATTAGCTGAAATTACATTATTATATAATACTCCATCATTTACAGGACCTAAGGCAAAGTACATACAGTATTAATGAAGATTCACTGAGGCGCATTATATGATATGGTTTATAATGTTTCCAATTTATTGGCTGGCCTTCTTGGCAGAAACCAGTGTTTTTTTTTTATGTGTGTGGCAATGGAGAATATTTTTAGAAGCCTGCCCAAGTAAGGTTATAGGAGTAAAGAAAAGTCAACAACAAGTACTAGTGATGGTACTACTTTTTCTGTATGAAATAAATAACTATATGGTACAAATACCATTTACACAAGCTTGATTTAGTAAGGCACAGTTCATATGGCACTTCAGACACAGCTGTAGTATTATCAAATCAAAGCAACCTTTTTATGATACGAGTTACCTCTGTAGTAAAATTACAGGGGTAGAAGTTAAAACCCAAAAGAGTGGGGGAGTAAAATTCAGGCCTTGCCTCTCAATAAATTTTACCAAATCCATGAATTGTTAAACATCTCATGATTTATAATCTCTCATTTTGTTGCATTGGTGGACCATTAGATTTTAACTTGTGAGATTGTTTGATACGACTCAAACCGAGTCGGTGCCAGCGGGATCTCGACCCGTTCGGGAAAGGCGTAAGCCTATTAGATTATTAGATTATTATTAGTATTTTAATTTATATTATGTCGCTTATCAGACTATTATTGGTATTTTTATTTTAAATTTTATTGTTGAGTGAGTCACTCCTTCTCGGGTTTTCTTTACGGTTCTTTCCCGGGACGCCTTTTTTGAACCGTTAGGGCCTAGTATAAATACTTTCTTAATTCTCATAATTAATAATAAGAAGTATTTTGCCCTAATTTGTCTGCTCTCCCTCCTTTCACCGTCACTCTTCCCCCAGGCCGCAGGCCATTCCTTCCGGTTCTACAATTTGATCGCTTTTGGTACGATCTGGGCAACGAGATTGTATCAAACTGGTGCTTTCATCGTGTACTCGATCTGATAACATGTCGGGTAACGAAGAATCTACGTCAGAAGTTACCGGCAATGAATCGGTTCTCGACAGAATTATGCAGAACGTCCAAAATCTCACCTTGGAGATCCGTCAGAACCGCAACGATCAAGAGCAACAACGCCGACGTCTTGATCAAATTTTCCATATCCTCGAAACCAGGCAGATTATGGACGCTGGTGCTAGAGGCCTCGTGGCCGAAAATCCGTTCCAGGCAAATCCGAGGGTTCCGCAGCAACCGGAGGATCAACGCCATGACCAACGCCCGCCAGCGAATCCACAACCGGGGGTACAGGGTCCGGCAAATCAAGCCCTAGTCGCCCAAAATCAGCATCACGCGATCGGCGGTAATAACCCCCATCAGGATCGTCACCCTAAAATCCGTGTTGACCCGCCTCGCTTCAACGGATCGGATCCGACAGGCTGGGTTTACAAGGTTCAGGATTATTTTGACTATTTTCAAACTAATGATCAGGAGCGACTTCAGTTAGTTGGACTATTGATTGATCATCCGGCTTCAGATTGGTTCCGCTATCAACGCCGGAATCAGGGCCTCGGCACATGGACAGCGTTTTTGGAGGCCGTCAAACAGAGATTCGACCCATCTCATTATGAGGATTATGTCGGACTTCTTGCCAAACTCCTACAACGGACTACGGTGCTTGATTACCAGACTGAGTTTGAAGCCATCTTGAATAAAGTGGATGGGCTGTCTGTTGAGACGTTAATTTCGTTATTCAAAGCCGGCCTCAAGCAACCAATTAAACGTGAGTTGAACCTCCGAAATCCGACTACTTTGCCTCAGGCCTTTGCGTTAGCTCGGGAATTAGCAGCCTCCTATACGGATACAGTCAATAGCATCCAGCCGAATAGGCGCAATTGGTCCACGACCGGATTTAAGTCAGCAATTTCAGGGACACAGGCAGCGTCGTCGACAACGACAGGCAACAATGTCCCTAACGTTCCGCCTAAACCACCAGGCGAGGATGTCTCTCGGCTTCCTATTCGCCGCCTTTCGGTGGCTGAGCGTGCCGAGCGCACCAAAAAGGGTCTCTGTTGGAACTGTGATGAACAGTATAATCCCGGGCATCGTTGCAAACATCGCTTTTTAGCGCTACTGGGCACCGATGATACTGATGATGAAGACACGCAGCCAATCGACGATAATTTAGCAGTAACGGGCGATGTTTCTAGTATTCACACGATGGAGGGTCTTGCCAACCCGAAATCTTTGAAAATTCAGGGGACCATTGCCGGATCATCAGTACAGGTTTTAATTGATGGCGGAAGTACACACAACTTCATACATCCGTCAGTGGTAGAGAAATTGCAATTACCGTTGACCGCAGTCTCACCATTCCGTGTGTATGTCGGGAACGGCGCTTCACTGTTGTGCACGCATCAATGTGCAGCCACGCCTATTGCCTTACAGGGGTACGCATTCCAGATCAATCTCTTTGTATTAGATGTCCATGGACCACAGGTTGTGTTAGGCGTGCAGTGGCTCCAAACGCTCGGGAAAGTTTCTCATGATTATGCACACTTGGTGATGGAATTCTCTTGGCAAGGAAAACCGGTTCGACTACAAGGCGATCGCCAAGTTCCCCGGGTAATTTCGTTTCATGCTTTACAGTCTCTGTATGCAGCTGATATTATAGCCGAATGCTTTGAGATTTTTCCTATTGCTGCAGATGTTGAGCCGTAGGCTTCACCACCCTCGTCGGAGTGGCCGCCTGATATTAATCCCGCTATTCGCGAGGTCCTTTCCGCGCATGACCAGGTTTTTCGTTTACCAAGCGGATTGCCCCCGCAGCGGCCATGGGATCACCGCATCCACTTGCATCAGAATTCCAAGCCTGTGAACGTCAGACCTTACCGCTATCCGTATTTTCAAAAGTCCGAAATTGAGAGGCAGATTCAAGATATGCTGCAGCAGGGAATAATTCAGCATAGTACAAGTTCTTTCTCGTCGCCGGCCCTTCTTGTTAAGAAAAAGGATGGCAGTTTTCGTTTTTGTGTCGATTATAGAGCTTTGAATCAGGCTACAGTGGCAGATAAATTCCCTACTCCGACCGCCGACGAACTATTTGATGAACTAGGGTCCGCGGCTATCTTTAGTAAATTGGACCTCCGTTCTGGCTATCATCAGATCCGTATGCACTCGTCTGATATCTATAAAACGGCATTTCGGACGCATGATGGACATTTCGAGTTTCTCGTTATGCCGTTTGGTCTGACAAACGCTCCGTCGACTTTCCAAGCGGCAATGAATCAGATTTTCTCAGCTTATCTCCGTGATTTCGTGATCGTCTTTTTCGATGATATTCTGGTTTATAGTCAGTCGTTGGAGTTGCATGTTCGGCATCTCGATGTGGTTCTTCAGATTTTACAGGAGCATCATTTCTTTGTTAAAGGCTCAAAGTGCTCTTTTGGCACGTCTTCTGTTGAGTATCTCGGCCATATTGTGTCCGCGGGGCAACTTTCGGCTGATCCGGGCAAACTCGAAGCTATGAGCAAATGGCCGATTCTGAAGACGATTAAACAGCTGCGGGGATTTTTAGGCCTTATAGGGTACTATCGGAAATTTATCCGACACTATGCTACGCTGGCCGCCCCACTCACAACCTTATTGCAAAAAGACAAGTTTTTCTGGTCACCTGCTGCTGAGGAGGCTTTTGTCCGATTGAAGTCGGTTATGATGCACCCGCCGGTATTACAATTACCGGATTTTTCTATGGCATTTGTGGTTGAAACGGATGCTTCGGATGAAGGCATTGGTGCGGTCCTTTTACAGCAAGAACGCCCGATTTCATTCTTTAGTAAAACGCTCGGCATCCGTCGCAAGGGCTCATCCGCTTATCACAGGGAATTGTTTGCTATTGTGTCGGCTGTACAAAAGTGGAGGCAATATTTGTTAGGTCGGGAATTCGTTATTCGAACGGATCAGAAGAGTTTGAAAGAATTGCTGACACAAGTCATTCAGACCCCGGATCAACAATTTTTCATCCGGAAGTTAATGGGGTACAAATTTCGGATTGAATATAAGCCGGGCGCTAGCAATAAAGTGGCCGATGCCCTCTCACGTTGTATGATTGAGGAAGAACGAGCTCTCCAACAGTTTTATGCCTTATCGCAGCCCATGCCGGAATTGCTTCATAAAATCAGACGGGAAAATTCGGTTTTAACCGATTTAGTTGCATGGCACGACGCCTCGCGGCAGGGCACTCTCCCACCTCCCCTGCGCGTCGTTGATGGAGTGTTGTACTACGGACACCGGCTGGTTTTAGGAAAACATTGCCCTCTGAAACTTGATGTATTGAACGAGTTTCACTCTTCTCCATCGGCCGGCCATCCGGGTATGGACCGAACTTTCAGACGCATAGCTGACGTCTTTTATTGGATTGGTATGCGCAGTGAGATCAAGCAATTTGTGGATTCATGTGTCACATGTCAATCTACGAAGTATAGTACACAAAAATCAGCGGGCCTTCTGCAACCGCTTCCGATTCCGGATAAAGTATGGGAGGACGTCTCTATGGATTTTATAACCGGACTTCCACCATCATGGGGCTTCACTACAATCTTTGTTGTGGTGGATCGCTTATCCAAGTATGCTCATTTTGGGGGTCTTGGATCGTCGTATGATGCGCCGAAAGTTGCTGCGTTGTTCGTGGAAATTGTGGTAAAACATCATGGGATCCCGGCTTCCATTCTATCCGATAGAGATGTGATCTTCACGAGTGCTTTTTGGAAGGAACTTCATCGTTTAAGTGGCACTACATTGCGACATAGCACAGCTTACCATCCCCAAACGGATGGCCAAACCGAGGTCAAAAACCGGGGACTCGAGCAATATCTTCGGGCTTTCACACACGCCCGGCCTTCTCGTTGGGCTACATTCTTACCATGGGCTGAACTTGCCTTGAATTGTACTTATCACGAGCGCCTCAAAATGACTCCGTTTCAAGCAGTGTATGGCCGTGAACCACCCCCATTACTCCGCGTTCTATTGCCGCCAGCAGGGGATTCGGCCGCTTTCGCCACAGCCCAGGAAAGGCAGCAGCTCATTGATTTGTTACGCACCAACCTCCGCAAGGCCCAGCAGCGTATGTGTTCGTACGCCAACAATCATCGCCGCGACGTTGAGTTTCAGGTCGGCGATTTGGTCCTCTTGAAGCTCCGACCTTACCGTCAACATTCCGTGGCCAAGCCGTTATCGTCAAAGCTCGCTCGACGTTTCTATGGACCATTTAAGGTCGTTGAGCGTGTCGGCGCTGTTGCTTACAGGCTGGAGCTGCCGGCTGGTGCTAAAATACACAACGTATTTCACGTATCATTTTTGCGGCCTTTTGTCTCCAACGGTTCCCTTCCGGTTCAGCCCACGTTTCCGCAGGAATTTATCAATGACCAACCAATCTCAAAACCGGTTCGAGCTGTTCAAGAGCGGGAAGTCATGGTGGACGGTTCGCCGCGTATCGAATGGCTGATCGAATGGGATGACAGTTCTGCGCACGACGCCTCATGGGAGCCGCGTGATCAGGTTCAACTTTCTTTCCCGACTTTACGGCTTGAGGACAAGCCACTTGTCATCGGGGGAGAGATTGATACGACTCAAACCGAGTCGGTGCTAGCGGGATCTCAACCCGTTCGGGAAAGGCGTAAGCCTATTAGATTATTAGATTATTATTAGTATTTTAATTTATATTATGTCGCTTATCAGACTATTATTGGTATTTTTATTTTAAATTTTATTGTTGAGTGAGTCACTCCTTCTCGGGTTTTCTTTACGGTTCTTTCCCGGGACGCCTTTTTTGAACCGTTAGGGCCTAGTATAAATACTTTCTTAATTCTCATAATTAATAATAAGAAGTATTTTGCCCTAATTTATCTGCTCTCCCTCCTTTCACCGTCACTCTTCCCCCAGGCCGCAGGCCATTCCTTCCGGTTCTACAATTTGATCGCTTTTGGTACGATCTGGGCAACGAGATTGTATCATTGTTGTACTTTTCACAATAGAATTGAGCTCAATGATTCTAATGAAGAACAACAAAGATGCAAATAACAGCATTTCATTTTCCAAGTCTTTCTTCCATTCAAGTTTCAACTTGTTCTCTTATACACACATATTTATTTGAAATGAATACAAACCAATGACAGCCAAGTGGCAACAACAGCTACTCTCACAAAGCACCAACCAATAATAATAATAATAATAATAATACCAATCATGTAGATGATGACTAGACCAAATCAGATACACACATAAAAGCCTTCTTTAATTTGCCCTGTTCAAAACTTTTGCTCATCTCTTAATTTGTTTTGTATATCCATTTTCATGAAACCAACTTGCAGCAATCCCTTTTGCAGCCCTCCTGTCAATTTTGGAAAACGGGGCAAATCAAAAGAGAAGATACTGATGAGCAAAGCCACAGAATCCAAACCCAGTATCTTATCCCAGATTTAGGGTAAAAGGGGACCATTTTCTATTTCAGAAGACAAATTTCAAACCATAAGAAAACAGTACAATTCCAAGTTGAAATTAGGATAATACTATATCAAAAAACAGTAGAGTATAGTAACGAAGACCTAGTAAGAAACTCATTAGTAACACTTTACAAGTTCCATTACTTAAAGCAACTCCTGGGATTTGATTGCTTTTTTAAATCATTAACTAAACAAAATTCTCAAGTCAAAAAGATTATCTTGGAAACATGGTTAGAAGGAAAAAAACAGGAGATTTTGGAAGCCGCCTCCCCCTCTTTGGACCCACCAATAGAACAAACTTTGGTTGGTGGGTTGGTCAAGGTTTGGTAGCTTTTTATACAATTCTAAGATTTGATTTGAGTATTGTTTAACATTATTTGTCAGCTGAAAAAGCAACTGTATTGAGAATTTTAAAGTGAGAGAGTTTGGTGTATCCGGTTACACCTATGAGTTAAGCTCATGTTCTTTCCGTATATCCGTGTATTGATTAAAGAAAGGACTCAACGTAGAAAAACCATTCGAACTTCATCTTACTTCAATGAATATTGAGACTGGAACAAATAATACAACGAAAATAACAAGTAGAGAAACAATGCAACTCCCATATACATATTTTTGCTACACAAATAAACTTCCATGATGGTCCCACATATTGAGACCTTACATACCCTTTCTTCATTCTATTCTCATGGTCCCAACCAAACATTGAATCCAAGAGTAACAATGGCCAATTCTATGGTCCTCGCTTCTTACCTATTATCCCCAAGAGGCCAAGACCAATAGCGATCTACTACCGTCTACTTCTATTCCAAACCGAATTTCAAACCCTTCATAGGCAGTAAAAGAGAGGCTTGTGAAGGTGGTTGGTTTGCAATTTACAATCAAGGTAGCCAAACTCAAGAGTATGACCTAATCAAGCTGAAATTCACGAATGATCTAGACTTAAACAGGCCGCTAAACAAGAACCTTGATTGAGACTCTTGAGGGCTTTGTTTCGGTTCCTGGTGCGTACCCTTAACCTTAAGGATCGTTTGGCCAATCACTTGTCGAATGGACTCGATTGTCTTAGCATCAACCGGATACCCGGATGCATCACTCACATAGAATGTGTTTACAGCCTTTCCATGTCTGGTGGTCACCTCTGCTCGGGTAACTGAGAGCCCGTTCTCTCTAAAGATACGAGTCACATCGGATAATAGGCCTACCCTGTCTGCTGTACATAGCTCCAGCTTCAAACCCTACAAAGTTACAGAGAACAACAACAATGATCACCTAAAAATGAAGAACAAAGATCAACTTACTAATCAACTAGAAGACCAATACCTCAGACACCCGTCTTTCTATGGCTGCTTGGAGACATTGGATCACCCTTTGCCTCTCTGCATCTGAATTAACCGGCAATCCATCAACATGCCTAATGTAGTACTCCTGCAAGAAAATAAAAAACAAATTATGAACAAAGTTTTCAACATTTATACTATATAATGTTGCAAATGTATTCATTGAACAAAAATGACACCTGATAAGCATCCTGCCCTTCTGAATCAACACTCCCATGAAAAACAACGTATTGCATATCGGTTAAAGTGCAGATCGTATCAAACAAAAGCTTAGGCCTATCTTTACACCTAATCGTGACAACCGAGTAGTCCTTATCATACCAATTATCCACACTCACATTCGGTCTATGGCCCTGACTTGTCTCAACCTCCTCCACACCTTCATAATCCCGAGCTTTAAACATCATCTGATGAAGCCTCCTGTCAGTGTGAGTGTCATCACAAGACACAGCAGTCTTAGCCTCTTTCGATTGATTGCTACCTCTCAACACATTCCTTAATAGCTCCTTAATCCTCACAAGCCTTTCCACATCATCAATAGCCAGACCCGTTTCTTGATCGGTTATGTGCATTACAGCTGCAGCCCGGGTGTTATGAGTCCAAATCTCCGCATTCAACACACTGCATTTCAAATGAGCTAGAACAGCACTTAATTCAGACAATAGACCAGGCCTGTCTCTTCCAATTAGCTCAATTGAGTTATAATCCACAGATGTCTGGACTCCAATTGATCTGTCTAATGAAGTCGAATCCGGCCCTAGACACTGCAAATTCACAATGCAAGACATCAGAGCTAAAATTAACCAAATGCACACTAAAGCATGTGAGATGATAATCAAAGAGTGATTTGATTAGGCCTAATACCTTGCGAATATAATCGAGAACTTCCGAGTCAGTTATCTTGTTGCCTTCTTGATCAGTCACATTGAAAACTGTTTTTATTTTTTTTGGTAAAGAACAAATAAGAGAATTAATAAGAATTGGATTTTGAAAGTATGAAGTTTTTGGGTTTTAGAGTACTTGCCATCCATGAACCAGCCACCATCTGAAGATATGTAGGCTTTGGTTATAATGAGGTTTAGATCAGTAAGGATTTGGACAACTTCAAGGAGAATCCCATGCTTATTTGCACTGTCAACCTGTATATGAATAATAATAAAATTGGAATTAAATACCAAGAAGTTCATAATAAAAATTTCAAAGGGGAGAATGAAGTTGATATGACTGATACCTGTATAACGGTTGCATTTTTGCAGGTTTCATTATCAATCACTACCCTAAGGACAAGAAAATAGCACATATAAGGCTAAAATCAGGAAGAGAAATTGAAGTAAGAAGGAAGAAACAAGAAGAATATGTAACCTGGGAGGATTTATTCTTCTGAGAAGCTTCTCATATTCATCATCAATATCTTGTGAAAAGCTCATGCTACTAGCTTCTGAAGCAGTTTTTTTGCGTAAACTTGATTGAGGCCAGTTATCTATAGAACAAGACAAGACCCATATATACAATTAGATGAAAACTCGATCATCATAGGAATCAGCAGGGAGAGCAAAGGGAATGAAATCACAAAGGATTAAAATAGGAAAGAGGAAGCATGAATAATTGAGTACCATATAAGACTCAAGATTCTAAGAATCAAACACTTTCCGAGTAAAATCAAAGAAATCAACACTTTCCACTTTCTAAAGAATCTTCAAATTACTATGCAAATTAAAAGCGGATAAAAAAAACAAAAGAAAAAAAAAACAGAGGGTAAGAAGAAGGTAGACAGACAACCATAGAAACTGGAAATAATTCAACGACAAGATAAACAAATTACCCACCATAAAAAAGAAGCAAATTCCCAAGCAAGATGAACAAAACTCCCCCAATTCCCCAAAAGAGAGAATAGAATAGTAAGAATTAAGATTTAAGAGCACATACCCATTTGAATACAGGGAAAATCCTGAATTGGGTGACTACAAATTTCCTTTCCAACACACAGACAAAGACTCACCCACCAAACAAATTCGGAAAATGGGAAAGAAGAAGAAGGAAGAAGGAAATTGAAGGCGTCCCGACAACACAAAGCAGCCTCTGAAGTGTCATAAAACACCAACTCAAGAAAAGACTTGTAATTGGTCTTCCTCCTCAGAAAGCACTCCTCCTCCCTCACGCTGTATTTACTGTTCTTATTATAGAATACTACCAACTGTCCAAAATATTTCTCATCTGACAACAACCCACAAATTAAAATGGAAGATAGGAGCAAAAAGTGAGCTAAAATGCGCCGTAGCCTCAAACCCAGATTAGCAGAGGGGGGCAAAAGAGGCAGAGTCAACAGTTTACCCACGTGGAATGGAATTACAGTAAAGTTTTAAAAGTAAAGTGGTACTCCGACCTCCGTATTAAATTAGAAATATACTGTAGTAGTAATAAAACGTTGCCCGTGATTGTGGAGAAGAAACGTGTAAAGCGGCTGGAAACAGGTCTAGCCTGTAACGGTTGTCCTCCTCCTCAAGTGAGAATGAGAAAAATCAAATTCGTTTTCATTGATGGAGTAAATTCGAAAGTCAAACTGTAAATTTATGAGTTCTCACATTCTTTCCGTCTTCCTACTCCCCCCTATGATCACGATGTGTGGGTTATCAGTGTTGTTTGTTGTACCGTTTTTTCTAAGCAACGTTTTTAAAAATAAAAAAATAAAACAGAAACTTGGTGCACATAGTTTAAGGATTATAATAATCTCAAGATCCACAAAATCATCAAGTACGGTAGGATTTTTTTTGTGCGTTTTTAAATTTATTCATTAACTAACAAAATACTGTAGACATTGTTTTGGTCAATTTCCGACGGGTGATGATCAAAGATGAACTTTTGGATTTGTGGGAGCAAACTAACCGATAAACGCAACTTCAATTATCAAAGCAAGTTTTTGTATTCAAGAAATTGTGGATTACAATAGATCGATTACAATATTTTTCCATGAATCCTTTTTCTGGGCTAATCCCCCTATTTAAGTACTGCTTCCGGCCTCAACTTCCGCTTCCCTGCTTTTGCGATCGTGGCTCCATCCCTTCACGTCTCAACCTCCACTTTCTGGGTGGTTGCTACCGAGCTCCAACTTGCCGAATTCCCCGCTCTGGAAGATGATCTCTGCGATCCGAATCTCGCTCTTGGGCCTAACCGTTGATGGGTTGGGCCGATGGATTGACGGGTGATTCTTCGGGCCCAACAAGAGCCCCAAAAGATTTGGATGAATTTGAATTCGCCAGATCTTTTCGTCTGTTGGCCTCCGAGATCTTGGCTATCTCGAGTCTCCCACGTGTAAGGCTCGGATCTCTCTACGCGTTTTGTTTTGCAGATGAAAAGACGTTGGCCCTCTTTATTTACTGCGCCTCGCGAGGATTACTCATTACTTCACTACTCTGTCGATCTCTCCCGAGGTACGAATCTCTTACCCTTCTTTCCTTCTTCTTTGTTTCCCCAGTTTTTTCTTCCATTTCCTATGGCTAGAGATAGGGCATCTTCCAGGCATGGCTTCTCGCCTTCTGGTATTCTCCAAGAGTGTGACGGGGTCCCGAACACGATGACTTTAAAAAAAAATAAACCAAACTCTCTTAGAGGGGGATTCCCTGGGGGTGTGGTCGCCTTGTGCCCTGAGGCTGAGCACTCGGACTGGGTTCGTCCCGGCTGGGTTTGTTTCTTTGAGTTTCCTTTCACTATCTCCGGTCAATTCCCTTTTCCTCCCATTGTTCAAGAGTTTCTGGCGCGGTTCGAACTTTCCCCTGCACAGCTCCTCCCTTCTGCCTGGAAAATCCTTTCCTGGGTGAGTCGAATGGCAGAGGTTGCGGGTGTAGACTTTACCGTTTCTGATTTGCTCCGAGCCTATCGTATCACCACGGTAAGGAAGGGGCGATTTATTCTGCAATCTCGAACTGCTCGCCAGCCTCTTGTTTTAAATACTAAGGTCAACGGGAAGGGTTGGGCAAGCCGTTTTTTCTTTGTCGAGATCGCGCCTCTAACCCCTGAAAGCCGTCTGTTTTTGCATGACAAGTGGAATCCCGCTAGTAAGATTTTTCTGTTCTTCTTCCGTGTTGGGCGATGACCTTCTCTTAACGCTTATTTATCCTTTTCTCCCTTGATTCTGCAGGTATCCCGGACAACGTCGAGCCACCGAGTGGTTCGGAGAGGGTTTTGTCGAGGCTTTTCAGGCTTACCTCCGTGCAAAGAACGTTTGGAACGTCTCTTTCCGAGCCATCAGACGAGTCCTCGGGGAACGAAGGTAGCGCTACTTCATCAGATTCTGGAGAAAAGAGCGAAAAGGTTTGCCTTTCCATTGTCAAGATGTCCACTGTGCCGACTTCGACTAACGCTTCTGGCCCTTCCGTGGGTGAGTCTTTTTACTTGGCTTATTTTTACACAGTTGCTTCGATGTTGCTTGACTTGCTTTCTTCTTTCCAGAGACTCGGGCGCGCAGGTCAGGTTCTTCCTTTTCTGCTTCGGACTTGATCCTCAAAAAGATTCGTTCTGGCGACTCAAAGCCCCCAGCTGCTCCTGTAGTCAAGAAAGAATCGTCGGACGCCCCTGGAACCTCGCGCAAGCGTTCTGCTCGGAGCAATGATGATCCGTTGGATCTCTAGGATGACGCTTCTTCCGACTGGCAGTCCCTCCTGCGTTATCGGGATTCCAACTTCAGGAAGTGTCCAACCCCTGTCTCTGCACATGCTATGGCAACTGAGGTAGGCATGGGAGCCTGGAAGGTAACTGGCCTCTTACTTTGCTTTGATTGATGGTCGTGACTGGCAGTTCTTCTAGGGCTAGGCCCTGACTCTTGCTTCTCATTGCATGCAACTTTTTCAGGAAGTCGGCTTATTCATTGATGAGATGGACAAGGAGTTTGCTGAACACGAGCGGAGGAGGCAGGAGGTCGCCAAGCACTGTGAGGAGATTGACAAGGCTCGAGCGCAATATGCCGCTCGGGCCAAGGCCTTAGCTGCTCAGGAGGAGGCCGCAAGGGCGCGGGTCGCAGAGCTGGAACAGATGATTGCTGCTCAGGAGGCCAAGATGAAGGATCTTGAGGCGAGAGCTGCCAAGGTGCCCTCTCTGGGGAAGGCTGACGCGGAAGATATCGGGGCATTTTTCAATATGCTGGCCCGACTCGAGACCATCAGGGAGTTTGAGGCAGGGAAGCTTTCGGTCGGTGATGCGGACAAATTTAATGAGCAGTTCCTGGATTCTTTCCCCGGCGGAGTGCCTTCGGTCCGCATCGCGTCCCTGCTGAACCCCCCGTTAACCGCAGCGGAGCAACTGAACTTGGAAGGCGGCGAGCAGATGGAGGAGACGGGAGTTTCTGGAAACCCTCATCGACGTGCCGTTCATCGGGCGTCTGGTGAGGGTTTCATGTTATGGTGGCGTGGCCACGGATATTACGTTTATGTTTTGCCCCCCGTCAAGGGGCGGGGGTTTTTATCTACTATTGTGCTCCTTGTTTTATCGTATTTTGCTTGTGCTTTGTGCTGGCGTTTTTGTGCAGGTGCTTCTCTTCTACGTGCCGACTGGTGTCCAAGCAGCCCCTGCAGAAGGTTGAATGCTTAGGAAATGCATCGCTATGGCTTAAAGGGCTAGGAGAACCTTAACCAGGGTTACGGGTGACTTGGGTTTTATTTTCAAGCCCCTGCTGGTAGAAAGGGATCACCTACCTAAAGGCGCGCGAAGGACGGGATCCGTCATTTTCCGCAGTGCCCTGACGATCATCGTCGATGGTCTGGCGATTGCTGGTGGAGCTGGCGACGCGGGAGCTTATTCCACACTGCCGAATGGCGAGCTTTTGTGAAGCGGCCTCTCAATGATACTTATGGCTGGCGAATCTGCCGGATAGCGGGCGTCTAGGAGATTACTTCTTGTGCCATGTAAATAAGCTTGTAAAAAATGTCGTTTTGAATACAAGCAAAGTATTTAGAATTTTGGAAGGCTTTGTTACCGCTTTATCATTTTATTTCTGGTTTCTTTCCCGCTCTTCAGGGTTTCTCTTTCCTGGCGATGGCTGCCGAGAGTAACTCCTTCAGGAGGTTTTTTTTTCCTTTTTTCGGTTATTTTCTGCCGTTGTTTTCTTTTTCTAGAGATATGTAACACGCATGTTTGGAATTAAAAACGTTTCATTCGATTGAATCTTTTCGAGAGAGTTCGCACCATAGTTTAGATCTTACTTGGGTTTATTTGGCCGTTTCTGGCGACTCGATTGCTTTTCTAGAAGTGGTACCGCCGTAGGTGTGTGGCGTTCCAGCTACGCGGGACGAATTTCCCATCTTTAGATTCTAGTCGGTAGGCTCCTTGTCCGGTGATGCCGACTATCCTGTAGGGTCCTTCCCACGCGGGGGCGAGCTTCCCGGCGTTTATTTCAGCAGTGTTCTGGAATACCTTTCGGAGGACCCATTCGCCAATGGTGAAGGCTCTGATCCGCACGTTCTTATTGTAGCTGTGGGCTACCTGCTGTTGATGTCTAGCTAGGCGTAGCCGTGCTCTTTCTCTCAGTTCTTCCAAGGTATCGAGGTCGGCTGCCAGCTCATCGGCGTTCTGATCGGGCGTTTGTAGCCCATACCGCGCAGTCGGCACGGTGATCTCGGCAGGAATCACCGCCTCGCATCCATACACCAAGGAGAAGGGTGACCGCCCCGTGGCGACTTTTGGGGTGGTCCTGTCGGCCCATAGGACGTAGGGCAGCTCTTCGGTCCAGCGTCCCTTGGCCTTCATCAGTCGCTTTTTGAGGTTGTTAATGATAACCTTGTTGCTGGATTCTGCTTGTTCGTTGGCCTGTGGATAGCGAGGGGTGGAAGTTACTAGATCGATGTTCCATTGTCGGCAGTACTCACGGGTTTTCCTTCCGATGAACTGTGACCCGTTGTCGCAGACGATCTCTGAAGATATCCCGAAGCGGCAAATAACATGCTTTTTGATGAACGCCACCATGTGGGATTCCTTAATCTCCTTGTACGCTTCTGCCTCAATCCATTTGGAGAAATAGTCCGTTACTGCTAAGAAGAATACTCGTTGTCCAGAAGATGGAGGCAGCTTCCCCACGATATCCATCCCCCATCTCATGAAGGGTCACGGGGTCAGCGTCGGGTGCAGGGGCTCTGGCGGCTGGTGAGGAGTGGGAGCGTGCTTCTGGCAAGCCTCGCATTTCTGAGAGTACTCCGCGGTGTCTTGGCGCATGGTATGCCAGTAGTAACCCAGGTTGAGAGCTTTGTTCGAGAGGCTCCGTCCTCCTGAGTGATTTCCGCACTCGCCTTCGGGTAATTCTTTGAGTATCCTGGGCACCTCTGTTTTCGTGACGCAGCGGAGAGAAGTCCCCACTGCAGATTGCTTGAACAAGACGTCGTTGTTTGTACTGTATCGGGTGGCTCTCATTCGGAGTGCTCTTGCCTCGGATTTCTCTACCGGCAATTGTCCATGATCGAGCCACTGCAGATAAGGTTTCGTCCAGCACTCTGGATCCTGGGAGGTGCTCGAAGTGCCGGCTGTTGGACTGATGTCGCCGGGTATCCTTGCCTCTTGGGAGTCCTCATTTCCTGATCCCTTGGGATCTTCCCTGCTGGGCATCTCTGGCTGCTCGAGATCATCGCTGGCGAGTATCCTCGAGAGACGGTTGTTTTCCAAGATCCTCTCTAATTTGTCTCCGACCGTCGACAATCTGTCCCAAAATTCTTGTTTTGATAGATCGGCTTCTCGTTTGATTGTTGGAACTAGCACGTGGACCAGGGGAACTGACGTGAACTCTTCGGAATCTAGGGCGGAGGCCAAGTTGGCCAGGGCGTCAGCCTGTGCATTCTCTTGTCTGGGGACTTGCTGGATAGCGAAGCTCTCAAACTCGCGCACGATTTCCTTGACTTTCTCCGCGTACGCTGCCATCCTGGCGTCTCTCGTGGTGAAGATTCCCAGAATCTGGTTCACGACCAGCAACGAATCGCACTTCACTTCTATTTCTTTGATAGTCAGATCTTTGGCGATCGTTAGCCCTAGTATAAGTGCTTCGTATTCTGACTCATTGTTGGTGGCTTCGAAAGTGCACCGTAAAGCTTGAGCTATCTTGTCCCCCTTGGGTGATTTCAGCACTACCCCAATCCCTACTCCTCGGGTATTGGAAGCCCCGTCTGTATGCAGAGTCCAGATTCCGGAATATTCTTCCTCTATCACGAAGGCCTCTTGATGTCTGGCTTCTTCGTCTAATGTAGGGCTGAAATCGGCCACGAAATCCGCCAGCGCCTGGGCCCAGATTGTCGCCTTTGGATCGTAAGCGATATCAAAACCGCTCAGGTGTATTGCCCATTTGGCCATTCTGCCGGTGATCTCTGGCTTCCTCAATATGGTTTTCAGTGGGTAATTGGTGCGGACCGTTATAGGATGTGATTCGAAATACGGTCTCAACTTTGTGGAAGTCATGACCAGGGCAAGAACCAGCTTCTCCAAGGGTGAGTAGCGCGTCTCTGCTGCAAGCAAGGTGCGGCTGACGTAGTAGACGGGAAGTTGGCTTCCCTGATCTTCGCACACCAATACACCGCTAATAGCAGTCTCAGTCACCGCCAGATATAAGAGAAGATTCTCGCCTTCCTCTGGTTTGGACATCAGCGTTGGGTTGGATAGATAGTGCTTGAGCTGCTGGAAGGCTGTCTCATGGGCTGGAGTCCACTTGAACCTCTTGTTCTTCCGTAGAACATCGTAAAACAAACGGCACCTGTCGGATGACTTGGAGATGAAGCGGTTTAGGGCCGCCACTCTCCCCGTCAGTTTCTGCACATCTTTCACACACTTGGGCGACCGCAAGGCTGCTATGGCTCAGATCTGATCAGGACTAGCCTCGATCCCGCGCTGGGTGACCATGAACCCGAGGAAGCGGCCTGAAGTTACCCCAAACGTGCACTTGGCTGGGTTCAGCTTCATACGGTAGCTGTCCAGGATCTCGAAGGCCTCTTCTAGGTGCTGGACATGGTGCATAGTCTGCTTGGATTTTACGAGCATATCGTCGATGTAGACCTCCATTGTCCTGCCGATGTATCTCTGGAACATACGGTTGACCAATCGCTGATAACTAGCTCCGACATTTTTGAGTCCGAAGGGCATTACCCTGTAGCAGTAGGTACCTTGGCTGGTGATGAACGAAGTTTTCTCCTGATCTTCTTGATGCATTTGAATCTGATTGTAGCCGATGAAGGCATCCATGAAGGTGAGCATCTCGTGGCCGGCCGTGACGTCTACCATGGCATCGATGTGTGGTAGGGGGAACGAATCCTTCAGGCAAGCCTTGTTAAGGTCCGTGAAGTCGATGCAGACTCTCCACTTACCATTTTTCTTACTCACCACCACGACGTTCGCTAGCCATTCCGGGTATTTTACCTCTTTGATTTTCCCTGTCCGGAGTAGGTTCTGTACCTCCTCATCTACGATCAGGTTCCGCTCGGGCGTGAACTTTCTTCCCTTTTGTTTGACTGGGGGGTGGCGAGGATCCACATTCAATCGGTGCGTGATGACGGCGGGGTCGATCCCGACCATGTCCTCGTGTGACCAAGCAAAGCTGTTGCTGTGTTTTTTGAGGAAACTGACCAACTCGGCCTTTTTCTCCGGAGACAAGTCCTTCCCGATCCGCACGGTTTGCTCGGGCTTTTGTTTGTCGAGGATGATCTCCTCGATCTTGTTAGCCTCGGGGTCCACCTTTGGCGTGGGCCCTTTGGCTTCTTGTAATTGCTATGCGGGGTGGGCGACGGTCGCCTTCAAGGCGGACTGGTAACATTCTCTCGCTAGCCTTTGGTCTCCCCTGATCTCCCTCACTCCTCACGGTGTAGGGAATTTTATGGTCTGGTGATAGGAGGAGGGGACCGCTTTCATGTCGTGGATCCAGGGCCGCCCCATGATGATGTTGTAGCAGGACGGCCAATCGAGCACGGAGAATCTGACTTGTAGGTTGATTCCTTTAGCGTAAGTGGGGAGGGTTATTTCCCCCAGGGTATGAGCAATCTCCCCGCTGAATCCCACCAGTGCTACCGACTTTCTGAGGATGCTTTCTTCCCTCAGCCCCATCTCTTTGAGGGCGTCTAGTGTGATCATGTTGGTGGAGCTTCCGGTGTCGATGAGGATCCTCCTCATCAGTACGTTTCCCACTGACAAGGATATGACTAGATCGTCATGATGAGGTCCCACCAAGTCATCCGAGTCCAAGTCGCTGAAGGTGATGGTATCTCTTGGACGCCCATCGGATTGGCGGATGTTTGCTATCAATGGTCCTTCTAGGTGCCCCCGAGCATGGCGCTTGGCTGCCGAATAAGTGACACCACAGATATCAGATCCGCCGCTGATGACGTTGACTACTTTGGCGTATTCTGGAGATGACGGAATATCCATGGGCTCGGTCAGATTCTGGCTGGCGGGCAGACCAGGGTTAGCGGAGATCTCTGACAGCAGGCCCCTTGAGTGTAAATATGCTAACTCTTTCCTGAGAGCGAAGCACTCGTATGTCTCGTGCCCGTAGTCTTCGTGGAAGTCACACCATTTAGTTTTGTCCTTCTTGGGATTCGGGTTTTCCGCCTTCTTTGGCCACCTGATGCGATCTCCGAATTTCTCCAGGCCCTTCACGATCTCGGCGTTTCCCAAACCCAGGTTATACTCATGGACCTTTGGCCGATTGGGTGCGTCTTTCTTCCCGCTCGGCTGTTTGATTCCTGCTGTATGGACTCCAGGTGCTTCGGGCCTACTTTTTGGATATGGTTGCCCTCGGCGCTCCCTTCGCTGGTCGGAGGAGGCTTTCCTTTCGACTCTGTAGAAGACTGAAGCGGCTCGCACGGGTATTTCGTCCTCCTCGAGCCGGATGTGTGCCAGAGCCTTCACTTGGACGTCCTCGAAGCTGTGGCACGGGTATTTCGTGAGTTCCCTGTAGAGTTCGTTGTCGGGCAGCAGGCCTCTCCGGAAGGCTTCTATTGACGTGGGCACGTCACAGAGCGGTATCACTACCTTCTCCCGGTTGAACCTGTTCAAAAAGGCACGCAGAGATTCCCCCGGTCTTTGGGCCACACGGTACAGGTCATTAGACTGCTTCATGAGTTTCCTGCTACTGGAAAACTGCATCCGAAAGGTATCCACTAGTCCTGCGAAGGACGAGATTCCCCCTCTGGGGAGGTTGATGAACCAGGTCAGGGCGGCGCCAGACAGAGTGGCGCCGAACCCCTTGCACATGATCGCCTCTCGGGATTCTCGCGGTATCGAGCTGGTCATCATTTTTTGCTTGAAGATGGCCACGTGCTCGTCGGGATCTCCCGTCCCGTCATAGGTGGGGACTGCTGGAACCGTGAATCTCTTTGGGATGTCTACACTGGCAATCGGGGTTGCAAAGGGGGATTCATCGTAGTCGTCTAAAGCTTCTTTCTCAAGGGGCGGTGGTACTCCGGGTATCTGAGCGATCTTCTCTTCGAGCCCCTTGAGCCGATCCTGCATATACTTATTGAAGAGTACTTCTAGGAAAGGTTCAGTGGGGGGTACCTGTCTTCCGGATCCTTCGCTGTACTGGGGGTGGAAGACTCCCGTCCCTGCAGTTCGGTTCCCCGGTGTCTGGGAGTTGGGCACTCCAGGAAGGGTGGCCGCCGGTGTGGCCATGTTCACTGTGGGGTATGGCCCCCCGATCTGCGAGTTGAAAGTTTCTCCTAGGTTGAGGCGGACGGTGGCCTCTCGGACAGTTCCGGTCGGGCGGGATCCGCTGTGCGACGCCGAGGCCGCTTGCAGTTGTTCGCGGAGGCTTGCATTTTCCGCAGTGAGCTGTGTGATATGGTCCATGTGGGTCTGGCTGCGAACTCGTTCAGAACGCTGCGCAGGTCTTGGACCTCCTCGGGGGTGCCGTCGTCGGCGTTCCTTTCGAGGTGGGTGCCCCGACTTCCCCCTTCTCCTCCGTTGGTGGGGGAGGATGGCTGCGAGTTCGTCATCTTCCCGAGCGAGAATGTTCCTACTTTGATTGAAAGAACGAGCGAAACCGGCTAGGGCCCCACGGTGGGCGCCAAATTGTTTTGGTCAATTTCCGACCGGTGATGATCAAAGATGAACTTTTGGATTTGTGGGAGCAAACTAACCAATAAACGCAACTTCAATTATCAAATCAAGTGTTTGTATTCAAGAAATTGTGGATTACAGTAGATCGATTACAATATTTTTCCATGAATCTTTTTTCTGGGCTAATCCCCCTATTTAAGTACTGCTTCCGGCCTCAACTTCCGCTTCCCTGCTTTTGCGATCGTGGCTCCATCCCTTCACGTCTCAAGCTCCACTTTCTGGGTGGTTGCTACCGAGCGCCAACTTGCCGAATTCCCCGCTCTGGAAGATGATCTCTGCGATCCGAATCTCGCTCTTGGGCCTAACCGTTGATGGGCTGGGCCGATGGATTGACGGGTGATTCTTCGGGCCCAACAAACATTATTACAAAAAAGTAAGTAGTTAACGAGTAAACCAGAATACCTAGATATCAAATCGTAATTTAAAAGCTGACCAAATTCTCACACCGGCCTACTATAGGACAGGATTGAATTGACGACACATGAGTACATGCCTAACGTTAGTTGGAATATATTCGCATTTCAACCAATTATATTAGGAGTTTGGAATTTTTTTTATTAGGTGGACAAAGGAGTTAGGAGTTATTAGGATCTTTCACCATGTACAATGACCCTAGGGAGGAAAGTTTAGTGCAAGTATATATACAAAATTATTATACCTATCTAAATTAAAGTTGGAATCGACTAGACTTCGAGTCTAACACAAATAATTAGTAAGACACGTACATTTTAAATATATCAAGCCGGACGGACCTTGTTTCACTTATTTGACAATATATATTCAACTTCAAAAGTTATTTTTCTTAACTTAACAACGTATATGAAAAGTTTTAAACTTGTTATAAAAAGAAGTATATTTCGCTAAAAAGTGAAACAAGGTTTATACCAGTGACCAGTCTCAATGTTTACGGACAACAAAATTCTACATAGTATAAAAATTACATAATCCATCTAGTATAAAGTCAATTTTTTTTGATGAAAATATAAAGTCAATTTGAAATACATTTTACAAATATAATTTTGAAATTTTGTACAGGACTACTTTAATTTTGGGTTTGGCCGGTCAAACGGGCGTGTTGGGTGGGGAGATGAGTGGTTTTTGTTTTGTCAGCTGAGGCTAGCTTGTTGTATGCCAAACTGATAAACTGACCCAGAGATTTGCTCGTATATACTTCGGGAGACGTGCTCGTATCTCAAAGGAAAGGGAAGCACCCAAAATCCAAATCATACTCATCTTTCATAAAGATTTTGAGATTTTCCAATCAACATGCATCATATGTCCACTTTCCCATTTTGTTTTAAGAGACGACACATTTTATGCATCAAATATGGATGCATTTTTGGATTAGCACAGTGTCATTAGACGAATAGTTCTGATATTATATTAGTCCAGTCCGATTCACCATCAAACTTATTCGTAATGGAAAGATTAATTCACCGAGTTATATACTAATCTAATTTAATCTCAACTTTCAAACGTGAGGTGAACATTCTACCAAGGGACTTAGAATAATTATAAAAAATATAACATAAAACGCGCTTTTCTTGAAAAAATAAATTAACACAATTTCTTTAGGATAACGAAAGGATAATATTTTAATTAAGAGAAAAGAAAGAGATTTAATAAAACACGTTATACCAATATGTGATGTTGGTATACCAACACATATTACATATAAAACACGTTTACATTTACATATTGGTATACCGACGTGACATTTCCCACCTCCAAATCGAAGACGACAATCTTCAGCTGGTCAAGGTCGTTCTTGGTGATTAGCACTGTTCTTGAGAGATCAAGATGTTACATGTTGATATCCACTATCTGCTTGCCCGTTTCCGGTGTTGGAGTATTGCTCATGTCACTCGAGAGTGCAACTCAGTGACGGACTACATTGCTGTCTCGTTTCACTGTGTCTCTTCCGTCCCTCCTACAGTTGATCCGGTTCTACGGAACCTCATCCTTCAGGATGCTCTAGGAAGATCGTTAGCCTGTTAACGACCGCCTTAACCTCTTTCCTTATTTAAAAAAAAACATGCTATTCATTTTCCAAGTTTATAGTCTGACTGTCTGAAAATTGGGTTTAGAAAATACTTTTCAACTTAAAATATAAAATTCAGAAAGAAAGAAGAAAAATTAAGCCAAGTTTGAACTTGACCTTGATTGACTCAATTAGAATTCAAACATTTTCAACTCATAATAAACAATATCAAATTCTCGTACTTGTAACTTGTAAGCAAGCTCAATCCGAAGGGTTTTTTCAATTAATATATGATGTGTTTGACTCGATTGGAATTGTAGGACTAAGCCTGGCAATCTGGCATTAGTTTAAAATCGCACATCAATTAGTTGAGCAAATTATACAGAGTAGGCGGACCAAGGCAAATCAAATTATATGTAAATTTAAAAATAGGATGAATTACCGAAAATCCCATCGGTATACCAATATGCATGTGATGTTATTAAAAATCATCCCTAAATATATACGGAGTATTTAATAAAAATCAGTAAATCACCCATATCTAAATACCATCTAAGTCAAGATTTCCGTCTTCTCCCGCTTAAACGCGCGAAAAGAAGTTTGTCATTGTGTTTATATCATACTTGTTTTAATCTTTTAAAATTGTATACATAAACAGTCCCTTGATCTTTGACCAATTAGTCACTTTGACATTTCATCTTTGAAAATGTTCGATTAAGTACCTAAATTTGCACATTGTGACCTATTGAACACCTGTTTCGTCAAAAAAAAAATTCGTGTTATACACGCGTGCCATGTCAGATTTCCACATCATCTATTTATGCCACGTCACCAAGTCTTGTTTGAAAAAATTTATACAATTTTATATTATAATAAATAATTATAATATAATCCTTTTAAATCAATGTTTCTCTACCAAAACGCCTTTTATATATATATACAAATAATCACATTCAAACCAAGACAAAACAAATCAGCAGATCCATAACAATCAAAATCAAGCTTCCGTTCAAACTAATTAGTGATTAGTGCTAATCAAACGCCACTCAGAAACCCAATACCAAACAAAATATCTCAATCTGATTCACAGACGGCTCGATTCAGAAGAGTCCGATCTCATCATCCGGTTTCAGCCCCCTCCGATCAACGAACTCTGATTTCCAGCCTTCATTAAATATATAGCTCTTGCTTAATACCACCACTTGAACCTGAGTTTAACCAAAACACCAGTACAACCTGAACCGATTTCGTGCAAATCAGAAGCCTACAACTTGCACTCACATCAGTCGGCGTGAGATTCTTCTTGATTTCTCATGGATCTTGACTCCTCAACATCAATAAAGCAGAGGCCACATACCTCTTTCTCTGCTTCTTCTTTTTCCTTCTCCGATCTCGTTTTCGTGAATTTTCAGACTTTGTGAAACCCCAATCTGCCATAATCCTAGTTGCTGTCTTTACCCAGTTTTAAACCCTAGCCCCGACCTCGCCGACCTAGCCTATCCCTGACCGCGCCGGCCACACCCCAAGGATGATTGTAGAAGGGAGAGTTCCAGATAAGCACACTTTCCCCTTTGTTGTCAAGGATTGTTCATCGAGACGGAGAGCTGGTTCGATTACAGATCTAGATCCGTGAGCGCGGGGGTGGCGAGTGGGATGTCGGCGCTGGTGACGATGCCGCTGCACACGATGAAGACGAGGTTGCAGGTGGCGGTGGGGGAGACGGTGGCGCAAACGGTGGTGGGATTGGTGAGGGAAGTGGGGATTCGGGCCTACTATAGAGGGCAACGGACCAGATGGGCTTCCATGTCCATGTCCTCTACTGCAATGGTCACTACGTACAAGTTATTGAAGTTGTCTTCAAAAGAGGAAGAAGAGGCAGAGAGTGGTCGGAGGTCGACAGTTCGATACAAAAGAGGAAGAAGATACAGAAACAAAAAAAAGAAATAAAAAAAGATATTAGATTGGACTAATATAAGTGCCACGTCACTGTAATTCCAATTCCCCACTCGCCGGTAAGAGACTGTATCTCACACAAATTGCCACATCAGCAAAGAGGTGTTCAATAGGTCTCAATTGTATAGTTTAAGTACTCAATCGAACATTTTCAAAGGTGGGGTGTCAAAGTGACGAATTGGTCAAAGGTCAGGGGGCCGTTTATGTATTTTGCCAATCTTTTAAGAGGTCATGAGAAGCATCCATAGTCATCCTCATTGAATTCATAAATTTGGTCTCGAGATATATAAAGTCTATACTCCCTCCGTTTCATAATATATGTCTTTTTAACCTTGATTTTTTGTTTCATAATATATATGTCTTTTTAGCTATTTTAACCTTTACTTTACATTTTTACCCTTACAATTAATAATAGGTTATTAGTAGCGATTATCAATAAAGTAGAAAAGTAAAGTAATAAATGAGGGTATATTAGTATTTTTGATAGCTTTCTTAAATAGTGTGCAAATTGCTAGAAAGACAAATATTATGAAACGGAGGGAGTATGATACATCGATTTCTTTTTTGATAAAATATAATTTTTCTCACTGAGCTCCCGAAGTGCCCTGATTTCAACCATTAAAGAGTTACGTAGGAGTTTAACCGAGCCATCGTAGGAGCTTAACAACACAACCGACGACCTCTTCATCTGCCCCATACATAATCGATGTTGCCTAGCCCAAGCACCAAACCTGCATCCCTTTTTTGTATTTATAGAAAACTGATTAAGCCATTGCAAATGATGTGCCGCAATGAATCAATCAACACTCACACTCCTCGATCAATTAAAGTGTAATGTAATTTTGCAATCAAATCCACCACAAAATTACAGTCACGAGACACATATTTGGTTTGAACTGCCTCAATGACTAAAGGAAAACTAGTGTATCGGCGGTCAATCAACATTTCGATGGGGCATGGGCAAGATCTACTTCCTTGTAAGGCTTTTATCACTAATAAGTTGTCACCTTCTATTACAATTTTCTTCAAGTTTCTATTACGAGCCTCGCAAATTGTGTCATACATGCCCCTTGTCTCTGCTTGTAAAACAATCCACCGATCATAAGATCTTGCATTCATGCACAAAACCTCTCCTCGATGGTCTCTAAATTATATATTCTGATGTTGTTGTGCCATCTTCTCGTTCAGATCCGTCGAAGTTTATTTTTACAAAGTCAATTTGGAATTTGGACCAGTGTTTTGTTCTATTCTTCTTCGAAGAGGTGGCTGCACGACCAGGCAAAGTTTCTCTCTCTTTGTCCATGGTTTTGGTTTTTTCCAAGAACAAATCTAATTACGGATAAATTTTTCTACATTTGTATATGACCCTTCAACACACTGATAAAAAACAATCCGGTTGCGCCAAAACCATATCCCCCACCACCCAATTAAGAGTTCGCAAAATTTTTTGGACGTAAGGATATTCCTATATTGTTGTATTATTTCTAGGAGATCAACACAATTATCATGTGTGTCTTTAATTGTGTTTGTCAATATTGGATCAATACGATGGAGTGTCTGTAACATAACTATACATTGTAGCAACAGGTTTGCATTTGTCTCCCTGTGGTGATTACACAAAAGGCATTTTAGAGTGACCACAACATGTCATCTAACTAGTGTGTCTTTAGTTGGTAGCCCATTAATACATACTTTCCATAAGAACATTTTTGACTTTCGACATTGTATCTAAATGCCAAATCCATTTGAAACCCCACTCGTTAAGATTTTCTTCCTTTGAAACCAAGGGAAATACCAAATGAGTGGAGAAATATCCATTCTTATTAGTGTGCTAGTATAAACGGTACCGAATTTCATTTTAATTTTGGAATCAAATTAGACATTATACAACTTACCCAAGGAGTGGGTAAGTGATTCTGTAATTCATCTTCTTTCCAATTCATGTTAGCATCAATAAAATGAGAAACTAAAATATCACCATCTACTTTTGCATTATTTGGGCATACTTCAGTTAAAGGAGTGTTAGTTACCCATGAATCTAGCTTTCCAAAATCTTATCAATTTGCCATATTAAACCTTTCTTAAACTCCTCTTTCAAAGTCATTAATTTTTTCCATTGCCATAAAACATTTCCATTGCATAAATAATCATGTAGGATTTGATCTCTCAAGTATTTATGAGTAACAATGTGAACCCAAAGGTTGTGTGTCTCGGCCAAAATTTTCCATAGTAGGCGCATTTGTAATGCTTTGTTCATATGGGTAGCTTTCTGTAAAGATGTCGTATCCTCAATCATGCAACGAGATAGAGCGTTGGCCACTTTATTGCTTGCCCCAGATTTATATTCAATACGAAACTTGTAGCCCATTAGCTTCCGCATAAAAAAACTGTTGATCAGGAGTTTGAATTACCTGAGTAAGAAGCACTTTGAGGCTTTTCTGATCACTTCTAATCAAGAACTCACGACCCAACAAATATTGACGTCATTTCTGAACAGCAGACACAATAGCAAAGAGTTCTCGATGATAGGCTGACGAACCGCGCCGACGAACTCCCAATTTTTTACTGAAGAAAGAAAGAGGCCGGTCTTCCTGTAATAGCACTGCGTCGACACCTTCATCAGAGGCATCAGTTTCAACCACAAATTGTTTAGAGAAGTCGGGCAGTTGCAAATGGGCGGCTTCATCATTGTTTCTTTCAAACGTGTAAAGGCTACGTTTGCGGTGTCGGACCATACAAATTTGTCTTTCTATAAGAGATCAGTCAACGGGGCTGCTATCAGAGCATAATCACGGATGAATTTTCTATAATAACCTGTGAGGCCGATAAAACCACGCAATTGTTTCACAGATTTCGGTGTAGGCAAGTCCGCCATAGCTGATAATTTAGCAGGGTCTGCTAGTAATTGGCCTGTAGTCACAATGTGCCCCAAATACTCGACTTGAGTAGTGCCGAATGAACTTTTCGACCCTTTCACAAAGAAATGATTATCATGAAAGATATGTAGGACGATATCCAAATGAGAGGCGTGTTCTGTGACAGACGGACTATAAACCAGAATATCATCAAAGAATACGATAACAAATTCGCGCAGATACTGGGCAAAGAGATGATTCATAGCGGCTTGAAATATAGACGGCGCGTTAGTCAAACCGAATGGCATGACTAAAAACTCGAAGTGGCCATCGTGGGTACGAAAGGCTGTTTTGTAAATATCTGAAGCATGCATGCGTATCTGATGGTACCCTGAACGAAGGTCGAGTTTAGTAAATATAACTGCATGACCTAACTCATCAAATAACTCATCAGCAGTAGGAATCGGAAACTTATCTGCGACAGTGATGTTATTGAGGGCGCGGTAATCAATGCAGAAGCGAAAGCTGCCGTCCTTTTTCTTCACTAATAGTGCTGGAGAAGAAAATAGGCTCGTGTTGTGCCGATTTATGCCCTGATCGAGGATGGATTTCACATGGCGTTCAATCTCAGATTTCTCAAAATAAGGATATCGATATGGACGCACGCTAACCGGCTTAAATCCCGGTTGTAAGTGAAGTCGGTGGTCCTATGCGCGAGGCGGAGGTAGGCCAGTTGGCATTAGGAACACAGATAAGTGCCGCTGAAGAGTGTCACGGATGGCCAGAGGCAGATCGGACGGGAATTCTTGTGCGTCGTCAGATGAAGGAGGCGGAACACTAAGGATTTCAAAACATTCGGCTATCTCGTCAGAAGCACAAAGAGAGTGCAGTTCATGCACATAAATTTGTTTCGGTGACTGGCGATCACCCTGCAGAAATACATGCTTATCGTTCCAAGAAAATTGCATCGTCAGTTTTGCATAATCATGAGCCACGATCCCTAATGTCTGTAACCATTGGACACCAAGAACAATAGGCGACCCATGCACTTCCAATACATAAAGATCAATAGAAAATTCATGCCCCTGAAGTTGGATGGAAGTTGTCGGGCATTGATGGGTGAACAATAAATAAGCACCGTTCCCCACGAAAACACGAAATGGCAAAATAGTAGAGACTGAAAGATGCAATTTCTCGACGATACCTCGATGGATAAAGTTATGAGTACTACCTCCATCAATCAGTACTTGCACCGGAGCATCCCGAACCAAGCCTTCAAGACGCAAAGAGCGTGGATTGGGAAGGCCGGACATCGTGTTAAGACTAGAAATATCGCCTGTAACTGCCAATTCCTCAGTGACATCTTCTTGCTCGTCATCGTCACTTTCATCACAACTCAGCAATGCTAGAAAACGGGGTTTACAGCGATGGCCACGATGGTACCTCTCATCACAATTCCAACATAAGCCTTTGTTAGTACGCTCTTCGCGTTCAGTAATAGAAAGACGCTTAATTGGAAGAGTAGAGAAATTACCGTTCGGATTATTCGGGCATGGCACGCTTGGTGCGGTAGGAGGAACCGACGTCGGGGCTGGTGTAGGTGGAGTCGGGGCCCCGGACTCCACCTACACTAGCCCCAAGCGTGCCACGCCCAACATAAGCCTTTGTTAGTACGCTCTTCGCGTTCAGTAATAGAAAGAAACTTAATTGGAAGAGTAGAGAAATTACCGTTCGGATTATTCGGGCGTGGCACGCTTGGTGCGGTAGGAGGAACCGACGTCGGGGCTGGTGTAGGTGGAGTCGGGGCGCCGGACTTCAGTCCGGTCGAATTCCAAGGCCGACAGGATGTCAAGGGCCATTGCGTCGTAGTGTCGTGGAAAGAGGCTTCCAATTCCCTGGCTAAGGCGAAAGTTTGGGACAAAGAAGTGGGATTCCGCAAATTCAGTTCCCGTCTCATAGGTTGCTTTAGACCCGCCTTGAACAAAGAGATCAAAGTAGGTTCCGACAAGCCATGCACATTATTAAGTAGAGCCTGAAATTCCGTTTGATAAGCAAGGACGGAAGTGCGCTGTTGTAACTTGGCAATCAAACCCACATAATCCTCATAATGTGGATCAAAACATTGTTGCACAGATAACAGAAAAGCAGGCCACGTCTCCCCACAATTATTGCGACGTTGGTATCGAAACCAATCCGACGCTGGATGATCGAATAGCATACCAACTAAACGTAAACGTTCATTATTAGTTGTATAGAAATAATCGAAGTAGGCTTGTACCTTAAAGATCCACCCTTTCGGATCGGATCCATTGAAACGTGGAGCGTCAACCCGTATCTTAGGCGCGTTCTCCGGGCCTTGTGGTGCGCGAGCCACAATCTGATGGACAGCAAGCGGCGATGGTGCTGGCGGCACTAGATTAGGGTTCGACTGCACGTGTGGATTCCTCGGAATAGGGTTTGGCTGCACGACTGGGATTACCGCGAGCGCGTGGGCGACTTGCGCGGCCGCAGGAGTGACTTACGCGGGGGCGAGGTGAGGGTTTGCGACAGCGGCCAGAGGTGGGTTGTGCTGGTTGTTCAAGAGATCGTACACATTGTCGGTACGAAGGCGCTCGATTTCTTGCTCGCGATGAACGGTTTCCTGCTCACGACGAATATGATCCTGATCAAGACGAATGTTCTGCACATCAGTTTGTAACTGAAGGAGCATGTAGCGAAGATCCGTCATGGTGGGTTCGGTGGCGGCGGTAACGCCATCTATGTTAGTCATGGTGTTCGGGATGAAAGCACCAGTTGATACGAGCCCGGCGTGGAATCGTATCGGACCCTTGTTGGTCAAGGGGTTGAGCGGAGACCGAGGTGGACGCCTAACTTAGAGAACGTGTTTAAGGGAGAGGGAAAAGAGGATAGAGAGAAATTAGGGCAAATAATTCTTGCATAAAATCTTTCAGAAGACAATTCAAGAGTATTTAAAGCTAAGCCCTAACGGTTCAAAAAAGGCGTCCCCGGAAAAAACCGTAAAAAAAACCCGAGAAGAGAGATAACTCTTGTTTATAAAAATTACATTATTAAATAAAATACTAAATTAAGATAAATACTAATCATCATATCGTCTTGGCCTACGTCGATCCCGTTGCGGTCTCGAATTAGTAACTTGAGACGTATCATCATTGGTGATGGTATACTGACATTCAGGCAAGTAATCCATAATGGATTGTTTCTTCTGAATATACTCCATCATTAACATGGAACCCTCGACAAAATTTTGGCATTGCCCATTTAGTTATTGTAGACGAGCATGAGCTTGTGATTGAAAAAGGTGCTTAATTATGGTACAAAATTTTGATGTTGATGAAGCACGAACCACATAACAAAGGATTCTCTCAAACAAAGCGGATTGAATCCAAACTAGGGTAAGACGATCACATTGATGCTGGGAGAGGTAGGCCTACATACCTTCAAAATTGACATAAGTTGTTTCCAATTTGACTATGGACAATTGGAGAGCATAAGAATCCAGATTAAAGGCTTCAAGAGTTGACATAACTGACATGACGATAAGAAAAAATAATTATTCTTGTCGAGCTTGATTGACAATTTTGGAAATTGAATTAAGGATGAATTGGAAATGAAAAGGAGAGAAGTGTTTAGTGTATTTTGGGGAGTGACGGTTGGAGTATCGGAGTCCATCAATATGCATGGCAGAAAGGGATCGAGACTGCACCGGAAAATGAGTAAGGAATGGACGCAGGTAGAGTTTTTGTGTAAGGTGTGGTTTGAGGACCGTTTTAAGGGGAAAAAAAAATTATAATACCATATGAAAATTATATTAACAAATTTCTGGCTTTATAATATTCAACTCATTGTCAGTTACTTAATATGCTATATGTACATGAGCCAACAAAATACGTGTTAAGTTTGGCTTGAATTCACTTTTGCCCACGCCTATTACTTGTATATAGGCATATTTGACATATATGTTATGCTAATATGTTGATGTAAATAGTCAATAATAAATTAATAACATGTATATTGGTGTGGTGTCTTTTTAAACATACCAAAAAGACTATATCTTATGGAATCTAGTATATATATGCATGTTGTCCTTTTGGCAATGTCAAAGAGACCTATAATCTTTATCTCATGCACTCTACTTGGAAAAGTGTATAGGCAGATTTGGATTCTTCCATGCATGTTGCTTTTTAATTTGGAGTGTGGCTAGACCTCTTGCAAGTGGAGTGAAGGGAAACATACAAAGGTAGGTTAGCGGGCGTGAGCAGTACGTCCATGGCGTCTAGTGGCGCGCTGGCGCCCAATTAAGCATGTCCTAATCCAAAGTGTGGTGGTCCATTTAATTCTCTTTCATCTCTTTTTGCTTTGCCAGATTTAGAAAAATATTCACCTCACCTTCCTTTCCATTTCCACTGGATCACCAATTTCCCTTTTGCCCTCTTTTCAATTTCTCTTCGGCAAATTGTGGGTTGTTTCTATCCATCCTTAATCTTGCACACCATTTCACATTTGTGCCCTGGACCCCTACTCATTTTGTTTATTTTGTTGTTGATTTTTTTTAATTTGCATTTTCGGTTGATTTATAGATGCGTGTGATGCTAATTGAACGTGTTTATGACAAAAATTAGGATTCGATTATTTTTTGTGTGTGGGAGAATATGGGATTGATTCATTTTGGAGGCTCCAAACCATGCCTTTGTAGGGTCAAAGGTATGGATGAATGAATAATTGCATAACTTTATTAATGAGAAAGGTAGAGTATTTATACATGAAGTACATAGAATGATAAGGCAAGAATAACATAAAATATTATCCTAGAATATTTTGAACATCCTAGAATATTATGAAAATATATAGCAATCCTAAATACAAGATACTATCACATAATAGAAGATATTATATGATATCAATACCCCCGCAAGCTGGACGGTCGAACAACAAGGCCAAGCTTGTGTAGTAGAGTCACGAACTGCGGACGAAGCAATGGTTTGGTAAGAACATCAGCCTACTGGTCTTTGGTAGAAATATGAGCAACACGAAGAACCCGCGCTTGCACTTGCTCACGAACAAAGTGGTAGGCTAGGGCTATATGCTTCATACGCTAGTGAAACACGGGATTAGAGCTAAGAAATGTCGCTCCAACATTATCACAGTACATAACAGGCTGATTGGGAAGATGAACACCCATTTCAGCCAGCAAGAACGTGATCCAAATGAGTTCGGAACAAGCATCAGCAAGTGCTTTGTATTCCGATTCAGTCGAAAATTGGGAGACGAACTTCTGGTTTCGAGAGCTCCATGAAACTGGCGTAGAATCGAAGTAGAGAAGATACCGAGTGGTTGAAATAAAATCATCCTTGTCCCCGACCTAGTCAGCATCAGAAAAACCATGCAAACCAAGCGAAGAGACAACAGAAATATGAATAGTAAGATGAGATGTGCCATTTAGATATCGAAGAAGTCGTTTGAGAGCTTCCTAGTGTGTAGTCGTTGGGGAATGCATATACTGTGAGAGTTTGTTGACAACAAACGCAACATCAGGCCGCATAAAACTGAGATGTTGTAGAGATCTGACAACCATTCGGTAATCAGAAGGGCACGGTAATGGAGAGCTAGAGTGTTTAGAAAGAGGAAGATTAGCATCCAATGGCGTGGAGGCCGATTTGGCAGTATCCATGCTAGTTTTGAGTAGCACATCTTGAATGTGTTTTCTTTGAGATAGAAATAAACCTGACGAAGAACGAACCACTTCAACTCCAAGGAAATACGAGAGCTCACCGAGGTCTTTAAGAGAGAACTTTTGACCAAGTGTTGTGAGAAGTCGATTCACAAGAGAGACATCACTGCCGATAACAATAATGTCATCGACATACACAAGAAGATAAACCAGTAGACCATTCCGACAATAGATGAAAAGAGAGGCGTCAGAGAGAGAGAAGCGAAAACCAAGCCTTAGGAGAAAGGCCTTGAGTTCATTGTACCAAGCCATATGAGCCTGTTTAAGGCCATAAATGGCTTTGCAAAGCTTGTACACGTGAACCGGCGTCACTAGATTAGTAAACCCTGGAGGCTGAGTCATAAAAACATTCTCATGAAGGGTGCCTTGTAAGAAGGCGCTGTTGACGTCTAACTGGCGTAAGGACCAGCCTTTGGAGACGGCCAAAGTGAGCACAATACGAACGGTAATAGGCTTGACAACCGGACTAAACGTTTCCAAATAATCCCATCTCGGTCGTTGATGGAATCCCTTGGAAACAAGATGAGCTTTGTACTTGTCAATGGAGCCATCGGGTTTGTATTTGATACAAAACACCCACTTGCACTCGACAAGGTTTTGAGAAGAGTCCGAGGGAACAAGATCCCAAGTATGATTGGCCTTAAGAGCATCAAACTCCGATTGCATGGCAGCCCTCTAGAGAGGATCTTTGAGAGCTTGGGTAATATTTTTGGGTTCGGTTGGATGGAGACTTGAGTGTGAAGGTTTAGTTTTTGAATAGGCTTAAAGATGTTGTTTTTGGAACGTGTGATAATGCCACGATCAGGGGGTAGAGAATTAGGGTTAGGTTTAGGGTGAGGGGGGGAGTCGTGTGGTAGAATATAATTAAGAGAGGACGTATGTTGGTGGCTAGAATTGGGCAAGATAGAATTAGGGTTTGAAGGATTAGGGTTAAGGTTTGGTGCGGGGGCGAGGGCGTGTGAGCGCTCGATGGGGATTGGGCAACCACAGGTTAAGGGGAGGGTGGACCCACGGATCCAGCTGGCAAAGAATTTTGAGGAACTTAATCAGTTGGGTTGGTTATGGAAGGTGTAGAAGATCTCGAGATATCGTTTAAAGATTCCGAGATATTATTAGAAGAGAAAGAATTTAGGTCACCAAAATTAGAATGGGATAGAGATACAGGAGGCGAATTAGGGCGTGAATTTGGCAAAATTGGCGGCTGCATGGGGACCATAAATTCAGTCCATTCATCACCCATTAGTCCTAGCGATGTAGCTTGGGAAGGAAGTTTTTTATATGGATATTCGGTTTCAACAAACTGTACATGACAGGACGTGTAAATACGTCCCTAATCGGATCAAGGCACTGAAATGCACTCTTAGAGGACGAATAACCAATAAACACACAAGGGATGGAACGAGGTTATTTATTCCGAATAACCAATAAACCAATAAACACATGTGTTTATGACTTTTATTAATTTGACAAGAACTACAATCTGATTTGGAAAATAAAGAACTCCGTAAATTGAAATTCTTATGAAGAATTGAAAAATAGCAGAGGACGGATGCCCTCATTTGTGGTGCCAAGACACAGCTGGGAGATGACGTTGAGCAGAAAACAAAACTGGAGGAGGAGTAGGCCAAATGTAGACACCATCAATACAAGGGCCACTAAGGATTGTTGAACCCGTTTGGATACCCTTCACATGAAAACAATTGTGTAAGAAAATCATAGCATAACGAGTTTCAGAAGTGAATTTGGACACAGAAAGAATGTTTTTGGAAATAGAAGGAACACATAAAACGTTGGAAAGATGAAAGTTTTGAGAAGGAGAAGAAAGAGTAGAAGAACCAGAGTGCGTAATATTCAGACCTTGACCATTACCGACTATTACTTCATCAGGACTAGTGTAGGGTTGATGGAGAGCAAGGTTGGCCAGATCATGGGTGAGATGGTGAGAAGAGCCAGAATCAACGAGCCAGTTGGTGTTGGACGAAGAAGTTGTAGCATGATTGAATTGGGGTTGGTTTTGAGGAAAGCAATTAGAAGGCAGAAATTGAACTTGTGGGTATTCTTGGCGAAATAGGGCATTGGGAGATGACATGACCAACTTCCTTGCAATACTGACATCGACCAAGAAAGGGTTGGAAGTTGTGGGTAGAGTGGGTAGGATGGAGTTAGGATTGGGGGAAGATTAGGGTTTTGTGGAGGCCGAAAAGGGTAAGTAGGATTAGGGTTTTGTGTGTAGTTTGGTGGAGGAAAAGGGATCCAATTTTGTGGAGGTTGTGGTGGAGGGTTGGACGGCTGCCAAGGCAAAGGAGTGTTATTGTTTTTGGGCCAATTTTTGTTGTGTGTTTGAGCATTGAGAGCCATGACTGGGGCAACCTCCGAGGTTTCTTGTTTGAGTTCAATCTCTTTAAGGAGAAGTTTTTCATGCAACTCTTCAAAAGAGATGCAAGTATCTCTCATATTAACAGCATCAATGACAGACTGATAGCTAGAATCCAACCCTTTCAAGAGGTAATCAATGAAATCCTCTTGAGAGAGTGGAGACTCCAATGCAGTCAAGAGATTAGCAGCGTACTTCATGGCTTGCATATAATCAGATACCGATGAAGAACCTTTCTTGATAGAACGAAGCTTTTATTTGACTTGTTTCTTATGACCACACGAGGCAGTCCCATAAGTTTGTGTAAGAGTATCCCAGACCGCCTTGTAAGTTTTGGTTTGAGTAACAAGAGTGGCGACCGAGGAAGACAACGTTCCAATGAGCGGACCATAGAGGAGACGATCTTGGCGTTTCTACGTGAAGTAGGCTGGATTTTTTATAAGGGCGTTTTCTTGGGCAGGGACTTCCTCCTCGGGTATAGGATGAGAACCATCCAAAAATTTGAAGAGGTCATAACCCTCTAGGGTTGCTTGAATTTGAGTCTTCCAAGCAAGGTAGTTGGTGGGTGTGAGCTTTATTATGTTGGTGAAGTGAACGATTGTGAAGGGTTTGTTTTGTTCATGAGGGTTAGCAAGGGAAGTGGCAAAATCGTGTGCCATGGCTAAACGAAGGACGTGTTTTGTGGAGTAGAGAGAGACGAGAGAAGGCGAAGATCGGTTAGGCGTGTGATACCATATGGATGAATGAATAATTGCATATCTTTATTAATGAGAAAGGTAGAGTATTTATACATGAAGTACATAGAATGATAAGGCAAGAATAACATAAGATATTATCCTAGAATATTATGAAAAGATATAGTAATCCTAAATACAAGATACTATCACATAATAGAAGATATTATATGATATCAATAAAAGGGATTAATTGTATATTTGTATACCGTGCATTATCATGGGGTTAGTAACTTAGTATAAATCGGTGTCTAAGTAGATGCATGGGTTGCTGATGTGAACCCCGTTGAAGGATTCACGAAAAGGATCGATCTTGGACTCGTAAATGGTCGTTCTCACGTCGGTTTTGATAGAATTGAGCCGATTTAACGACTAGACGAGGCTTGGGTGCGAATTGAAAGGATTTAAGAAGGTGGCTTCGTTTGACGGAAACCGGAAGAGTATGGGATACGAGAAGAGAATTGGGGTGACGCCTTTATGAAGAGTTCTGGAGAAATCTCGACAACATAACATTAATCAAATAAAGCGTAAGAAACAATGGAGGGGGCGTGCCTCTTTTATAGAGAAGATGGCATGCCAAACCCTAGTCTAAACCTAGTGGCAAGTGCGGCATAGGGAGATGCACGCACGCGGCCCAAGATGCAAGCCCAAGCCCAAAACTCCAAATAAAAGTAGCAACTACATAAGTAGAAATGTCTTGGAATGGAAAAGGTACTAAAAATAGTAAGAAACATAAATGGTCACGCTGGCCTAGTCGCGAGTGTCGCGACAAGGTCGTGACAAGGCGTCGGCGCGCCAAGGGCATGTCGCGACACGAGGCGCGGCATGACTTCGGCGTCGACGGGGCTGGTGCGCACTCGAACCTCGAATGTCGAGGCCGAGGCGCACCAGAACCTCAAGTTCCCACGCCGGGGTGGCCCGGCGTGGCATGGTGCTCGGCCCGCGAGGCTGGCACGGCACCGAGAATGAGGTTCTCGGTGCCGCGGTGCGTAGCGTCGGCCTGGAGTGCCGGCGTGCCTTTGATGAAGGAGACGCACCGGGTGAGGGGCACGCCGGTGGTTGCGCCGTGGCTTGCGAGGACGCGCGCGACGAGGGACGAAGTGGCTCGGGCTATGGCACGGGTCCTGGCTCGAGTGATGGGTTCGTCGGAGCGCACGGACATGTCTTCCTCTTCTTGGCTCGCCGTCATGGTGGGGCTCACATCACCCTCCCCCCTTGGGTGGGAAACGTCCCCGTTTCCTCGTCATGATACTCGGGATCCACGTAAGGAGATAGATCCGAGGCATTGAAGGAGGCGGACACGTTGTACTTACCCGGGAGGTCGAGTATGTAAGAGTTGTCGTTGATGCGCCGGAGGACCTTGAAAGGACCGTCCCCTTGTGGGTGAAGTTTCGTCTTCCGAGCAGCGGGAAAACGTTCTTTCCGAAGATGGACCCACACTAAATCTCCGGGCTCGAAGATCAACGCGCGGTGTCCCTTGTTGCGTTGGGCCGCGTATTGATCCGAGCGTTTCAGCAGCTGGGCCTTGGTGCGCTCATGTAGTCGTCGGATATGGTCGGCGCGGTTGGCCGCGTCGACATGCTCCTCGGGCTTGAAAGGCAAGGGTACCAAGTCCATCGGCGTGCAAGGGTTACGCCCATAGACCACTCGAAAGGGGTCATCTTCGTCGCAGAGTGGTAGGACCTGTTATAAGCAAACTCAACATGGCAAAGTAAGTCCTCCCACTGACGTGGGTTTGCCTTGAGCATCGTCCGAAGAAGAGTGCCCAAGGTCCGATTGGTCACCTCAGTCTGACCATCGGTCTGGGGGTGATAAGCAGTAGAAAACAGGAGTCGTGTCCCTAACTTCCCCCAAAGCGTTCTCCAAAAGTGGCTGCAGAATTTGGTATCCCTATCACTAACAATAGTTCTAGGAATACCATGTAATTTCACCACATGTTCGAAGAACAAATTAGCGATTTCCACCGCGTTATTAGTCCCCTTACATGTGATGAAGTGGGCCATCTTGGAGAACCGGTCCACGACTACGAAAATTGAATCCTTTCCACGCCTTGACGTCGGCAGGCCCGTGATAAAATCCATGGAAAGATCCTCCCACGGGGCGTTCGGAATTGGAAGTGGCGTGTAAAGTCCATGTGGTTCGGACCGAGACTTGGCTGTATGACATGGCACACAACTTTGACAGTACTTGTTAACATCTCGAGCCATGTGAGGCCAGAAGAAATGCTCACGCAGTGCCGCCAATGTTTTGGCTATGCCAAAGTGGCCTCGGCCATCATGAGCCTCTTGGAGCAACAAGTGTCTCACCGATGAGGCCGGAATGCAAAGCTTCCCAACTCGGTAAAGATACCCATTGTCCAAGAAAAAGGACTCATGGATGCGAGAGTACTCGAGATCTTTAATGATTGAGGAAAAATACGGATCTGAGGTGTATAATTCCTTGATCATCGCGAATCCGAGCAACTTGGAATGGAGTTGGGTCAACAGAATGTACCTTCTTGAGAGAGCGTCGGCGACGACGTTCTCTTTTCCCTTTTTGTGCGCTATGACATATGGAAATGTCTCCATGTACTCAACCCAACGTGCGTGGCGCCTATTCAGAGTCGTTTGACTCTTGAGATAAGCCAAGGCCGCGTGATCCGTATGAATTACGAACTCGCTTGGCCATAGATAGTGTTGCCACGTCTTAAGGACCCGAATAAGAGCGTAAAGCTCTTTATCATAGGTCGGATAATTAAGGGTAGCCCCTGCTAGCTTCTCGCTAAAGTAAGCGATAGGCCGTTGCTCTTGAAGGAGTACGCCGCCAATACCATAGTCGGAAGCGTCGCACTCGATCTCGAAGCGCTTGGAGAAGTCTGGAAATTGCAGGACCGGGGCTTGACACAAAGCATATTTCAAGGCCTCGAAGGCGGCCTCGTGATGCGGCATCCACTTTATTGTGGCTGCCTTCTTGGTTAAAGAATAGAGTGGCCCGGCGACAGAACTAAAGTCCTTGACAAATTGCCTGTAGAAACCAGCTAACCCCAAAAAAGAACGAACCATCGTCGGGGTCGTTGGGGTTGGCCACTCACGGATGGCCCGAATTTTGTCAGAATCCACTCGTAGGCCATCCTTGGATACGACGAAACCAAGAAAATTCGTCGTATCCGAGCAAAACACACACTTGTCCAAATTTACATACAAAGAATGTTCGCGGAGGCAATCTAACACCTGCCTAAGGTGCCCCGCGTGAGAGTCTAAAGTTCTACTATAAACTAAAATGTCGTCAAAATACACGACGACGAAAAGTCCCAAAAATTTACGCAAAACAAAGTTCATTAATCTCATGAAAGTAGAAGGAGTGTTAGTGAGGCCGAAGGCCATCACCAACCACTCATAAAGACCATGTTTGGTCTTAAAAGTCGTCTTCCACTCGTCCCCTTCTTGCATCCGAATTTGATGGTAGCCGCTCCTCAAATCAATCTTCGAAAATAGCACGACACCATGCAACTCGTCTAGCATGTCATCCAAGCGGGGAATCGGGTGGCGGTATTTGATGGTGATTTGGTTGATGGCACGGCAGTCCACACACATCCTCAAAGAACCATCCTTCTTCGGCACCAAGATAACCGGAACCGCACACGGGCTAAGTGACTCTCGAACATAACCCTTGTCCAAAAGAGATTGGACTTGGTGTTGTAGCTCTTGAGTTTCCTTAGGCGACGCCCTATATGCAGCCCGGGACAATGAGGCACCAGGAATGAGATCTATGCGATGCTCGATCCCCCGAATAGGTGGTAACCCGTCGAGGAGCTCGGCAGGCATAATATCTGAGAACTCTTGTAACAAGGAAGCAATAGAGGGGGGTAATACTTGTGTCTTATCAATAGTAATATTAAGTAAAGGACACAAGAGAAAGCAAGAGAAACTACCCTCGATATGCTTGACGACATCGCATCGTCAACAAAGGAACAAGCGATCCGGTACCGTGCCGAGGAGTGGGGGCTCGGCGTCTTCGCTGGTCCTAGACTTGCCATGGGCGCTGTGATGCTGGCCAACAGGCCCCTGCCAATGAGGGAGATTGGCCCCAATCGCGCCGCTGGAAGCAGGCTGGATCGTGCCAGTGCCGCTGGGCAAAGCGGCTGGCGCGGTGTGGCGCGCAGCCGAGGACGCACTCGGCGTCCGAGGCTCTTCCTTGCATTTTGCTCGGCGTTTCTGGGTCGAATCATCAGGTCCACCAGAATGTTGGGTGTTGGAGCTAGGAACGCCGCCAGAATTTGTGCCATGGCCAGAAGCGCCGTTGGTGGTGGAATTCAGTGTAGGCGCGGCCTTGGCTTTGTCCCGAGCGTTTGCTTGTTGCCTTTCGGCTTCATCCTGCAACGCTTCACTAGGAGACATGGGTAAGATGGTCACGCGTTTACCATGGTAATTGAACATGTAAGTGTTCAACCGGCCATCGTAAATCACGTGACGGTCAAACTGCCATGGACGGCCAAGAAGGAGATGTGTGGCGTCCATGTCAGTGACATCAAATAAAACCGAATCGGAATAAATACCAATGGAAAAAGAAAGGCTAACCTGTTTTGTGATCCAATGCTCACCATCATTCGAAATCCAAGCAAGTTTGTAGGGCTTTGGATGGTCCGTTTGAGGCAACTTGAAGTGGTCAACAACCTTCCTTGACAAGAAATTCCCGCAGCTTCCCGAATCGATTATTACACTTAGGGAGACGTTTTGAACCAAGCACCGAGTACGGAAAATATTTTCCCGTTGATCGGTGGGCACGGCCTCCCTCATGCTAAGCGCGCGACGCGTCACTAGCAACAACTTGTCAATGCCGGTGTCGATGTCTGATGGTGCGCAATATGCACCGTCTTCGATTGGCACGGCGTTGTCTTCCTCCGACTCATCCTCATCAACGCTTTCGTACGCTGCGGTTTGAGCCGAGAATAGCATACGCTTTGTGTTAGGGCAATCCCGTTTCAAGTGCCCTCGGCCACCACATAAATAGCACTCGATGTCTCGAGTCCTTTGTGGGGGAGGGGCTGCCTTGTCACGGTTTTGGCCAACCGAAGTGCCTTTGGAGTCCGTTCCGGGGGTACCTACCTTGGGTTTAGAATAAGAAGAAGGAACAAACGGTTTAGTACCCAAAGCGGAAGGACTAGGGTTAGAACCATACCTTTGAAATGGGGACGTCTTCGGCCTTTTGAATTGCGTGTGAAGCTCCATGGCCGTGTGTATCAAGCGTCCCAAATCCTTGATCGGCAAGACAACCAAGCGATCTCGGATCCATTGGTGGAGTTCCGCCACGAAACGAGACCGCAATGCCCCCGGTGAAGCGCTTATGCCGGCTTTGAAGAATAAATCTTCTAAGTAAGCAAAGAACTCCTCCGGAGTCCGGGATCCTTGACGGGCGTCTTGGATCAAAATCCGAACCTTTTCCTTGTAGTCGGGTGGGATAAATTTCCTCTTCATTATGAAAACAAGTTGATGCCACTCGGTTATGGGGGCTTTACCCTTTCGGGCCCGATCCGATTCGAATCGGTTCCACCACATACGAGCGGCACCCTTGAAATGAAGGGTCACCACCTCGACTTTTTCGTGCTCCTCGTAATGGCAATGCTTGAGCACATGTTCGGTTCCCTGCAGCCAAGAAATAAATTCATCAGGGTTGTAATTGCCAAAAAAATCTTCAAATTTTACCTTAACGTCGCGGCGTGATACATGCGCCGGACGTTCATTATCGGCGCGCCGGTTGGCACGCGGAGGCGGTGTGCGTCAGCGTCGGGGTCCTCGGCCAAAGCCTCGGTTCGGCCCGTCGCCATCATCGCTCGGCTCGTCGTCTCCATCGCGCCGAGGGCGCCGGTGATCCTCGCGGTCTCGGTTTTGGCGACGCTGATCCCCATCGCGCCGAGGCCGTTCGCGGTTGTCACGGCGCTCAAGCCGATCATACACCGCGCGGTTCTCGGGCAACTTGGGTCTCGGAATCCAATCCCGATCCCGATCTATCCATTCCTCCGAATCATGGACCGGAGGGTGGTCAAATTCCTCCTCGGAATCCTCCTCGTACTCCGTTACAGAGAACTCGGAATCCGAAATTGGAGTTGTGGGACTTTGATAACCTCGATAAGCATTAACATCGAAGTCATCGCGGTCTTTGTAGTGCTTTCTCTTAGGCGTCGGAGTGACCGCCTTTTTCTTTTTCTTGGCTTGTTGACGTCGCCACTCCTCGGAGTCATACTCCTCATCGGAATAAACGTCAACAACCTCCTCCAAATGTTGAGCCTGATTAGTCGGGCGACTTTCCTTCATGGATTCCAACCTTTGGACTCCAATTGGGTTAGCCGCTTCAACCATCGGACCCTTAGCTTTCTCTTGCGCCGTAGCCCGCGGAACCGAGACGCCATGTGGCGTTACGCTCGGATTAGCGGGCTGCGTGTGGATCGTCACGACAGGGGGCGCTTGTTGCTGCGCAATGAACCTCGTAAGGACGCTTTCCAAGTTGGAGAAGCGCGCCTCAAGTGCGGCGAGGCCCGCGACAGGTACGGTGCCGGGCGGTGTCGCGCCGGGTGTCCCGAGGAGACCCAGTTGAAGCGCCGACAGGTTTTGTTGGTTTTGTTGTTGTTTGTTTGTGAGCCCTTGTTGGTTGGAGTTCTCGTCACCGTCCATGCTTCCGTCTCCTATTTCAACCATAGAAAGTTCCAAAAACAAGCAAGCAAACGAAGCGTCAAGATTTTGTAAGACTCACCACGCAAGTACCCTTAGTTTGCACGAAAAGTACTTGAAAGGAATGGGAGGCTAAGGATCTCGACGTTGCACAAGCACGGAACAACACAAAAGCACAAACAAGCAAGACAATCAAGCATGCAAGTAAGAAAAGAAGAAGAAGGCGTCGGCTTTGGCAAGCCTTGGCACGTAAGGGAGATAGAAAAGGAGAGGATCTCGGCCTAAGAGGGAAGGCGAGATGTAATTGTAACAATAAGGGAAGAATCAAAGATATGCAAATAAGGCAAGATATGATATGATTTGAGAGAGAGAAAGTGCCGAAATAATTGTGAGATACTTGCCTTATTTTGGCTTGTGTATCTCACAAGATCTTTTTGAGATCTTTTTTTTTTTTAATATAACTGAATGGATAGAGATTGCCTTATTTTGGCTTTGCTCTTCCAAGATTTTTTTTTTAATTAAACACGGCAACTAACAAGATTTTGCAAGATTCTTGCCTTTTCTAACAACCACGAGATCGGCCAAAATCGGACCAAATCTCGCACAAACAGAAACAATGGAAGACGTGCACAAATCAATCAATTCAAACAAACATGAAGAATGCAAGCAATGCTCGAAATCTTAAGATGATGAACCGAAAACTAGTGCTAGTCGGCGAGGGATATGGCTAAATTTTTTTTTTTGAATTTTTTATAAATTTTTTTCGAAGCAAAAACGATGGAACTAGTGGATGATGGTAGAGATGGCGGAAGCTAATGAAAACAATGGTGGTAAAGAAAAAATTTTCGTGCAAAAAACGAGTAAATGAGTGAGAAAGACTTACGCAATCCTTGGCTCTGATGCCAGTTGATGTGAACCCCGTTGAAGGATTCACGAAAAGGATCGATCTTGGACTCGTAAATGGTCGTTTTCACGTCGGTTTTGATAGAATTGAGCCGATTTAACGACTAGACGAGGCTTGGGTGAGAATTGAAAGGATTTAAGAAGGTGGCTTCGTTTGACGGAAACCGAAAGAGTATGGGATACGAGAAGAGAATTGGGGTGACGCCTTTATGAAGAGTTCTGGAGAAATCTCGACAGCATAACATTAATCAAATAAAGCGTAAGAAACAATGGAGGGGGCGTGCCTCTTTTATAGAGAAGATGGCACGCCAAACCCTAGTCTAAACCTAGTGGCAAGTGCGGCATAGGGAGATGCACGCACGCGGCCCAAGATGCAAGCCCAAGCCCAAAACTCCAAATAAAAGTAGCAACTACATAAGTAGAAATGTCTTGGAATGGAAAAGGTACTAAAAATAGTAAGAAACATAAATGGTCACGGTGGCCTAGTCGCGAGTGTCGCGACAAGGTCGTGACAAGGCGTCGGCGCGCCAAGGGCATGTCGCGACACGAGGCGCGGCATGACTTCGGCGTCGACGGGGCTGGTGCGCACTCGAACCTCGAATGTCGAGGCCGAGGTGCACCAGAACCTCAAGTTCCCACGCCGGGGTGGCACGGCGTGGCATGGTGCTCGGCCCGCAAGGCTGGCACGGCACCGAGAATGAGGTTCTCGGTGCCGCGGTGCGTAGCGTCGGCCTGGAGTGCCGGCGCGCCTTCGATGAAGGAGACGCACCGGGTGAGGGGCGCGCCGGTGGCTGCGCCGTGGCTTGCGAGGACGCGCGCGACGAGGGACGAAGTGGCTCGGGCTATGGCACGGGTCCTGACTCGAGTGATGGGTCCGTCGGAGCGCACGGACATGTCTTCCTCTTCTTGGCTCGCCGTCATGATGGGGCTCACATCAGTTGCTCTATAGTCCAAGTCACAAGATGGGTGGGTATCCATACAATGTTCCATAAGATATATAACCAAAACAATGTCCCGTATAGAAAAATGCAATATCCTAAAATGGATTTTTTTCATAACTACTAATTTTCAGTTTTGTTTTCACTTGATTTGAGTATTTGACTACCCTCAGTTGAAGGCGTCTGAGCTCGATCCAGCCAATCCAATAGTACCTAGAGAATTTTGTTGTTAACAAATTGAAATAAATAGCACCAAAAGCTTAATTCCGCTTACAAAAAAAAAAAACTAAAGAATTTATTCCATCTAATGTAGCAAGAGCTCTTCTTTATCTTCGTTATTTGCGGCAAAAGAATCATTGTTTAATGCATCTGCAATGGAGTTCAAGCTTGATTGACACAAATGAGATCACCTATTTCAAATATATTCTACTTTAGTATAATTGATCAATTTATTTTTAAATAAATAAAAAAGTAATTTTATTCTTTATTTTTTTTTGATCGGAAAGAGGCGACTATGCGCTAGAAATAAGAAAGAGGCTAATTAGAAATTAAACGGGGGATAGCCAAACCCCTTACATCATCAGCAATTAAAGAAGAAATAGAAGGCGGAGGATCCGCAAGAGTATGACAACCAATAGGAAAAGAAAAAGAAAGAGCAGCAAGGCCATCAGCAACACGATTCGCCTCACGGTAAATATGACAAAACTGAATAATCCAGTCTCTACGATGAAGCCATGGCATTGAGCAACCAGGCTAGATAACGGATGAGCTTGATTGAGCGGTTTATTAATAAGTTGGATAACCACCTCCGAATCAACTTCAACAATGACTCGCTGAAAACCACCATCCCAAGCAGTTTTCAAACCCTGAATAACACCCCATAATTCAGCAGACGGGACCGAGCAAATACCGATGTTATGAACAAACCCCTGGATCCACCTCCCGTTGTCATCCCTAATTAAGCCACCAGCACATGCTCTTTTGGATGCATGACACACAACTCCATCCGAATTTAATTTGACCCATGAATCACTCGGGAGTGACCAACGAACATATATCTCCTGATGTGTAACAGCACGCCCTCCCCTGTTAAAACTACACCAAGCAGAATTGAAAGAGCCTGCTTGAGAAACAATGTGAATTGCAGGAGCATGTGGGAAGGTAGACCCCGCGAAGATAAACTCGTTGCGCCACCGCCACAACCACCAGCACGCAGTCAAGAATATCAATTGCCATTGCACTTGCTGAATTTTAAAATCAGCCAACATCAAATTCCATCGTAGCCATTCAGCACTATTCATTGTGAAGAAATTCGGGCAGGCATTCAGCGGCAAAATAGACAACCACACACCGTGAGCTCTGCTGCAATCTCTAAGGAGGTGAATCAAGTCTTCATCACTAGCATGACAAATCTGGCATTGGCCATTATTAGTGAGATGTCGGCGGCGACGCTCCATGTTTGTCAAGACACGACCTTTACACATCAACCAGGCAAAGTATCGGCTTCTCTCCGGTACACAGATCTTCCAAACTTTCTGAAACATATCCTGGTTAGGCTCGATAACTTGATCGTCGTGATTAAGTAAGCTATAAGCTGAAGCAACCGTATATTGTCCAGTTGACGTTCTGTGCCAAGAAATAGAATCTTGAATACCCGGATCATCAACGAGACCAACAGCCGCTAATTTCAACAAAACAGTAGATGGTAAAGTGGAAGAAAACATGTTCCATTTCCATCCCACACCTGGTTCCCAGAATTCCGCCACACAACAATTTACAAAAGCAAGATTACTATCATTCAAGGCGAAATCAAGGAGGGGTTGATCAGTGATCCAAGAGTGCCTCCAGAATTTAATATCCTGACCATTCCCAAGAGTCCAGCGAATACCTGGGAGAATAACCTGAGTCAATCCCTTTTGTATTCCTCTCATAACAGAAGCAGAAGAAGGTTGGAGAGCATCATCAGCATTATATTTCTTGCGAAGAACTGTAGCCCATAAGCTGTCCTTATCCTGAATAAGTCGCCAGCTCATTTTTCCGATCATAGCTGAATTTAAATCTCTCATCAATTTCACACCCAACCCTCCAAGCTTCCTAGGTCGACATACCTCAGTCCAGGATACTAGATGAATTTTGAATTTTGGATTTTATTCTTTAATTAAAAAACAAAAAATGAATCCAACCAATTAAAATCAACGTCAATCCTCCAATGGCAAGCTTTAAGTAGACACGCTACGTTCAGCTTGGAAATAATGCAACTATGCAAGTCCTGAACTCCCTAATATTTATAGGTCCATCTCTCCAATAAGTATTAAGCTGAACCAAGATTTGACGAGGCTCGGTCCAGGTAGAAACAACCTTGTGGGCCGATGGATTCTCTCTTAAATTGTGCAGAAAAAGTCAAATTAAGAAGTCCACAGGCGGAATTAAAAGCTTCCCCTCCTAAGAAAAAAAACAAGTCGCAAAAGAAAAAAAACAAGTCGCTTTCGACCAAAAAAAAGAAAAAAAAACAAGTCGCAAAAGTGTGAGTTTTTTTAGAGGAAATAGGGGCTTATTATTATTATTATTATGTCATGTTCGGCTAAATCTAGCACGATTGACGGAATATCGGTTATAAACTATGTTCATGACCAATTTTAGGACAAATCCGAGCGACATAATGACCAACCGTATTGGCCGAACAATAGACATGTGTACATGAAACCAGTGGCGGATCCAGGCGGGGGTTTGTGGGGGCGGCCGCCCCCGCTTTCTCTTAATATTGTTAGGTTTGAAAGAGATAAGAGAGGGAAACGAAGGAATTCTGTATTAGATTGATCAAGGAATTTACAAGCTCCTGAGTGACTATTTATACAAACGCTTTAGCTTCAACAAAAAGCATCTCTTCTTCAACTAACTACACATGTGACAAGCACGTGCTAGTTTGTTACAAATTTTGTTTTTACAAAGCAACTATATCCTAACACCCCCCTCAAATTGGGCTGGGTTGGATCAAACATGCCTAATTTATGCTTGAACTCTTGAAGCTTGTAACTAGGTAAAGGCTTCGTTAGAAGATCAGCTGGCTGGTGTGTGGTTGGAACATAACTGACATTTTTGGAAGGCTTCAGAGTTTTTCCCGAACGAAGTGGCAATCCAAGTCTATATGATTGGTTCGTTCGTGGAATACCGGATTCTTAACAATGATTAGCGGATTGGTTGTCACATTTCAGTGGTATATGCTGGATGTCTTCAACTCCAAGTTCATCTAGAAGACGACTTAGCCAAGAGAGTTCAGTAGTGAGCGCATGGATCTATACTCTGCTTCAGCAGATGAAAGAGACACTGTATGTTGTTTGTTCGATTTCCAAGATATCAAAGAGTCACCCACAGAAACCAGATAACCACTAAATGAACGACGAGTTTTGGTACAAGAGGCCCAATCTGCATCACAGAAAGCTTGAAGCTTCATGGAAGGTGTTGAGCTAAACAATACAGCATGATGCAAAGTACCTTTAAGGTATCTGAGAGTGTGTAATGCAGCATCCATGTGTACTGATCTTGGATGTTGGAGAAACTGAATGGAGAAAGCCAAATCTGGCCTACTGTGCACCATAAAATTCAACTTTCGAATAAGCTTCCTGTAATCTGTTGGATTGTCTAGCAAATCTCCAGAATTCAGCATCAACTTAGTGTTACACTCAAGAGCACTAACAATTGTAGGAGCATCGTAGCAATTGTATTCTTTCAAAAATTATGTAATATATTTCTATTGGCTCATAATCAGTCCATTGGACGTTTTTGTAAACTGAAGACCAAAGAAGTAATGCAAATCACCTAAATCCTTGATCTTGAATGTATTATTCAGATATTGCTTTAAACAAGATATTTCATTTTCATTATCTCCTGTTACCAATATATCATCAACATAAATTGCCACAAACACAAAAAATGTACCTGTTTTCTTGTGGAATAATGAGTGATCATTTGGAGATTGGAGATAACCTTTTGCTCTTAAGGCAGATGATAATTTGGCATACCACTATCTAGATTCTTGTTTGAGTCCATAAAGACTCTTTTTTAGTTTGAAAACTACATCTTTCCCTTGTACTTGCAGTCCTTGAGGCAGCCTCATGTACACTTCTTCATGTAAATCGCCATGTAAGAAGGCGTTGTTGACATCCATTTGATGGATTTTCCATCTTTTCTTGACAGCAACACACACCAGTTGTCATTTTTGAAAATGAAATATCATGCTTTTGAGTGAATCCTCTCACAACAAGGCGTGCTTTCTATCTTTCTATTGAACCATCAGATTTATGCTTGACTTTGAAGACCCATTTACAACTAATAGGATGCTTGCCTTTCGGTAAAGAGACGAGCTCCCAAGTAGAATTGGCCTCTAGTGCACTGAATTCAACAACCATAGCTTCTTGCCACTCTTTATGTAGGATGGCTTGTTTGTAAGAATAAGGTTCTGTTGTGGGAGGTGATTTTTGAGGAAAAGTAATGGTTGGAAAAGCAAAAGTAGAGGTAAGTGTATGGCAACAATATTGATGAGGTGATTTAAAGCAGATGCTTGACAAACATAATTTTGTAAGTATGATGGTGGTTGGTGAGCTCTTGTAGAGCGTCTTAAATCTGGTGGATTTTTATTAAGCTGGTTCAACAGTAGAGGTCGATCTGGTTGATTATTTTGTGGTGGATTTGGTTGGTTATTTTGTGGTGGATTAAGATGGTTATTGGGATGAGGAAGATTCTATGATGGAAGAATTTGGTCATCAGAATAAGAGGACTGTGCTGGCCATTTATATTGGGAAGAAGATGTGTCATAATATGGAAAGACATGTTCATGAAAAATGACATCTCTAGAAGTGATTACCTTATGTGTGTCAAGAAGAAGAAGCTTGTAAGCTTTCTTTCCTAAGGGATAACCAAGAAAAATGGCTGGATAAGCACGAGCCTGCATCTTATCTCTTCCTTGTTTGAGTGTAGAAGCAAAGCATAAAGAGCCAAAGACTGTTAGATGAGAATGATCTGGTTTGCATTGAAAAAGTATCTCATAAGGAGATTTCTGATGTAGGATTGTAGATGGAAGTCGGTTTATAATATAATCAACTGTGAGAACAGCTTCACCCCAGAATTTGGTTGGTAGTTTGGACTAAAACAAGAGAGCCTTTGTAACTTCTAGTATATGCTTGTGCTTATATTCTGCTACTCCATTTTGCTGTGGAGTTGCTGTGCAACTGCTTTGCAATGAAACACCAACAAAATCTAGATAATCATGAGCTAATTTCCCTGAACCTAGCTCCAAAGCATTATCTGTTCTTATAGCTTGTACCTTATAGGAAAACTGCCTTTCAACACAGACAAGAAAAGCCTTAACAAAGTTGAAAGAACTGCCTTTTGTAGTCAACAAATGAACCCAAGTGGTTCGAGAAAAATCATCAACAATTGTTAAAAAATATTTGAAACCATCATACGTAGATTGATGATATGGTCCCCAAACATCTAGATGAATGAGTTGAAAAGGTCTGGATGTAGTTATATGACTAGAAGGAAATGGTAATATGTGCATTCTATCTTTAGCACATATAATACAAGGTTTGGTTCTAAATTTGTCATCCAACTCAGTACAAGTAACTTTTTTGAGTTTGGAAAAGTGTAAATGACCAAATCTCGCATGTAGTACATCATAAGAGATGACATTATTAGCAAAAGATCTATGGTTATCAACACAATGAACAAATATAGGCTGCAAAACAGTCTTGGAATCATGAAGCTCAGAATCCTGGAAAATGTAGAGACCTTGTTGTGCTTTACCAATCATCAAGTTCTTCTTCGAGACTGAGTCCTATAATAAGTATCTGTCATGTGAGAATATGACCTGATTTTTCTTATCAGAAACCAGCTTATGGATAGAGATGAGGTTGCATGTGAAGGATGGCACATATAAGACATCTCGAAGCAGCAAATTCTCAGATATCTGTACTGAACCAAACTGTTTAACAGTAACAACAGATCCATTTGGCAATGTCACAAAGATAACATGATCAATAGGCACAACATCATGTAATAGAGATAAAGTACCGCACATATGATTGCTTGCACCAGAATCTATAATCCATGAAACTTTTAAAGAGGAAGATAGAACTTTACCAGCGAAAGCAGAGAACTCTTGATCATCAAAGGCGCCTTTAGTGTTGGATTTGTCAGAGATCAAAGCAAGCATCTTGTGATATTGATCTTGAGTCAAATTTGGTGAAGATGAAGACGAACCAATGTTGACTTGTCCAACAAATCCTTTAGAAGAGGCTCCATCACCAGATTTCTTGTCACCAGATTTCTTGTCACCAGTCTTCTTGTTACGAGCCTTATAGTTGTCAGGAAAGCCAATAATGAAGTAGCACTTGTCAACATTGTGATTTGTCTTTTTGCAATTCGTGCAATATTTGTCAGATTTCTTGTCTTGCTTTTGAGAGAAAGAACCAGATCTAGAGTGCTTTTTGTCACCAGAGTGAGCATTGGCATGCATTGAAGAAGATTCAGCAAGAATTTGAGAGGAACTGTGAACTGAACACTGCTTTTCTTCTTGGAGAAGGATGCCATATGCGATGCTGAGATTCGGTAGAGGATCCTACATCAAGATACTGCCTCTGGTTGCCATATATTCATCATTTAGCCCCATGAGAAAGTGCAAGAGCTTTTGATTATCCTCGTAATCGAGAAGTGCTTTTGATGCACCACAAGAACACACATGTAAACGAGGAACATTGGCTAACTCATCCAGGATTGTCTTCAAGTTGGTGTAGTAAGTAGAAATAGAATCTCATCATTGAGATAAGGAAATCAAATTCTTTTTCAAACAGAACAGTTGAGCACCATTGAATCTCCCAAACCGATTGTCAAGATCCTCTCAAACATTTGTAGCGAGATCTGTGTAATTGATTGAACTTTGAATCTCAAGCGCCAAACAATTAAGCATCCAAGCCACTACCATGTCGTTACAACGCTCCCAGGCGACAAGATCGGCATGGCTAGGTGCTGGTTTCGGTGTCGATCCAATGAGAAAACTCAATTTGTTCTTCGCGGACATAGCCCGACGCATTCACCTCTTCCAGTCTCCGAAGTTCGAGCCATCCAACAGGTTGGAAACTAGAATCAAACCTGGATGGTCTGAGGGATGCAAATACAGAGGATTGGATGGATCTATGGAAGGAACTGGATCAGGCATGATGAGCGGAAGAAATCAACGAAGAGTAAAAGCCCTAGCTGATACCATGTTAGATTTGAAAGAGATAAGAGAGGGAAATGAAGGAATTCTGTATTAGATTGATCAAGGAATTTACAAGCTCCTGAGTGACTATTTATACACACGCTTTGGCTTCAACAAGAAGCATCGCTTCTTCAACTAACTACACGCGTGACAAGCACGTGCTAGTTTGTTACACATTCTGTTTTTACAAAGCAACTATATCCTAACAAATATATTGTTAAAGCAAGCGTAAATTTACAGAGATTGAATAGCATAGTGGTTAAGCCCCCCTGATGAGGTATTTTCAGTGGTCGCTATACCTATCAAAGAACCTAACTTAACCAAACTTAGTAGAACGGTAAGTAAGGGTCAATCCCACAAAGACTCGTGTAAGTGTGTTATTACTTGAATGCCAAGTAACCAAAGGGGGGTTTATGAATGATTTATCTAAACTATTATGCAAACTAAAAGTAAATATGAATGCAAAAGTTGATTGTAATATATAAGAGACAGGCGTGTTCAGCTAGCTAAATCCATCATGACATTGCTTTGTTGGTCATTGATTCTCTACTCACTTGAATAATCTATTGTGGATTATGACCCTACTAAGGATTATGATCCGAACTTCAGATTTAGTTGATAGAACTACCAGTCTAACAACCCTAATCATCTAACAACCTAGAAGACCTTCTAGATTCAATTAGACAACATCATAACAATTCAAGTTATCAATAGAAACAAGCACTTAGAGCAACCAGACATCTAAGTGACTTGTGAATTTATTCCCTTCTTCAACCAACTAGTCCAACCGGTACTAAATTGATTAAAGTAAACTCTTGATCAAATTAACTCTGACCGATAATTAATCAGATTTAGTTATAACTAGAAATTCAATTAGGTAGTTAATCTAACAAACCCCTAGTTTAGATTCAATTAAGCATAGGGAATAAATTATATTGAAGTTCATTGAGAATCAATCAAACCTCACAACAATATCCAAATCAAGACTTCAATAACTAGCCAAACACAAAGGAATTTAGCAATGCATAATTAAATTAAGAGCAAACATACAAATTAGGTTCAAGGATCTCTTGAGAAAAACCTCTCTAAAAACCCTAGCCTCCAAGTTGTAAATCCAAGTTATGAAAAAGATAAAACTAAAAAGAGTTTAAATATGTCTTCAAAAAATCCTAAAAAACCCTACAAACAAGCACATATTCGGACAAATAAACAACCAAGCCCAATAGCAAAGCCCAAACATCGGCCCAATGCATGTCCGCGTGAAAATCCAAATTGCGCAGGTTGCCTCTAAATTGCGCGGCCGCGTAATTTCTTCCCAAGCCGCGCAATCTGCTTCTGGTGAAATTGCTTGGGTTGCACTTTTTCCTTGCAAGCAGCGTAATTTTCCTCTTTTGTTGTTCTTCACTTTTGACTCTTCAATGCTCCTATGCGCCACCTCCTAGCTCACTTTAACTCTTCTAACCACCACCATGATCAACCAGAACTCGTCCCGCTTTTGCTCATATACCTAAAAACCTGCAAAACCGAGAAAACAAGCGCAATCTACCCAACAACAAAAGATCCTAGAAACTAGACTAAAACCAATCTAAAACTAGCTAAAACTTACATAAAACATGCGTCTAAACTAGACCTATATGCAAGCTATCAAATTCCCACATGCTTAACCCTTGCTTGTCCTCAAGCAAGACATAAATCCAAAACACACCACAGAAATGCAATCATGCATCCATCTCATAATCAAACGAGCATTTTAACATATAATCAAAACCCGACCAAGACTTCCTAGCATGTATTATAACAAGCAAAGAGCATAGATCATTCATTCATGCTAGACCTCACCAAGGTAAATGTGTTTGCACTCAAACTCTCAAGTGTTTAAGGACGTGTTTCACTCAAAAATCAACCATGAAAACTAGACTACCATAAGCTTGCATCAACATCCTAAATCTCCACCGCAGTGGATCAAATACATAACAAAAATCATGAGGTCTTTTAAGAGTTGTAATGGGGCCAAGGTAAAGAGAAATTTGGAAGGGATCAATTTTGGTCATGTGGTGCTAAATCCGGGATAAATAACTAATCCTAAACCCAAACTTTTGCACATCACTTCTCATAATACTTCCCAACTTCCTTCACCAACTCCATTTACACATCAAATCTCTTTGTTTCTTACTTCTGCTTTTTTACTTTTGCCTCTTTTTCAACTCTTTTTTTCTCACTCATGAAGATTACTAACATTTGAACTTAACTTTTTCTTTCCTTTGCAACATACTTTTCATCTTCATTTTTTTTTTCACTTTACACACTAAAGTTGTATTTCCTCTTTTCCACCTTTTCTTCCAACTTCCCCCATACTTATACCAAACTTCCACAAAACAAAAACACAACCTAAAGTCCTAAATCTCGGATGGGTCAAGCTTATTAGGCTAGGGAATATTTTGTGGAGCTCATAAAAACAAGCTTAAAGCTCAATGAAATGGGGTGTCAAAACATGGATCTTGTAAGGTAGGAAAGGAAATAATAGGCTAATAAGAAACATTGACTCAATCATTTTAATGTCATGCATTCAATCATGTAAACCAGTCTTGAAAAAGAGTCTAAACGCAAGTTCTAGAGCTAGATAATCATGGTGATACACTCAAGAATACAGAGAACAAATAATCATGAAAGGCAAAAATCTCACAAGCCAAATTTTTTCTAGAACTTCAGAATAAATCTAAAACTCAAGCTATATACATGCTCAATCCTATAGTCAAAGTAAATAATCAACAATCATGCTCATATCATAGAAGTTTCAGCATATCATGCAAATAGTAGGTTAGGACTCATACTTAGCATAGAAACACAAGAGGTATCAAACAATGGGGAAATAAGAACCTAAATGCAATATTTTTTGTATTTTTTTAAAAAATTTCTGATTTTTTTTTTCATTTTTCAGGATTTTAATCAATGCATGAAAAATTAAATATGCCCTAAACTAATGCAACTACATGCAATGTAAACAAGTAATTCCCTTCCCCCATGATTAAAACATACTTTGTCCCCAAAGTATAGTAAAAAGTAAAGAGAAGAGAAACACTTACAAAGGTCTAGCTATCCGGGTAGTGCGGAGGGAAATCCGACGGTGGTGGTGTTGGGTAATTTGTCTTTGGACTTGGGTATCTAAAACACACACACAAAAACTACCTAAAAAGCAAAAGATTATAACTGAAAAACAAAACTACTCTAAGCCTTGGGTTGCCTCCCAAGAAGCGCTTATTTAATGTCATTAGCTTGACGTTTAGCATGAATTCACAAGATTAGACATTGTCAATGTCCTTAACAACCTATCAAACCCATGTGCACACATCTTAGAAAAACATAAGTAGCACAATGATAAATTGAAATTGAATAATATACCATTCAAAAACCGTTTCAACTTATCAAAAGTATGAGCACTATTTTCATGAGAAGGTATATAATGAAACCAATTTAGCTCAAGAGGTAGATACTCAAAATACTTACTATATGGATCAAAGCACTCATCAGCATTACCACTCTTACCAAAGATGAACTCCAAGTAATCTCGAGATTTCACTTTAGTCTCTACACTTAGTTCTACCTCAAGTTTGTTAGGAGTAGTAAGGAATGAGAGATTAGGGTAAAGGATACATGGAGCCTTGACAACCTCAATGGTGATCTTTCTTAATTTTTTCCTCATGATCCTCTATGTCATCATCAAATAAGTTGTCATTGTCAAAGAAACAATCCTCCTCCTTCAAAGCAATAGTTTCCTCAAATTGAATTACAGGAATAGATTCAGTCTTAACATCAGAATCATCTTCATAGACTGACTCAAGTCTAGCGGATTCCTCCTCAACTTTCATTTGATAGCCCATGGAGCAAAAGAAATCCCAACATTCCTCAAATTGCATATCCAACAGTCTTTTATTGCTCCTACACCAAGCTAGACTAAAAGTCCTAGGGTTCATACCCTCAAATATGTATTGACATAACTCCCTCATAGGGTAATGATAACCCGAAATCCAATGTTCATACACATAGTCTGGGAATCTATAAAAGTATTCATGGAAGTGTTCATCATGCAATTTCCTACACTCAAAGATAGCCATGAATTAGTAGCTTGGGTGTTATGAACCGTAAGATAGGTTCACAACACCAAGAATAGCAAACAACGTAAAACACAAATAGCGACGAGTCCCCGGCAACGACGCTAAAGAACCTAACTTAACCAAACTTAGTAGAATGGTAAGTAAGGGTCGATCCCACAAAGACTCGTGTAAGTGTGTTATTACTTGAATGCTAAGTAACCAAAGGGGGGTTTATGAATGATTTATCTAAACTATTATGCAAACTAAAAGTAAATATGAATGCAAAAGTTGATTGTAATATATAAGAGACAAGCGTGTTCAACTAGCTAAATCCATCATGACATTGCTTTGTTTGTCATTGATTCTATACTCACTTGAATAATCTATTGTAGATTATGACCCTACTAAGGATTATGATCCGAACTTCAGATTTAGTTGATAGAACTACCAGTCTAACAACCCTAATCATCTAACAACCTAGAAGACCTTCTAGATTCAATTAGACAACAGTATAATGATTCAAGTTATCAATAGAAACAAGCACTTAAAGCAACTAGACATCTAAGTGACTTGTGAATTTATTCCCTTCTTCAACCAACTAGTCCAACCGGTACTAAATTGATTAAAGTATACTCTTGATCAAATTAACTCCGATCGATAATTAATCAGATTTAGTTATAACTAGAAATTCAATTAGGTTGCTAATCTAACAAAACCCTAGTTTAGATTCAATCAAGCATAGGAATAAATTCTATTCAAGTTCATTGAGAATCAATCAAACCTCACAACAATATGCAAATCAAGACTTCAATAACTAGCCAAACACAAAAGAATTTAGCAATGCATAATTAAATTAAGAGCAAACTTACAAATTAGGTTCAAGGATCTCTTGAGAAAAACCTCTCTAAAAACCCTAGCCTCCAAGTTGTAAATCCAAGTTATGAAAAAGATAAAACTAAAAAGAGTTTAAATATGTCTTCAAACAATCCTAAAAAACCCTACAAACAAGCACATATTCGGACAAATAAACAACCAAGCCCAATAGCAAAGCCCAAACATCGGCCCAATGCATGTCCGCGTGAAAATCCAAATTGCGCGGGTTGCCTCTAAATTGTGCGGCCGCGTAATTTCTTCCCAACCCACGCAATCTGCTTCTGGTGAAATTGCTCGGGTTGCACTTTTTCCTTGCAAGCAGCGTAATTTTCCTCTTTTGTTGTTCTTCACTTTGACTCTTCAATGCTCCTTTGCACCACCTCCTAGCTCACTTCAACTCTTCTAACCACGACCATGATCAACCAGAACTCATCCAGCTTTTGCTCATAAACCTTAAAACGTGCAAAACCGAGCAAACAAGCGCAATCTACCCAACAACACAAGATCCTAGAAACTAGACTAAAACCAATCTAAAACTAGCTAAAACTTACATAAAACATGCATCTAAACTATACCTATATACAAGCTATCACCCCCCCCCCCCCCTTGTCCTTGTGTCTCGAGTTCGAGCGCAACCCCCAATATTTTTGTCCCTTTCCAACAGTCTTTAAGTTCGGTAGTGATGTAACAGGCCCAAAATGTTATAAGAACCTCAACATTATTCCATCGGCCCATTAGTTAGTTAAGAAAGGGACTATTCTATCTCTATTACATAAATCTCTATTTCTTAGTTATCAATTATAACATTTTGGGCCTGTTACATCACTACCGAACTTAAAGACTGTTGGAAAGGGACACATGAGGAGAGATAGTTAGTTAAGAAAGTGGATTAAGTTTCATTACATTTAACCATCATAACTCTATACTAAAGCGGAGGTTAAAAAAATTATTAAACGACACATGTTTCTTTTAGATTGGACCACATCACCCCTTTTATTAAAACCAATCTTTGGTAAAAATAATTAATTTTTATATAAAGATAGTGTAATTTACATACAATCTTATATCACTACAATCAATGGATATATAAAAAATCCCATTCTTAATTTTAAGAAAATCTTTTATTTTTGGATATGATAAATAGGAAGATTATTAAGATATTTTTTACGCTATATATTATACAAATATTAGGATATTTATTTTATTTTTAGATAGAATGCATATGCTAGGTTTAGATAATTAAATTTAATATAAAGATAGTGGAATGTACATGCAAACTTATATCACTATAATTAATTTTATTTTCAACGGTCCCATCCATGTATATAATAAATCGATAAGTTTTTATCTTATTACTTATCTATTTTCATAATTAAATAAATTATCATGTTTTGGATATTAATTAATTTAATTCATAATACTAATAAAATATTATTGTTTCAAATAAACAACTTTTATAGTTTATTGATTTTTAATATTTATTAAAAATTTATATTGAAGCATTTGCGTGATTATTTTTCTCGGATAATAAATATATTTGAAAATATTTTATTATTAATATTTTATTTAAGAAAAACCCGTACAAGGTACGAGAATACATACTAGTAAATCTCTATTACATAATTTAATTAGTTGTGATTTATTAAAATAATTTATTTTGGGTTGATTAAAAAGAATATAGTTACAAAAAAGGTTTATAATTTTATATGGCTATATTTTATCATGTAAAAATTAATAAATTTAAAGGATATCAGAGTATGTTTGTCTTAGTTATTTTTTTAATATTGATAGTTAATATTTAAAACATTAATGTGCTTTCTAATAAATTTCATATATCAATTATAATTTATCCAAAATAAGTAATAATTATTAATATGTTTACACACACACAAACTAGTTTGTTATTGTCCATCGACAACCTCACTATGTTATTTTGTAATTTCGCCCCCCCCCCCCAAAAAAAAGTTCTGGGTCCGCCACTGCATGAAACATTAGTAAAAGAGTAAAACAATGTATTGATGTCATCTACTAATCTACTATCCCTCCTAAGTATGTGTAATCCAAGACACAATTCTGAAGTCGAGATATGAGCATCAAAGAATCCGATTCAGCTTTAATGTTTGTAGCACCCATTGATTTCAAAAGAAACAAGCCAAACAAATGAGCATTGGCTTCAACAACAAGGATTGACGAAGAAATAGGAATGCACTTTACTACAACTGTCACCACAACGCCATAGGAATCTCGAACAACTGCACCATGCCTATCTCCATATCCATAATCGTCGCATCTGTATTTACCTTCAAAAATCCAGTTTTCGGTGAAAGCCAACTGCATATATGACTTGTGGAACACGATGTCACGATGGTGTGAGGCGAACCTTAGTAGCTTTATAATCAGCCACCAATTTTTCATATCCACAATGCATCAAAAAAGAATTTCCTTGTTGCCTATTGAAGACAAACTGATTTCTAAAAGTCCAAGCGACCCAAGAAAGAGTGAGGAATTGAGTGAAACCAGTAGACCATGTTTTTCAATCATCAAACTTGCATCATCATCATCATCATCATTGACCCAGTAAGGCTTCGCTACAGCGGAATCTGGGGGGTGAAGATGGGGTACCCCTGCCCAAGGGAACGGCGGTATGCCCGATAGACACAAGAAAAACTGAAATTTAACTATGTGATAATAATAATTGAATATAGTAAGAATGTTCTAAAATTGATATAGGGACTAAATCCATCTCAAAGACAGTGTATAAAAGCCAATGAGCATGAGGACGCGTCCCAAAAAGTGGGATACATCCTCATGCTCATTGGCTTGTTGCAGATAAAAAAGTGGGAAAAAGAATTGATGGTTTCCATAAAGAGGAAACATCATGACAATGCCACAAAGACTCAAGGGCAAGAGTACATTGATCACAGACAATATTCGATACCAGATTCTTGCAAATCTAACCTGTTTTCGTAGCTAAAGATCCCATTGAAGCTCGCTACGCAAACAATTGCAATTTCGGAGCTACTGGTAAAGACCGCACAACATCCCACATACTTTGATCTTGAGTAGTATATTTTTTGTGCAAAAGTGTGAGTTTTTTGCAAGGAAAGAATGGATTATTTCGTTCACAAATACAATAATATAAAAACTGAATCAAATATTTAAAATAATAATGTACATTGGGGAGTAAAGTTATGGAGTATGAAATTTGAGTTGCATGTATAAAATGGGAAGCTAAAAAATGGCATTAAAGAGGGGAGTAACAACACAGGCGTATTTTTTTTTTTTTGTCTTGCCTTTTGGCTCGTCCAGTTCGATCGGTCGGACACCGCTCTATATCCGGACCGGGTATTTCGTGGCCCCATTTTGGGGGAGACCCTCCCAATATCAGTTTCTCCATACATGCCGCCAGTGAGATTCGAAATCCTGGACAACACTTAAGGAGTCTAGCACCACTTTACCACTAGACCAACTGAGTATTGGTAGGCGTATTTTTTTTTTTTATCAAATTATTTGCTTAATTTTTAAAAAGTTCGTTCTAGGGATGCATACATCATGTGCATGTGCTTTACCTTGGATGTCATTAACTTGAATGTGCACAAGCTTGTATTAAAAGTCACATCGGTTATTTGGTGCACATGTGATTACTTTCGAACTTGTTTTATTTCTAATTTTTTTAATTAACTCTGTTTATGTGCATTCAATGGAAATATGCATAAAGTTTTGCTACATGTGTAGATAAATTGGCCGAGACATCCATCAATTTTTTATTTTAGAAAATGTGCATGAAGTTCTACCAAGATGACATGCAAAAGTCGTTGTACATCTAGTGCAAACTATACGCATAGTAAACTTTCTTGATGTACATGGATCAAAAACCTAATACACATATCAAGACAAGCTTGTGCACCTTTAGGCATAAAATGATGCACATCCAGGACAAAGTAGGCAAAATATATATACGGCCCCCTGACCTTTGACCAATTGGTCACTTTAACACCCCACCTTTGAAAATGTTCGATTGAGTACCTAAACTTGCATATTGTGACCTATTGAACACTTGTTTATTCAAAAAATTTATCGTGTATTACACGCACGCCATATCAGATTGCCACATCATATATTTAAGCCACGTCAACCACTTATTATTCCCCACATAGACTATAGTACAATTTTTTAATTATAATATATTATTAATATTATACAACATTTTTCTCCCATCTTTTCCTTTTAATTCATTTTAAAGAAATGCTTAAATAAAAAGAATATTATTTTAAATATAAAAGGAAACCTATCATCTTCTTCCTCCCAATCCCTGTAGCCCATCGATGAATATTGCCCATCTTCTTCGTCTTCTTCCTCCCTGACCACCGCTCCTTCTCGGTTGAAAATGGTAAGCACGCAGTCCTTTTCCACGTCTGCTTGGCATTGGTCCACGGGTACGACACAGACCCAGACTCAATCCGGAGTTTCTTTTCGGACACACCTTGAACCTTGGTCGGAGACAACGCCGATGTCCGACTCCGTGGTGTGGAGGCTGAAATCTGGCCGCTAAGAACGACGACGACAATGAGAGAGGCGAGGACGAAGAAGAAGGTAACCACAGTTATCAAAACCTGGTACGAGAGCGACATTAATTCTCCCACTGTAGCGACGAAGCTGATTTTGCTCAACAGCAACCGTAGAACTCGGGAGAAATAATTCGGTTTTGGGGTGGATGAAAGTGAGAAGAAGGGGCTAATTTGGGTTGATTTGTGTAAAAATTCTCAAATTGGATTTCACAAGCCCTAAATCTGACTTCCTTAGGGAGAAACAATTCGGGACAAAGAACGATGCGTTCGGATAGAACGACGAACTCGAAAGAAGGAGTTCAAATTCTTCATCGCCGGCGGGTTGAACGACAAATTTGGGACAAAGAATTGGTTTTCTTCACCATCGGCATATCTTCCCTGTTAACAAAGGGAAAGTAGAAAGAAAAAGAGAAAAAAGAGAAAAGGGGTAAAAAGAAAGAAAAAAGAAAAATAAAACAAGCAAGTAGAAAATTGGAAAATAAGAAAAAAAGAAAGAATTTTTTTGTGCCAACTAGGATCTACATCAGTGCCATATCAACGCAATTAATTTTTCCACTTGCTCAATAGAGAGTGAGATACACGTAAATTGCCACATCAGCAATGAGGTGTTCAATAGGTCGTAATATGCAAGTTTAAGTACTCAATCGAACATTTTCAAAGGTGAATGAACTGCCGGACAAAGTATATGTATTCTGCCGGACAAAGTATATATATAAGCAATATTCTCGCAAAAATTCGATGTAATGAACTTTAACTAAATATGCATCAAAAACTAAGTGCATGTACATTTTAGGTACAAGCTTGTGCACATTAAGCATGGATTGATGCAAATCTAGGGCAAAGTTTATGTACATTTTGAGTGAGCCCCCTATTTCCACACATATAATTTGGCAATAATTCCTCTATGTTACCCCCCTTTAATATAATAATCCACACCCTTAATTTTATTCAACTAATGCCTAAGCTTCATTCTCATTATACATGGGATTGAGTGCTGATTCCACCCAAACAAAACCCATGTAAAATAACCTCATCTCATTGTCAAAGAAGAAAGGTATATGTACATGTTAATTTGGTCGGGTGAGCTTTACTTGCTTGGATTATAACTTAATATTTTTTGGCTCGTACAAGTTCAGTTTTTGAGCTAGGTCATGTTTTGACAGGTTCCCCCATAAATCAAGGAGTTGACAGGTTCCAACCAATCTCTTACAAGATGTGTTGGGAGAAGGTTGGTCCTACCACTTGCTCCTTTGACCAGACCTTCCTGTCGACCCGAAAGTTATCTCCAAAAGAAAATGAGACGTTGATATCCTTGATAGGCAAAGTCGCAAATCTGGAAAGCGCCTATTAGCTTATGTAATGTCCTATACAAGATAGTCGCAAAGGTTCTGGCTAATAGATTGCAACTTTTCATGAGCAAGTTGATTGGGCCAATGTAAAACAACTTCTTCCCAGGGGGACTCATATCCGATAATATCCTATTCTTACAAGAGGTCGTCCACTTAATGAGGGGCAAATAAAGTGGAAAGAAATGGATGCTCCTCAAATTGGAACTTGAAAAAGCATATGATAGAATCATGTGGGAATTTGTGTAAGATACACTCAGTCACTTAGAGATACGGGGCTGACTAGCAACTAGATAGAGTGGGTACATAATTGTCTTTTATCCACATCTATAAGGTTTTTATGGAACAGGGAAATGAATGGAGAGCTTTAAACTTGAGAGATGACTCCATCAAGGAGATCCTCTTTCTTTGTACCATTTTGCCATGTGCATAGAGAGGCCGAGTCACTTGATTAAGGAGGATGTGAGAATGGGGCGATGGAAAGCAATCAGTATATGTCGCAATGTGCTTAAACTATCACACTTGCTCTTTGCAAACGACATAGTCCTGATGGAAGAGGCCTCACCCTCCCAGATGAGAAACATTATGAATTGCTTACAAGATTTTTGTTCGGCTTTAGGCCAGAGAATCATCTTGCAAAAGTCTAGAATTTATTTGTCCAAGATTTTAATTTGTTGGTCAGTGTGCCTCCATTTCTTGTTGGCATCATTGGTTTGCTCATCCTCATGAGTCAGTCCTATGTCATCTAGTTTCTAGTTTTTGTCTTCCTGTTTCTTTAAATAAAACGGCCTCAGTGTGTGATGCTTGTCAACTTGGCAAGAGTCGTCGTCTTCGTTTATCTACTAGAGTCTCTACTATTGTTAAGCCCTTTGATTTAATACATTTTGATGTATGAGGTCCTTCCCTGAGTCTTTCGCTTAATGGCAATAAATATTATGTTGGTTTTATTGATGATTATTCCAAGTTTGTTTGGGTTTATTTTCTTTTTAATAAATCACAAGTTCTACCTACAGTTCAATTATTCATCAAATTAATCCAAACACAATTTTCTACTCTTATTAAAGCCTTTCAACCTAAGTGGGAAGATGAATAACAAAATGTGTCTACATATCTTGAATCTCTTGGGATAATGCATCATGTTTCTTGTCCTTACACTCTTGAACAAAATGGTTCCTTTCAACGAAAAAAAAGGGAAATTGTTGAACAAGGTCTTGCTCTTCGAGTAAATGCCAAATTTCCTACAAAGTTTTGGGGAAATGGGTTTCACACCTCGATTTATCTTTCTAATAGAACCATAACTCTTGTCTTACAATATAAATCTACTTTTGAAATGTTGTATGGCAAAGTCCCGGATTATGGTTTTATCAAGTCATTTGGGTATTTATGCTATCCATTCTTGTGTCCTTATAATCAATACAAATTAGAATTTCGGTCTTTAACTTGTTTATGCTGTCTCGTGATTTGTTGTTTTCAATGAAACAATTTTCCCATATGTGTTTGTGGCTTCATCAGACTCGATTTTTTACGGACAAATCTGTTGCTGATTCCTTGCCATTAACTCTTTTCTAGCAAGCGTCTTCATCGCAACTACCCCCAGTAATTGCCCTGCCTCTTTCTCCTAATCCTTCCCCTCTACTTCAAAATCTAATGTCGTATAATTCTCCACCTCTTAAAAAACACCTCTATGTCCAACAATTTTGGCGCTCTCATCGTTGGTCTCTCCCTATGAGTCATCCTATGTATCTGACCAATCTTTTCCCTTAATTTCTCATGGATCTAACTCCTTGTCGTCACCACTCTCTCTTCCTTTAGTTCATGTTCCTAAACCTCCGACACTGTTACCTTACCCCATGTTAGCCCCTTTCTAGTTTCATAAAAATGAAAACTCCACTCACTGGATGATAATCAATTTCACAACAAATTTTCTCAAGCCAACCTTTAATTCCACCAAATATTCAGTTCATGTTGCTCTTCTAACTAATCCTGAACCTAAAATTTTCCATCAAACAAAAAAAGCACCAATTTGGCAACATGTTATGCAATTATAATATGACACTTTATTAAGAAATAGGACTTGGGACTTTGTTCCTCGACCTCCTGGTGCTAACATTGTTAGTTGTAAGTAGGTTTACAAGGTTAAGCGAAAACCTGATGGCTCCATTGATCGTTAGAAGGCTTGACTAGTTGCTAAAGGTTTAAATCAGTAAGTTGGGGTTGACTATTTTGATACATTTACACCTATTATTAAGCCTACTACTATTTGCTTAGTTTTGAGTTTGGATCTTACTAATGCTTAGCGTTTAAGACAAGTTGATATTAGTAACGCATTCTTGAATGATGATCTTAGAAAGACTATTTATATGGCTCAACCTCAAGTATTTCAAGCATCTGATAGGTCCTATCATGTTTGTAGACTTCACAAGGAGTTATATGTTCTTAAATAGGCTCCTAGGACCTGGTTTAAGAAGCTCAAAGAGGCTCTGCTTCAACATGGATTCAAGGATTGTGTTTTGACTCCTCTCTTTTTATAAACGACATTGTTCTAACATTGTCTATGTACTTCTTTATGTTGACGACCTTATCATCACCGGTTCTCATGCTCTTTTTATTGATGAGTTTGTTCTTATTCTCAATCAGACTTTCTCTCAGAAAGATCTTGGTGCCCTTCACTATTTTTTGGGTCTTGAGATCTCCAGAACTGATTTTTGCATTCGGTTGATTCAACAAAAGTACATTGTAGATATTCTTCATCATAGTTTCATGATTGACTCAAACCCAATTTCCTCTCTTATTGAACCTGGCTCTCGTTTCGTTCAATATGGGGAACTTGTTGTTGACCTACATCTGTATCACAATATTGTTGGAGCCTTATAGTATGTCACCATCACTTGGCCTAAGATCTCTTATGTATTTAACAAAGTCTGCCAATTTATGCATAATCCAATTGATCTTCACTAGCTAGGTTGTTGTCAAGTGCATCCTCCGCTGTCTCAAGGGCACTATTTTAGTCCAATACTGAAGCTAAGTATAGGGATATTGACTTTATTGCTGCATAGTTGATTTGGTTGTAAAAACTTCTATAGAAAATGGTTAATCATATTGATTGTTCACCTATCATCCTTTGTGATAATCTTAGCGTTACCTTTCTTTTGGCCAATTTGGTGTTTCGTCAATGATCTAAACACATCAAGATTGACTATCATTTTGTTCGGGAACAAGCCTCTTATCATGAGCTTGTTGTCCGTCATGTTCGCTCTCTTGGCCAGATTGGTAATATCTTCACTAAAGCAGTTGGTACACATGCCACTGCTTTCATTACAATCTTTACACCTCCGTCCATTTCCTTGGGTGAAAAACCAAGTTTCAACATTCTTCCTGTCATTGGGTCTAGCCGGTCAGCGAAAGTCGATTTACCCAGTTTGTGCGCTTTGTCGGCTAGTTTACGAACCTGGAGTTTACCACTAAGAGTGAGTCCCTCGTTAGAAAAAAAATTAGGAATTAAAATATACTCCCTCCGTTCAATTCTAATTATCATTTTAACTAAATTCACTCACATTAAGACACCACAATATCCTACTAAAAGACCCATATTAAATACAATTTATGACACATTTACTTATCTTTCTTTAACCTCTAAAATGATCAAAATTAATTAACTATTCACGTTCCAATTACTCCATTTTAGAAATTTGACAAGTAAAGGAGAAGAAAAGATATGAATAGGCAATAATTGTTCATAAAAAAATAAAATATAATTAAGTTGTGAGAAAAATTTAAATAATGAATGGAGAAATATATCTATAAAACAATGACAAGTTTGATTGAAGACAAGATTAAAGCTAAAATGACAACTAAAATAAAACTGACGAGTAGTACACAATAAAGTCCATCCTTTCAATTCTCGACCACGTACTTCACTATATATTCACCCAACTCACAATGTGAAACCTTATACTCATAGATTAGCTAAAACCACGTAGTTTAATTGAGTATATATGTACAACACTGAATTGCTAATTTTGAGTTAATTGGGTGAGTCAACCAAGAAAACAGGAGTAGTTATAAAAGCCCCTTGACTCTTGGTGGGGGGACACCAAAACATCCTTGGCCCTCCCAACACGTGTGATATGTAACATGCATTCTACTCATTCTTTCTTTCGGTTTTCGGAACTCTACATATTTTTGTGCTTTGTGTTAATTTGTCCTTAATTTCCTCGATCTCCCTCTCTCTCTCTATATATATATATTCCTCTACCTCACGTACACTATCTTCACCAAACATTCTCCAAAGTAACCCTTCAATGATTTCTTGACATAAATGCATCTCCTTGCATACTTTGTCTGAATTGTACGTACGTTTGAAGATTTGTGTACGTGAAATCTGATCATATATATGGAGCTAAGTCTTGTGAACATGGTCGGGTTGTGTGTTATCATATGCTTCTTGCTTTCTCCCTCTGTAGTATCTCTCCATATACACATTCTCTTGCCGAATCCTCATCACCAAGGTACATTATATATGTGTACATTTCAACATTCATATATTTATAGAGAGAGATTTATATTAAAACTGTTACATATATTATTTTTGTCGATCCAGGCGCAACTAATGTAGATCCCCCGGGACATCATGGTCCCCTTCAAGTTCATTCCGTTCTTGGTCCAAGGAAGCTTAAACTTGCCGAAACAGCTGAAATAGGGAGAGGTGAAACATCCTCGATGACCGGTAGGATATAAGTATTTCATATTTATATAATGGATTTTTCTATCCTATATGTCATTAGGGTATAGGATAAGAACCTTGTTTTGAAAAGATTTTACTAGTTTTGTTTATTTAGGTATTTTATTTTATTTTTTCAAGGGTATATGACTTTTCTTTTAGGATTATAGTTTCTCAAAAAAAGTTTGTTATCCTATGCCCTTAAAAAAACTGATATCTCAGTTTTAGTGCTAATTATAGGTTGTTTGGAGACTTGGAGGCTAGTAGATCGAGTTAATGTCGGATTTGTTTTTTAGCAAGTGCGTACGTACGGTACTTAGCTAGATTACTTCATGCATATACGTATAATTGCATCCTAAGGAGATAATTCAAGGCTTAATTCCAAGCTGCGGAAACAAAGCCAAATTTCTAGTGAACTTGAGTTGAGCACATAGGTAAACCAAGGTTTATCAGTATACGTGTGCACGAATGGTGGCGTGCACTTATGTATAAAGTATTAATTGTATGATGGCACTTTATAAGACAGGAAGTCGTGATAAAATTAGGGCATTCTACTCTATATATGTAGGGGTAAATATTATTATAACTGGTGTACTTGCATATAATATTTCTTTTTTTTTTTGTCAAGTACTAGAGTATCATATATTTATATATATCTATAACGTACATTGTTTGTTACACAGTAGTATTATATTGAATAATGTAAAATTGTCCGAATTTTCAGGTAGAGTGTACAAAAAAGGGGAAAAGTGGGAAGAAGAGGACGAAGACAAAATGTCGGATTTTATGGGCATGGATTACGCCAGAGTTAGAAGACGACGCCACATTCATAACAAATTCCTCCATGATTCTGCTGCTCCTTAGTCCTTAATTAATGATCGAATCCAGTATCTTATGGGTTTCATTTGATTAATTATTCGAATCCTAATTTTCAGGTTGGCTAGTTTCGGTTTTGTCGACCGGGTTTGGTTAAATGTATTTTGGCAGTTCTAGATTCCAAGTTTAATCACGTCTAGTTATTTGGATTGTGGTTTCAGATTTGGGTTATGTATGTTTTCATCAATAGGTTTCAAATTTGGGTTATGTATGTTTTGATCCAAAGGTTAGTAGTAAAGTCTGTAACTATTAGCAAGCTCACGCGAATGTCGCTATGAAGCTCCTAGTATCTAGGCTGCCAAAGTTTTGACATCATTCGTATTGTATAGATTTTTATTAATATGAGTTAGGCTCCTATCGGTAAATCTTTGATGCTGACACTTATGGTTGTTGATGCTAATATTGAATGCTGACATTTGGTACTAATATTTCAGATAATCTAGGAGGTGTTCCGTAAAAATGGTTGTTGATATTAAATAATGGATGTGAAATTACAAAAAATGGCTTAAATAGGGGTAAAAAACATGTGTGGGTCACCTGAGAGACAACCCAATTTTGACAAAATCCATTCGATCAGCCATTTTCTTCCTCATTGATACAAGTATGCAAAGCAAGAACCAGAAGTCTAATTCCAGCCAAATCCGTCAAAAGTGATGCCCACGATCACCGCCATATTCATCCAGGCGGGGCTTCCGTTGTGCACTGGCGACGAGGAAGCAGATTTGCCCAAAGAATCACTGCTGGAAAACGCGTCTGTAGCCAGAAAAATAGACACGACTTCTGCCACAAAAATAACCACGAAATCACGTTAGCCACGACATCCCCAACGGATTGCCCTACGAAAGGTGCCCTGAGGCTAAAACACGCGAGGCTAAATATCACTCTGAAAAAGAACCACAGAATTCTAGTTTTGTGGCTATTTAGCTGCAAATAATAGTCGCGAATTAGTTCATTGCTAAATATGTGGCTATTGGCCACGAAAGTCACGTTCAACCATATTAGCCAGAATTGAATTTCGAGGTTGGGTTTGAGTGTATCGCCATCAAATTTTAGCTACAAATGTATTTTGTATCTAATTTCGAGACAAATTTGAACGCATTATTGCACCTAATTCGTGGCCATTTAGCCTTGAAATTTGCAATGAATCTATTTTGTGTCAATTTTATGGTTAAATAATTACGAATTTAAAAAAATTTAAAAAAATATTATACCATAATATTGCATATTTGCATCATCATAATAATGCAATTAATTACATAATTTATAGTACTTGTTGAAACATCCCACAATAAATCACAGTCTATCCACAATTCCACATGCTAATCAAAACCCAAAACAAACAAAAAAATTCCTAGCAAGTGAAGCAAAGTCTATACTTACTACATGTTAATGCTAGCCAACCAATATAAATTCCTATGGAAACAAATCTATGCCTACAAAATTGAGATAACAAAAGCAACATCACCCTTTGCATTTCCAAGAACCTGAAAGAGCAAGCAAAGATATATTAGCCTTATATTCTTAAAACCAGACAACAAAATCTATATAAGAATGAAAACCCATGAGAGAAGGTGAAGGTGATGATAAACATAATACCATGCCTAGAAGCCTAACTCCTAAAAAACCTAGAATTATGTATTCAATTGTAGCAAAAAGCCCTCTACATTAACAAATTTCTAATCAAAACCAAAGCAACACAATTAACTATATATGGAGAGGTTCTTTACAACATCAAAAGAAGAAATATGTGAATCAAGAACTTAGCATCTTGAAGGGAGACACAAACCTTTAACAGAGGCCAAGTGTATTTACCTTCAACTCAAATCAGTTCTCAAGGGTTTATTAGCTTCCTGCCAAGCTATCACAGTCAAGAATTATGATATCATCAATAAGATGCAAGCTATCACAATAAAGAATTATGCTATCAACAATGGTAAATGCATACAAAAGGAGAGCAATTTCTTCGAGAGTCAAAAGATGCAAGCTTACCTAGTTAGCTTTTGTAGATAGACGACTGAAACAGCAAATTGGCAAAGTGAGCAACCACGGTTGACAACTCCCTGTGAAACCAAAACAAAAAAAAGTTTTAAGTATAAAAGTTGTGTAGAATGTAGGATCTTTTAAATTAACACAAGACGAATGTGTATGTAGTACAAGGATCTTACCCATGAGAAAGTGGCAATGCTAGCAGTCTCGTGCTTTCCAGTCAGCCTCCTCTCGATTCCTTCACCATATGCACTGATGTGTTCCTTGTGGCGCAATGGAAGGTTCAAAATCGCCTTCTTGATCACTTCGAATCCTCCCTCCTCTCTCATGCTCAATGTACTACAAAACAGAACCAACCAACTCATTCAAATTTCAAAACAAAAACTCTCTGAATTGACATATTCTGTACACTAGGAAGAAAGTTCCAAGTTTACCTGTAGTTGGTGTGGCACCCGGCTCCGTTCCAGTCTCCCTGTTTTACCAGGAAATGGTTTAGAATGTAGGCTCTAAAACTAGCAACTGAAATAAAGTTTGAGACATTTTTGTACCTCAATAGGTTTAGGATCCAGAGTGAGAACTACACCAGCTTGCTCAGTAATCCTCTGAGAAAATACAAGATAGTTGTACAATGTTCATCAAACTTATACAATCTAATCCCTTTTAAGCAAGAACAGATTTAAGAAGAATAGATTACCTCCAGGATGTATCGAGAAACCCAAATGTAATCTCCAGCTTCAATGCCTACACTTGGACCAACTTGGTACTCCCACTGAAAGTTTATAGCATCATTAGTAAGGAAAGTTGCATTTTTAGTCATAGTCATTGTCATTCATGAATTGAGAGATACCGAACCTGGCCAGGCATAACTTCTCCATTGGTTCCACTGGTGTTGATTCCAGCATACAAGCAGGTTTTGTAGTGAGCGTCAGAAATGTCACGCCCGAAGGATTTATCAGCACCAACCCATCCTGAGTGAGCCATAGTTTCCTCCATCTGCATTTCTTTGTCAATTGAGAAATAAGAACTACGGTTGACAAAAATTAGGAAACAAAATTCAATTGAGAAGGACAAGTTCAAACCCATCAATTTGGAGACGAATTTGTAGACTTCGATGAGATGGAAAAGACATGTCGACGGTGAAGACTCTGAATTCTTTGAGTTGGGCTCTCTCAGGCTTTTTGCTTTCCCTATTGATGTTCAATTGAGAAGGAAAACCTCAAACCGATCAATTTGGAGACGAATTTGTAGGCTCTGACGAGGTGGAGAAGACAAGAGGGCGATGAAGAAACTAGGGTTTGAGAGGCGGACAAGCTCAAACCTGATTCTCTCTCGGGTTCCTTCCTAGACCTGTTTATCAGTTGACTGAACTTAGAGCGCCGCACTCATAGAATAGAAACTAGGGTTTTGGATTTTGGGCTCATTTTTATTCAACCCAAAATTTTATTCTCCCTCCTAAAATAATTTTCCCTCCAATGAAGCCCGCCATTATTTTTGTCCAAATTTTGAACGAAATTTTTGTAAAGTTGATATAATACACCTTTCTACATATAAATAAGTTAACATATTCTAAAAAAAATAATATAAAAAATGCTTAAAAATAATTCACATATACATAACGTTATTATAACTTTATAAGTACTAACAATTATAACAAGTTTATATATTTGAATTAAAGATGTTAAATAGTGAAAATTACGATTATAAAAAGATCATGTATTTTAAAACAGATCAGCGAGACCACCGTCGAGGGGCGTTGCCCCCCGAACCCCCTACTAGGGAGCTCCGCCCCCTAGAACCCCTGGTGTTGTCGGGGGCTCCGCCCCCGAACCCCTGTCGTGTACTTGTTAACATCAAGCATATAAAGATCATCATAGAGGTTTAGGTATTGTTAAACTTTAACCATAACATGTGAACTAATTAGGTTTCTTATAAGAATGAACAGTTCAAAAGAAATAAACGACTTCTTAGTAGAATGAACGACTCTAAAGGAATATAATGGTTTCTTATAAGAATGAACGTCTCTAAAGAAATATAACGTTTTCTTATAAGAATGAACGACTATAAAGGAATATAACGATTTCTTATTAGAATGAACGATTTTAAATAAATATAACGATTTCTTATAAGAATGAACGATTCTAAGGGACTATAACGTTTTCTAATAAGAATGAACGATTCTAGAGGAATATAACGATTTCTTATAAGAATGAACTGTTCTAAAGGAATATAACGATTTCTTATAAGAATAAACTATTCTAAGTGAATATAATGTTTTCTTATAAGAAGGAACGATTCTAAGTGAATATAACATTTTCTACGTTTTCTTATAAGCATGAACGATTCTAAATGAATATAATGTTTTCTTACAAGAATGAACGATTCTAAATGAGTAGAACAATTTTTTATAACAATGAATGATTCTAAGTGAATATTATGTTTTCTTATGAGAATGAACGATTCTAAAGAAATATAACGATTTCTTATAAGAATGAATGATTATAAAGGAATATAATGATTTCTTATAAGAATCAACAATTCTAAGTGAATATAACGTTTTCTTATAAGAATGAACGATTCTAAGTGAATACAATGTTTTCTTATAAGAATGAATGATTCTAAGTGAATATAACATTTTCTACGTTTTCTTATAAGAATGAACGATTCTAAATGAATATAACAATTTCTTATAAGAATGAACTCTAAGTGAATATTATGTTTTCTTATAAGAATGAACGATTCTAAAGAAATATAACGATTTCTTATATGAGTGAATGATTATAAAGGAATATAATGATTTCTTATAAGCATGATCGACCCTAAACCCTAAACCCTAAACCCTGAACCCTAACCCTAAACCCTAACCCTAAACCCTAAATCCTAAATCCTAAACCCTAAATCCTAAACCCTAAGAAATATAACGCTTTCTTTTAAGAATGATCGATTCTAAATGAAGTAACGCTTTCTTGTAAGAATGATCGATTCTAAAGAAATATAACATTTTCTTATAAGAATGAATGATTCTAAAGGAATATACGATTTCTTATAAGAATAAACGACTCTAAAGGACTATAACGATTTCTTACAAGAATGAACGATTTTAAATGAATATAATGATTTGTTATAAGAATAAACGATTCTAAAGGAATATAACAATATCTTATAAGAATGAACGATTCTAAATGAATATAACGATTTCTCATAAGAATGAACGAATCTAAATGAATATAACTATTTCTCATAAGATTGAACGATTCTAATTGAATATAACGATTTCTCATAAGAATGAACGGTTCTAAATGAATATAACGATTTCTCATAAGAATGAATGATTCTAAATGAATATAACGATTTCTCATAAGAATGAACGATTCTAAATGTATATAACGATTTCTCATAAGAATGAACGATTCTAAATGAATATAACAATTTTTCATAAGAATGAACGAATATAAATGAATATAACGATTTCTCATAAGAATGAACAATTCTAAATGAATATAACAATTTCTCATAAGAATGAACGATTCTAAATGAATATTACGATTTCTCATAAGATTGAACGAATCTAAATGAATATAACTATTTCTCATAAGAGTGAACGATTCTAAATGAATATAACGATTTCTCATAAGAATGAACGATTCTAAATGTATATAACGATTTCTCATAAGAATGAACGATTCGAAATGAATATAACGATTTCTCATAAGAATTAAAAATTATTAATTTATTAGGAAGTCATTTATAATTTATTAAAATTATTAATTTTCTAGGTGAGCATGATTGATATTTTATTTTAATAAATATTTTTTATAAAGGCCTATGGGTAATATTTATTAAAATTTTAAAATAGTTGTTATTTATAATGGAAATAATTTTACAAATAATAAAAATTAATTAGGAATGGGCTTGTTGGGTAATAGAAAATCTGATGGGCTTGGGAGTGAAAAGAAATGGGCCCGTTTTTGGATCACCGTACTCGGCCCATATGGAGGAGCAGCCCAATCCAAATGTACTCTTCTCGTCTTCCTTCGTTGAAATCTTTTTGTTATTTCTGAAGATTTACCACGAAATGAAGAACTCGTCGCTAATCTCGTGAATGTTTCTGCAAATTTCTCCAAACAAACAAAGTTAGACACGAAATGAAGAACTCATGACTAGTCTCGTGGTTATTTCTGCAGATTTCTCACGAAATGAAGAACTCGTGGCTAATCTCATGACTGTTTCTGCAAATTTTTCCAAACAAACAAAGTTAGACACGAAACGAAGAACTCGTGACTAATCTCGTGGTTATTTTTGCAGATTTCTCACGAAATAAAGAACTCGTGGCTAATCTTGTGATTGTTATCGCAGATGTTTCCAAACAAACTATGTTAGACACGAAAATAAGAACTCGTGGCTAGTTTTGTGGTTATTTCTAAAAAATCTAACGAAATGAAGGACTATTTATGAGTCAATGATTCAAATTACCCACACAAATATCCACAAACCTAGCCACGACTAGTATGTGGGTACTTAGCTCCAGATTTTGTCCTGAATATACACACAAATCTTTTTTCGTGGCTAATTAGCTACTACTCTAGAAATGAATCTTGCTGCGCTATAAATTCGCGTCCATTGGGCCTTAACGTTAGCCACGAGCTTGTTTTCATGACAATATGGCCAGAAATCTACAACCAAATCTAGCTGCGCTCAATTTTCGGGGCTATTTGGCCCCAAAACTAGCCACAACTCTATATTTCATGGCCACATTACCGCAAACTAAAATATTTGTGGCTAAATTTATGGCTGTTGCCACCCAAATTACCCTCGCCAAAATTCGTGGCTAAATATTTTCTGGCTACAGACGCGTTTTCCAGCAGTGAATGGCCGAAATTGAGCAATTCGGATTATTACTCGGGGACACCACCATTAATGCTCTCAACTCTCCAAACAAAATCGTGAAACAAATCGCTGACTCAAAACCATACCGCGCCTTCACAATCTCCGAATTGCTCCTAGAAATTCGCAATTTCGGTTCTAATTTACCAATCGTCATGCTCTCCAAATTCAAGATCCACGATCTCTTCTCGGCGATTTCCAAGAACTAGGTGAGCTACCTCCCATTCGTGACGTCGATCCTGGTGGCAATGGTGAAGAACGCATCAGAGAAAGGTTTTTAGGGTTTTACTAGCATAAGTACCCGTACCATCTACGGATTTGGTTATATATAAATAATATAATTTAAAAATAAATTAATTTTCAAATATATTTTATTTGGTTATTATTTTTATGTCAATATGAATACAAATTGTCAATTATTTTTATTTATTTTTTCAAAAGTTAGATAAATGGATTGTTTTTTCAAATTATTTTTATAACGGATTAAATAAAAAAAATTAGTAAAATATAAATCATTTAAAACATAGATACCAAATAGTTAGATAGAAATAATTTCAAAAGCAATCAATTAAAATATATACACAAAATATAAATAAGTTCAAAAATATCGTTATATATCAATGTGTTAGGTTAGGTTAGAAAATTAAAAGTTAAATGTAAGAGTTAAAATTATTTTAAAATCAATGTTAGTTCACGTTAAGTTTTTAGGTTAGTTAGAATCTTAAAATCAATATGTTAGTTCATGTAAATTTTTTAAGTTAGTTAGAATTTTAAAATATAAATATAAAAAATAAAATTATTTAGAAATAAGTTTGTTAGGTTAAAAGATAAATATAAATCAATTTGTTAGTTCAAGTTAGAAATTAATTTATTAGCATAAGAGATAAGTACAAATCAATTGGTTAGGTTAAAAGATAAAAGCAAATCAATGTGTTAAATTAAAAGATAAAAGCAAGTATTAAGTATTTTTTTAAAGGGTTGAATATGTGGATAATAGGTGGCGCCACATATGCAAATTTAACCACGGCTCGACACGTAGGCGAAATCAACCAATAAGGTGGGGGTGTTGATTCAGCAGATAAGTATCGAAAATAAGTATCTATTTAAAATAAGCAAGTGTTGTCAAAAAATACAACGATGCTTATTTTTCAAATAAGCATCTAGATGCTGATAAGCAAGCAAATAAGTGTTGCCGAACGGAGGCTTAGTTGTTTATGAATCCCTTTAATTGATCAAATTAATGAGTTGTTTATGTATCTTATTACATTTTGATTTGCAATTCTTTATATAGAACGATATTATCTTAATCTTATTATTTTGTTGGATGTTTCCTTCATGTCCATGTTCTTACTTCTATATATTGTCATGCTATATACTGTGTTAGAAAACCGAGTCAAGTTAATCATAGTATTAGATTTTGTTAGGCACAAACCCTATTTTCTACCGCCAATCACAAAAACAACTCCCTCCCCCAGTGTCCACCATGACTAGCATGGCCTCACAGAAACCCTAAACACGACCCTTCTAGCTGACACTAACCTCGAATTCTCGAGAATTTCAATCCGTCTTGGTCAGAGCAACTCTTACTTATAGAGAGACATCATGTTGTCAACACTTGGTTTCATTGTCAATTCGTTTCGGGAGAAACTAAAGCTCGAAGAGGTTCACATTGTGAAGTCCTATCTCGAGTGCTACAAAAATAATCGTCTTGTCCTAGTATAGATGTGAAATTGTGAGCCATCTTATTGTTGGGTCAATTGTGAATCCCACATGGGAAATTCAAAGAATCAAAGCCAAACATATAAGTTGCTTTGTAACTATGAGAGTGAGAGAGAGGGGGGGGGGGGGGGGGGGGGAGGGAGGGAGGGAGGTATTTCAATAAAGGGTATGGGACCCACTTGGTTATTTTTGGTTAGATAAGTTTGCTTATTTGAAATAAGGTGAGGGTTTTGATTCAGCAGATAAGTATCGAAAATAAGTATCTATTTAAAACAAGCAAGTGTTGTCCAAAAATACAACGATGCTTATTTTTCAGATGGAGCATCTAGATGCTGATATGCAAGCAAATAAGTGTTGCCGAACGAAGCTTTAATTGTTTATGAATCACTTTAATATAAATTAATGAGTTGTTTATGTATCTTATTGCATTTTTATTTGCAATTCTTTATATAGAACAATATTATCTCAATCTTATTATTTTGTTGGATGTTTCCTTCATGTCCATGTTCTTACTTCTATATATTGTCATGCTATATACTGTGTTAGAAAATCGAGTCGAGTTAATCATGGTATTACATTTTGTTGGGCATAAATCCTATTTTCTACTGTCAATCACAAAAACAACTCCCTTCCCCGGTGTCCACCATGACTAGCATGGCCTCACACAAACCCTAAACACGACCCTTCTAGCTGACACTAACCTCCAATTCTCGAGTATTTCAACCCGTCTTAGTCAGAGCAACTCTTACTTATAGAGAGACATCATGTTGTCAACACTTAGTTTCATTGTCAATTCATCTCGGGAGAAACTAAAGCTCGAAGAGGTTCACATTGTGAAGTCCTATCTCGAGTGCTACAAAAAGAATCGCCTTGTCCTAGTATAGATGTGAAATTGTGAGCCATCCTATTGTTGGGTCAATTGTGAACCGGACATGGGAAATTCAAAGAATCAAAGCCAAACATATAAGATGGATGTGTTATTTCTATTATCAATTCATTTAGGATGAAACCCCATTGGGCTTATGTGAAGGGCTCGATGGATGTTTCCCATTAAGCTTGTCTACCCTACAACACATGTTTGAACACATCTTTCCCATGTTGCATGTGCTTGTAGTTCTCATTAGGTTTAGACCCTGATCCAACAAATGTTTTTGTCCCAAACCACGAATATTCTATTGCGATCAAAGGGCCAACTTCAATTACCAAAAGGGTTGCCTCTAATGCTTGATTGAAAAGAAGTGATTGATTGCTAACTCTCTTTTTGAATGTGAACATGCCTTTGAAGAAGACTTTCTTGATTATGTTGTTCAAGGAATGGACTCGTCTTCTTTTTAATGTTTGTTCAAGAATTGCAAACGTAAAAATAGATGAAATTTTGAGAAAATGATATAATGTGGTTGCTCCTTCAAGAAGAAGACCAAATTGAAATTGAACACTAACATTTTACTAACACGTTATCATACTCTATGTGCCTCAACATCGACTCCACCAACAATTATTCTGACCACCACCAACAATAATAGTAATGATTGTTGGTTTTCAGCGTCACTAATAGAAAATAAGTTTTTATCGACGAACAAATCTGTCATTATAAGACAAATATTTCATCATTAAAACTTGTAACGACAAAATATTTGTCGTTTGTTCGTTGCGCGCAATTGCTTCCAACGTTATTGGTTTTAATGACCATGTTCGTCGTTAATTATTAATGATGACATGCGTTCTTGTCGTTTTCGTTAAGCATTCATTGTTAAATATTAACGAAGACATACATGCTCATCATTAAGCGTAAATGATGACATGAATTCTCGTCGTTAAGCATTAACAACGACATGCATTCTCATCGTTAAACATTAACAATGACATGCATGTTCGTCGTTGAAACATTAACGATGATATAATTTCAGTAATTATAAAATCTCAAGTGTTGCACTTATCAATAAGTATTGACATGGAAATCAATCTTAGCATCTCAAAATCAAGCATCTGCATGCCAAAGCCAAATTCAACCCTTCGAATTTCTACATAATGAAATGGCCATACCTTCTAGATCCTTATGGGATATTCTGAATGGTAAATTGTTCAAGTGATATTTCATTTACTGAATGTCTTCCTCAACTTTCCCATAGTAATTCAAAGGAAGAAAAAGGAGAAGTATAGAAGCAATGTAGAAAATTTGTAGAATGCAAACTGTTAGTGCATAAAAACTTGCCTTTATGTCCTAATTGAATGCTCCTCTTGATTTGCCTCTTCACCTTCCGTTATAAGCTTCTTCTTCAACCTAAAATCTGCAAAACAATGGACATAGGTGGCAGGGTCCCCCTAATCCACCTCTGATTCCTAAGTCAAAAGAGCAGTTTGTCAATTGAACGTCGAGGTAAAGGTAAGACTTGCGAGCGAGTTCAGTGAGTATTGAATATGTTTACCGTACATGGCGATCCCATGTATTTATAATGGAGGAAAGGGAGAGAGAAGGTCAAAAATCATATCTCTAGGCCAAGCCGAGATGCCTTAACACTCAAGCAAGAGATATCTTGCTCCTCAAGCCACGCAAAAATTCTACCTTTCCTTTAAGATAGATTCCTCCATCACAATGATAATAAAAGCAGTAATTTAATAAGGAAAATAATAAAGAGGGTTGAGAAAAACTTACAAAAAAATACTTTTTAACTATTTACCCACTCACAAATTCCCCTCTTGAATGTTAGTTGCGTTCGATAGTGTCGCAACTAAGACTCAAGTACTCTAGGACCGATTCAAAGTGGCCATGCAGATTAGTCAACGCCTCAACGGGTCCCCTAGCGCATTCATATATTCTTATAATCGTATATCCATGAGCGATTATCATGGGATCCCTGCTCTCCCTTAAGCATATACAACTGGTGGATTTCAAGATATACTCATTGGAACAAGCAAAACAAAGAAGAGCGAGAACAAAACGTAGAAAAAAGGTTCTTGGCTAGGTTTTTTTTGAAAACAAATAAAAAACAATAAACGAGCTTGTTCCGTTAGCCATTCTCAAACGAGGTTGTTCCCCATCGATGAAGATAGTTCACTCACATGTAATGTATCGAAGCAAAGCAGCCTAGCATGTCTGATAAGAGAAACACCTCTTATAATTTGGGATTAAGCATCTATGACGAGGAAAGAAAACATATAATCGTTGGAGATGATGCTATAAGATATATCTAAAAGCACTAAGTTCTTTGGGGGCAAGATTGTCGTGTTCGGCGGTGATTACAGCTAGGTATTGCCTGTTCGACCTGGCAAAACACAACAAGAGGCTATTGACACTAGCTTGGTCAACTCCTATCTTTGGCCTAGGGTCATCAAATTCAGATTGACTGAGAACAAGCGACCAAAAGGAAGATCCATAGTTTGTTGATTTCTTGCTTCGGTTGGGCAATGACAAATTACAAAGTGAATAACACACCAATATCCAGCTGCCCCCAAATATGACCTCAATAGTTGCTTATAAAGCTGATGAGTACGTATGATAGCCTTACAAATACTGTTTATCCTGAAACGAGGTCGGGTTCTGCTAATATAGATATATTTTCAAAACGAGCAAGTCACACACCGACCAATGCCAGTGTCGACCAATTTAATGAGATACTCATAGCCAAGTTTAGTGGAGTGGCGGTAACATACCACATCCATGATTCTTTAATTAACGATAACTGTAACACATTCCCGACCGAGTATCTAAATTCGTTATGCCCCACTGGAATGAGCCAACACTGACTGATTTCGAAAGCAAATTGTCCGTTCATATTACTGCGCAAATTAGACCCATCTTCTGGACTTTGTAACGGTACAAGGCTGATTTGCAAGAAGTTCTTTTCACAAGGTATATTTGTGAGATCAATGCAGGCTACTACAAAGGCGACCTTGTGTTTCTTCCGAGTATAACTCTAAGACCGCCAACGTCGACGAAATTCCCCTTCCAGCTTCAGAGGAAACAGTTTCCCATCAAGTTGTGCTTCGCCATGACAATCAACATCTCAAGGCTAGACTTTGCATCGTGTTGTATTCTATTAGAGGCAATTGTGCTTCTCGCACGACCAACTTTATGATGGCATCTCAAGAGCGGGCACAACGAAAAATGTGAGGGTATTTGTGCATTCTAAACAACAAGAATATGAGCCATTATAGGTTAGGAATGTTGTTTCATTTAAGGCGTTCAGGCATGCTAGAGTTATATAGTATGAAAAGACATTAAGGGCGAGCTAAGGAGAAAAGGTATTAGGCCTGATCTTTTATATGTATTGTGGTTGATATAAGGCATAGAAATTTAGTATGCTCAATTTATATGATACTACAAGAAGGTGGTTTCGGCCATTGACAGGGCCTTTCTGTCATATAAGTAAATAGTTTGACTAGGTAATCTTGAAGTGAAGCTAAAATAATAAGACTGGCACTAACCTAACCCCTCTTCCTCCTTGTGATTCTTGTGGCTCGAGGGTTTTAATTCATGGATTTTCTTGTGACTGATTTATTCTTTTGCTTTGTGAGAACAACATTGGCAATTTAAATTTAGCGGTTTAATGTTGTAGCTGGTTTGAAATTAACATCCAAATCCTAGGTTTGAGCATTAATAAATTTAGGTTACTGCAACAATAGACAATAAACCTCTATCACTATCACTATGCTGCTTCTTTTCTCTGAAATTATGGTTGGAATTTTAATAATTGCATTGTGCCTTGTGTATTTGTAGGAATGGTACACAAAAGTTGTTGCGTATACTAATAGTTGTTGTTGAGGTTGTTGCATATGGTCTCTCAAGGATGTATGTGTCGGCCTGCTTGGTGTCGGCAATGCATTCTTTATTATCATTCAACTTTGCTTTGCTGGTATCATTTTAATGTGTCTTCGTGAGCTTCTTCAAAAAGGATAAGGTGTTGGCTTTGGGTTTTCACTTTTCATTGCTACTAATATTTGGTAAAGTCTCTTAACACATCTCATCATGATCAAAGTTCATCTTCAGCTTGTGTGGTTATTCTTGTAGCTTCTATTGCAGCCTAAGATCCCGTTTTATGTGTAATATGTTTCAATCGACATCACTTTGGTGATGTCTTACTGACTCTCACCTACTTATCTGAAAGGGGAGCAAACTGTTTAATCACTCATGACATTTATTTCTTCCTTCAACACATGCATTCTCTAAGTGGTTATGCTTTGAAGATGATGGTACATTAAATGGATGAACTTTTCTTCTTGCCTTGGGAAATTCCCTAACCAAATGTGTCTAATTGGGGCAGACGTCCTACTGCTTCACGGGCCGTTAGCCAAAGGTTGAGTAGGTAGGTTTTTTAAATCCATAACTGACATATCCATTTATTATTTTTTTCATGTGAGGCTGTTTCAAATTCTAATGTATATAGTAAGAACTATATTGTGAAAATAATATGTTTTCATGTGACAATCATCATGTTGTTATATACTTAAAAAATAAATTCTTTGTTTTTGCAGTGTTTAGACTTACTTTACTTTGCTCTGCCAACAATTTCCAGTTGTGTACTTCTTTTTGACCATGATTTGAATTTATTTGTAGTTGCAAGATTTGAAACAGCGAGCAGTAGAAAGCACAAATGATTCCTTTTTAAATCTTTGAATATCTGAGAACCAGCCATTGCACGTAGTGATAGTAACGCGCATCCTTTGATGTACATTGTTGTTTCAATTATGGATTTTTTATATTAATATCTTTTCTATTGATTTGATAGTCAGGGTAAAGAGTTGAATTTGAATTACATCTTTTTTTATATGGAACTGTACTGCTAAAGTAGATGCTTATTGCTTTTAACTTTCTGATCATGCAACAATGTTATTTACATAAGTTGACGCTAAATCCTCGAGAAAATCATCTCATATTGCACAAGAGATCATTTCAACCATCCTCTTTACAATTGATGTTGGTTTAATCTGGTACGAGTACCTCTAAAGATTCAATTCTATTAGCAACTTTTAGATGTAGATTTATCGTCAAATATCCCATTTTTTTCCCTCCTTGTGCATATCCTGAACTATTTTCTCACCCTCATCTATCTTGTTCTTGAGATGACCACCTTTGTTACCAATTTTATGTTTATGGGTACTACTGCACTTCAAAAGTACATTAGTAGCTTAAGCGAATAAGCGGGATTAGGACCTCGGGTGTTGGGTCTAGTTCTTCATATACACATGAGCAATTGAGCAAAGAGGTTATGCTAGAGAAGGTAACCTACATGATAGGATGTCAAGCAATAACGTTTATATTATGTCCTCAATTTTTGTAGAACACAATTTATGGAATGTGTACTTGAGTTGCGAATCAATACATTCTAGGATCCCTTCTATGTGATAGGCATATTTTATAGAGGGGTGAATTATTGTATAAATATTTTTTAATTAGGAGTTGTCATTTAGGGATATGCTTGAAGAGAACTATGATGACTTTAGGGTAGTGTGATCGAAACCTTATTGGTGCTTGGATGAGCTATTTTTTCGAATCCCATTTTGAAATGGATGCTTTTTTTTTTATCCTGATTGATTTTTTTAGAATGTGAAAACCTTCAAAGATATCAAAGGTTGTGATGATGCCAAAGGTTGCGAACATACCTAACTAATTTCCCAAATTCTTAATATGTGCTGTATTGGTTATGTTTTTTATATTTGCACTTTGCTCGAGTTTTACTGACATTTGTTTAGAAGACAAGGGTTTAAGAACTTCAACAAATCTGCAAGGAAACTGATTAAATGAATTCAGAAGATAGATGGTGAGAATTATCTAGAGTTGAGCATGTCTTAATATTTGATTTATCAAGATGGTAATTTTGCTTACCATTTGAGATTATGAGTTTTGCCTTTTTTTTGGGTTTTCAGACTCTATGCAGTATGTACATCATAATCAACGTTTTATTTTGGGATTATACTTTCAACGTTGGGAGTTTCACTTTAGCGTTTAATTCGTGCACCCCGCCTTCTATCTGCTTTACATGATGCTTTTATTTGTATTGCATTTGTTATGCGGGCGTGAACTTATGGTTGTTTTGTAAATCTTCCATAGAACAAAACTTAGATTAATTTTCAATTGAAAAGAAAAACCCAAAAACACCCGCGCGCGGCCCTCCACTTGGGGTGGGGGGTGGGGGGGAAGTAGGCAATTGCAAGTGGGCTAAATTTGTAAAAATTTTACTTTCTACCTCTAAATCTCCTTTATTACAAATTTTACCTAAAATTTTATAATTAACCTTAAGTCAAAAACTTCTTAAAATATAATTAACTTCATTAGAAAAAAAATATTACTTTATAAAAAAAATTACCATTACAATTGTCTCTTATAAGTCGGTCGATCCATGTTAACTTGAATTTACCCTCTCAAAATATCTCTACTTATGATTAAAATTCAAGAATGACATTGATACTTGAACATAAAGCTTAAAAAATGTTTAATTATAATTTTATTTAAAATCAATATTGATAATACAGCAAAACAATAAACCCAATAACACAAATTAAATTTTTATTTATCATAATATAAGAAGAATGTTTTTTTTAGGAAATTAATTCTCTGTTAACTCGTGCAGCTTCCCATCAATCTTTTTGCTTGTCCTTAACTTGCATGTTTGGTCACAATCTTGTACACAATTGGTCAACAACTTTTCCTCAGTAGAATCTATTACAAATCACAAATGCAATTTATTATATAATTATAGATTGCAATATATAAATAATTAAAAATTAATATATAACTAATTTTGAAAAGTAAAAATACTTAATCCTCCATGTAAAATATAGTGCAATGTTGGTAAAACCAATTCTTAAAAACAACCAATGAATATATATACCTTTGTTTTTTGAGATATCGACACCGATGGAGCAATTTGAAATGACACAACCTGTGGTACATAAAGAATACTTATCCATTTCTTCGACATTAAGAGGAAAGTTTTTTTGACAGTCGGTATAACAAGGAACAAGGCAAAATGGATTTCCTGCACATTTTAGTCCGCAAACCAGTGTACATTTTACAATTCCAAACCAACTTGCACTTGAAGAAACAAGAATCATTGAGAGAACAAAGAAATATACAACAATTGCCTTCATTTTAATTGTGGATTTTGTGCAATTTGGTTTACCTTGAATGTGTTGAAATTTTTTGCTTTACAATAGTATTTGCAAAGAAGGGTTATATATAATATTGTCATGGTAAGAAATTAATTGTAAAAATATTGGCATTTATTGGTATGCTAAAATTAGCAAATATATTTCTTTGTTTAGAAATACAATTTTTGATTTTATTCTTTTATTATTTCGATGTGGTGCCTTGTATGTAATGATATAATTTGATATTAGCTTAAATGCTTGTTTGTTATTTTATTAGGATGCTCTGCATAAGTGTATTGTATGTAAAAGCATAATATTATAAATTCTATTTCTTAATGATTGTTTTTATATATGGTAATTGTTTAAATTTTAGGTTTAAATTTACCCCCAAATAGGAAGATAATATTAACTTTAGATTCGGTATATGATTGTTTATTTTATTATTTTGAAGTAGTGTGTGTATTGCATGTAAAGTTATAATTCTATATTAGGTTAAATGTTAGTTTAAGAAATTCGTTTTATTTGTTGAGTGTGGTGGATTGTATGTAATTGAATAAGGGCCCGGTTCAGGTGTGAATGGACGCCTATGTGCGAAATAAGAAAGAACCCATTGGACGGAGAAAAATCAAAGGCGTTTATCACTTCACTTAAAAGGGGGAAAAATGGCACAAGTGAATTTATGGCGAATTATTCGCGTATTTTTTAAAAAAACAGAAAGTGGAGGTGTGCCTAGATTGTTCATGAACACTGTAACTTTGTTCATCATCACTGTGATTTTGTTCATCAACAATGTGATTTTTTTCATCAATAAACTATTGTTTATGCATACAAAATCAATTGTTTGTACATTAAAAATGGACGAATGTATAACGAAATTGTATGCATTAATTTATGTGTGTGTATCATAATTAGTCGTATGTAAAACAAAACTAATTGTTTTGATGTCAATGTTGGTATTGTGTTGTTTGACTCATTTGGATTTGTCATTGCTACTGTTGTGAAACGTCTGGCTACTTCTTGGGCTCCGAACATAGGTAAGGCACAAGCACTCCTCTTCAGTTTGTAGATGGCTCGTTCTCTATGCACACAACATATTATATATATATGAATGTCGAAGTCGGCAATTGAAAGTGGGCCAAATTTGGTAAACAATTCAATTTTTTCGGTTAAATCTCTTTTATTACAAATTTTATATAAATTTTATTAATTAACCTTAAGTCAAGCAATTCTTAAAATATAATTAACTTAATTAGAAAACAAATGTTACTTTTTAAAAAAAAAATTACATTACCATTGTCTCTTATACGTGGGTCGGGCCATGTTTACTTAAATTTACCCTCTCAAAAGATCTCTATTTATGATCAAAATTCAAGAATGACATTTATACTTGAACATGAAGTTTAAATAAATGTTTAATTATCATTTTATTTAAAATCAATATTGCAAATAAAACAAAACAATATATCGAATAACACAAATTAAATTTTAATTTATCGTAATATAACAAGAATGAGTTTTTAGGAAATTAATTCCCTGTTAACACATGCAGCTTCACATCAATCTTGTTGCTTGTCCTTAACTTGTGTGTTTGGTCACAATCTTGTACATAATTTGTCACTAATTTTGAAAATTAAAAACACTTAAACCTCCATCTAAAATATAGTTCAATGATGGTAAAACGAATTCTTAAAAACTACCAATGAGTATATATATATATATATATATATATATATATATATATATATATATATCTTTGTTTTTTGGAGATATCGACACCGATGGAGCAATTTGAAATGACACAAGTTGTGGTACATAAAGAGTACTTATTCATTTCTTCGACATTAAGAGGATTTTTTTTGACATTTGGTATAGCAAGGAAGAAGGCAAAATCGATTTCCTCCACATTATAGTCCGCAAACTAGTGTACACTTTAAAATTCCAAACCAACTTACACTTGAAGGAACAAGAATCATTCAAAGAACAAAGAAATACACAATAATTGCCTTCATTTTAATTGCCTACTTTGTGCAATTTGGTTTACCTTGAATGTGTTGGAATTTTTTGCTTTACAATAGTGTTTGCGAAGAAGGATTATATATGGTATTGTCAGGGTAAGAAAATAATTGTAAAAATATTTTCATTTATTGGTATGCTAAAATTAGTAAAATATAATTTCTTTGTTTAGAAATATTAATTCTATTAGCTTAAATGGTAATTTTTTATTTTATTTTTTTATTATTTCAATGTGGTGCTTCGAATGTAATGATATAATTTGATATTAGCTTAAAGGCTTGTTTGTTATTTTATTAGGAAGTTGAGCATAAATGTATTGTATGTAAGGGAAAAATATTAACTTTATATTCGGTTTTTTTATTATTATTTTGAAGTAGTGTATTGCATGTAAAGTTATAATTCTATATTAGGTTAAATGTTTGTTTAAGAAATTCGTTTTATTTGTTGAGTGTGGTGGATTGTATGTAATTGAATAAGGGCCCGGTTCAGGTGCGAATGGACGCCTATGTGCGAAATAAGAAAGAACAAGAGCCATTGGACGGAGAAAAATCAAAGGCGTTTATCACTTCACTTAAAAGGGGGAAAATGGCACAAGTGAATTTATGGTGAGTTATTCGCGTATTTTTTAAAAAACAGAAAGTGGAGGCGTGCCTAGATTGTTCATGAACATTGTGACTTTGTTCATCAACACTGTGATTTTGTTCAACAACAATGTGATTTTTTTCCATGAATAAACTATTGTTTATGCATACAAAATCAATTGTTTGTACATTAAAAATGGACGAATGTATAACGAAATTGTATGCATTAATTATGTGTGTGTATCATAATTAGTCGTATGTAAAACAAAACTAATTGTTTTGATGTCATTGTTGGTATTGTGTTGTTTGACTCATTTGGATTTGTCATTGCTACTGTTGTGAAACGTGTGGCTACTTCTTGGGCTCCGAACAAAGGTAAGATACAAGCACTCCTCTTCAGTTTGTAGATGCCTCGTTCTCTATGCACACAACATATTATATATATATATATGAATGTCGAAGTCGACAATTGAAAGTGAGCCAAATTTGGTAAAAAATTCAATTTCTTCCGTTAAATCTCTTTTATTACAAATTTTATATAAATTTTATTAATTAACCTTAAGTCAAGAAATTCTTAAAATATAATTAACTTAATTAGAAAACAAATGTTACTTTTTTTAAAAAAAATACATTACCATTGTCTCTTATATGTCGGTCGGGCCATGTTTACTTAAATTTACCCTCTCAAAAGATCTCTATTTATGATCAAAATTCAAGAATGACATTTATACTTGAACATGAAGTTTAAATAAATGTTTAATTATCATTTTATTTAAAATCAATATTGCAAATACAACAAAACAATATATCGAATAACACAAATTAAATTTTAATTTATCGTAATATAACAAGAATGAGTTTTTAGGAAATTAATTCCCTGTTAACTCATGCAGCTTCACATCAATCTTGTTGCTTGTCCTTAACTTGTGTGTTTGGTCACAATCTTGTACACAATTGGTCAGTAATTTTGAAAATTAAAAACACTTAAACCTCCATCTAAAATATAGTTCAATGATGGTAAAATGAATTCTTAAAAACTACCAATGAATATATATATCTTTGTTTTTTGAGATATCGACACCGATGGAGCAATTTGAAATGACACAAGTTGTGGTAGATAAAGAGTACTTATCCATTTCTCCGACATTAAGAGGAATTTTTTATTGACATTCGGTATAGCAATGAAGAAGGCAAAATCGATTTCCTCCACAATATAGAACGCAAACTAGTGTACATTTTAAAATTCCAAACCAACTTACACTTGAAGGAACAAGAATCATTCAAAGAACAAAGAAATACACAATAATTGCCTTCATTTTAATTGCCTACTTACTTTGTGAAATTTGGTTTACCTTGAATGTGTTGGAATTTTTTACTTTACAATAGTGTTTGCGAAGAAGGATTATATATGGTATTGTCAGGGTAAGAAAATAATTGTAAAAATATTTTCATTTATTGGTATGCTAAAATTAGTAAAATATAATTTCTTTGTTTAGAAATATTAATTCTATTAGCTTAAATGGTAATTTTTTATTTTATTTTCTTATTATTTCAATGTGGTGCTTCATATGTAATGATATAATTTGATATTAGCTTAAAGGCTTGTTTGTTATTTTATTAGGAAGTTGAGCATAAATGTATTGTATGTAAGGGAAAAATATTAACTTTATATTCGGTTTTTTTATTATTATTTTGAAGTAGTGTGTATTGCATGTAAAGTTATAATTCTATATTAGGTTAAATGTTTGTTTAAGAAATTCGTTTTATTTGTTTGAGTGTGGTGCATCGTATGTAATTGAATAAGGGTCCGGTTCAGATGTGAATGGGCGCCTAGGTGCGAAATAAGAAAGAACAAAAAGTCGCTGGATGGAGAAAAATCAAAGCCAATGATCATTTCACTTAAAAAGGGGAAAAACGGCACAAGCAACGCGTATTTTTTAAAAACGGAAACAGGATGCGTACCTTGATTGTACATCAACACTGTGACTTTGTTCATCAACATTGTGATTTTGTTCATCAATAAACTATTGTTTATGCATCAAAAATCTATTGTTTGTAAATAAAAAATGGACGAATGTGTATTGAAATTGTATGCATTAATATATGTGTTTGCATCATAATTAGTCGTATGTAAAGCAAAACTAATTGGTTTGATGTCATTCTTGGTATTGTCTTGTTTGACTCGTTTGGATTGTCATTGTTGCTGCTGTGAAACGTGCAACTACTTCATTATAACTAAGGCACAAGCACTCCTCTTCTATTTGCAGATGGCTCGTTCTCTAAGCACAAAACATATTTCGTGTGTGTGTGTGAATGCCGAAGTCGGCAATTGAAAGTGGCCAAATTTGGTAAAAATTTCACTTTCTACCTTTAAATCTCCTTTATTACAAGCGTTACCTAAAACTTTATTAATTAACCTGAAGTCAAAAACTTCTTAAATTATAATTAACTTAATTAGAAAACAAATGTTATTTTTTTTAAAAATGTACCATTGCAATGATCTCTTATAAGTCGGTCGGGCCATGTTAACTTGAATTTACCCTATCAAAAGATCTCTACTTATGATCAAAATTCAAGAATGACATTGATACTTGAACTTGAAGCTTAAAAAATGTTTAATTATAAATTTATTTAAAATCAATATTGATAATATAGCAAAACAATAAATCCAATAACACAAATTAAATTTATGTTTATCATAATATAAGAAGAATGGGATTTTTAGGAAATTAATTCCCTGTTAACTCGTGCTGCTTCCCATCAATCTTTTTGCTTGTCCTTAACTTGCATGTTTTGTCACAATCTTGTACACACTTGGTCAACAACTTTTCCTCAGTAGAATCTATTACAAATCACAAACGCAATTTATTATATAATTATAGACTGCAATATAGAAATAATTAAAAATTAATATATAACTAATTTTGAAAAGTAAAAACACTTAATCCTCCATGTAAAATATAGTGCAATGATGGTAAAACCAATTCTTAAAAACAACCAATGAATATATATATACCTTTGTTTTTTGAGATATCGACACCGATGGGGCAATTTGAAATGACACAACCTGTGGTACATAAAGAATACTTATCCATTTCTTCGACATTAAGAGGAAAGTTTTTTTGACAGTCGGTATAACAAGGAACAAGGCAAAATGGATTTCCTGCACATTTGAGTCCGCAAACTAGTGTACATTTTACAATTCCAAACCAACTTGCACTTGAAGGAACAAGAATCATTGAGAGAACAAAGAAATATACAACAATTGCCTTCATTTTAATTGTGTACTTTGTGCAATTTGGTTTACCTTGAATGTGTTGAATTTTTTTGCTTTACAATAGTATTTGCAAAGAAGGGTTATATATAATATTGTCATGCTAAGAAATTAATTGTAAAAATATTGTCATTTATTGGTATGCTAAAATTAGTAAATATATTTCTTTGTTTAGAAATACAATTTTTGATTTTATTCTTTTATTATTTCGATGTGGTGCCTTGTATGTAATGATATAATTTGATATTAGCTTAAATGCTTGTTTTTTATTTTATTAGGATGCTCTGCATAAGTGTATTGTATGTAAATGCATAATATTATAAATTCTATTTCTTAATTATTGTTTTTATATATGGTAATTGTTTAAATTTTAGGTTTAAATTTACCCCCAAATAGGAAGATAATATTAACTTTAGATTCGGTATATGATTGTTTATTTTATTATTTTGAAGTAGTGTGTGTATTGCATGTAAAGTTATAATTCTATATTAGGTTAAATTTTAGTTTAAGAAATTCGTTTTATTTGTTGTGTGTGGTGGATTGTATGTAATTGAATAAGGGCCCGGTTCAGGTGCGAATGGACGCCTATGTGCGAAATAAGAAAGAACAAGAGCCATTGGACGGAGAAAAATCAAAGGCGTTTATCACTTCACTTAAAAGGGGGGAAAATGGCACAAGTGAATTTATGGCGAATTATTCGCGTATTTTTTTAAAAAACAGAAAGTGGAGGCGTGCCTAGATTGTTCATGAACACTGTGACTCTGTTCATCAACACTGTGATTTTGTTCATCAACAATGTGATTTTATTCATCAATAAACTATTGTTTATGCATACAAAAACAATTGTTTGTACATTAAAAATGGACGAATGTATAACGAAATTGTATGCATTAATTTATGTGTGTGTATCATAATTAATCGTATGTAAAACAAAACTAATTGTTTTGATGTCAGTGTTGGTATTGTGTTGTTTGACTCATTTGGATTTGTCATTGCTACTGTTGTGAAATGTGTTCCTACTTCTTGGGCTCCGAACATAGGTAAGGCACAAGCACTCCTCATCAGTTTGTAGATGGCTCGTTCTCTATGCACACAACATATTATATATATATATATGAATGTCGAAGTCGGCAATTGAAAGTGGGCCAAATTTGGTAAAAAATTCAATTTCTTCCGTTAAATCTCTTTTATTACAAATTTTATATAAATTTTATTAATTAACCTTAAGTCAAGAAATTCTTAAAATATAATTAACTTAATTAGAAAATAAATGTTACTTTTTTTAAAAAAAATTACATTACCATTGTCTCTTATACGTCGGTCGGGCCATGTTTACTTAAATTTACCCTCTCAAAAGATCTCTATTTATGATCAAAATTCAAGAATGACATTTATACTTGAACATGAAGTTTAAATAAATGTTTAATTATCATTTTATTTAAAATCAATATTGCAAATACAACAAAACAATATATCGAAGAACACAAATTAAATTTTAATTTATCGTAATATGAAAAGAATTAGTTTTTAGGAAATTGATTCCCTGTTAACTCATGCAGCTTCACATCAATCTTGTTGCTTGTCCTTAACTTGTGTGTTTGGTCACAATCTTGTACACAATTGGTCACTAATTTTGAAAATTAAAAACACTTAAACCTCCATCTAAAATATAGTTCAATGATGGTAAAACGAATTCTTAAAAACTACCAATGAATATATATATATATATATATCTTTGTTTTTTGAGATATCGACACCGATGGAGCAATTTGAAATGACACAACCTGTGGTACATAAAGAGTACTTATCCATTTCTCCGACATTAAGAGGAATTTTTTTTTGACATTTGGTATAGCAAGGAAGAAGGCATAATCGATTTCCTCCACATTATACTCCGCAAACTAGTGTACATTTTAAAATTCCAAACCAACTTACACTTGAAGGAACAAGAATCATTCAAAGAACAAACAAATACACAATAATTGCCTTCATTTTAATTGTCTACTTTGTGCAATTTGGTTTACCTTGAATGTGTTGGAATTTTTGCTTTACAATAGTGTTTGCGAAGAAGGATTATATATTGTAATACTCGGGTTCGTTTTTCCTTGGATCGAGAACATGAAATTCTTGAATGCCAAGCAATCTGGTTTTCTTAACCCGCAAGCAACCCGAATTAAAAGTATATGGGTATTTCTATCAAAGGAAGCCTAATCCTACCCTCAACCAATTTTCCGCCGTTCAAAGATTGATATGATCATATCTTCTTTGTTATGATCGTTTAAACCAATCGTAACCAATTTGATCAAATTCTTATCTTTTAACCTCCATGATATCGTAACCAATTTGATCAAATTCTTATCTTTTAACCTCTATGATATCTTTAATTTGTTCTAACCTTAAATACCAAAACTCGTCCCCTCGGCTTCACGTCTTCGAGCTTTCGTCCTCCTCTTTCAAACTCCGACCTCGTCGACTCGTCGTCCTTCTTCTCCGGCGGTCAAACTCAAGACGCGAGTACACCGTCACGCCATCGCAGAGAGGTTCCGTTCAATAGAGTCGTGCACCGCCGTTGTCGTTTCCTCCGTGCTTTACTTAGCCATCTTTGCCGGCGTTTCCGGGTTCTTAGCTTCCTCGTGTTTTGTTAAATCGCGCAAGGGAACACATTCTTTTTTAGGTAAGTCGTTTTTCGACTTGCTCGGTTCTTCTCTATCCTGTTAGATTGCGTACCGTTATTATAGGGCGGGTTTTGGGAACTAGTCCCAAATACCTTTTAAATGGTTTTGAACTTCTCGAATTGTTGTGTGCGTAAAATGGTTTGGAATGTATTTTATCGGAAAGATATTTTTGGAACGTTTTCCCTATGTTGGTACCGTTTCCGACACGGCCCATCGTAGCTGGCGTGGAGGAAGGGTTGGCTATGTATGACCCGTGTGACAGGAAAATCGTGCCCCTTCAAAACGAAAATGAATATCTATGTGTTTTGGCAAGTGCTCCAGTGGAGGCTTAGCCGGGGTTAGAAGGGAGATTGTGAAGTGGAGTGAGAGGGCCTGCCTCTGCACTCGGCGCGGTGATGAGCGCCTTGGGAGTCGGATTGTGAAAAAGGAGGAATTGCATTGTTATGAGGTTGTGATTGTAAATGTGTATGTGGCTATGTGTGACTGATTATAAGTAATTTAGGTATTGGCCTTTAGAGTTATGATTGCGTTTGTGGATTTGTATTCTGACTTTAGAAATGCTTTCAAAACGTTTTGCAATTTCCGTATTCTCTCTAGCTTGGTAGATTAGACGCTGACCCTTCGGGGAATATTTTTTTTAGTTCCAGGTATGAACCAGGGAGCCGTGCAGGAACCGAGGCCAGATGGCGGGCCGGAGCGGTAAAGAGCGCGTGTCATAGTGGGTTGGGTTTGACGCTAGTTTATTTATGTTAGTTAGGATATGGATTTTATTATTATTAAGATGGAGTTAGTATTATGTTTTACTTATTATTATTATTTTGTTTGATGAGTTCAGTATTAGTAAGTGTTGTGTCGGATTTGAGTTTATATTTTTCGGGAATTCATGCATAACTACATTTTCTATATTTTATTAAAAGAAAGGTTGGATGTTTTTATTTTGTTTTTCTCGTCGTGCCCTGTTGCAAGATCCTAAAGTATAGTTGTCAACCTATTTAATAGTACCTAGTAAGGTCTATTCCTTAGTAGCGCCCGTCGGAAGTCGGGGTGTTACAAATTGGTATCAGAGCCAGGTTGACAACAGGGCACATGGAACTGACCAACAAGGAGTACCCGAGGTCCAACTTAAAACCAAAACCGGCCGGTGTTTTCAAAATGTTTTACTGGGGTAGGCATGTTGCATATAGGAGGAGGAGTGCCACCAGCAGGACTGGCCCCAGAGGTGAACGCTGCAATCCAGCTGTTATTGCAGACTTTGATGGGTGCGGGGGTTGCACCTAATTTGAACACAGTTGCGGGGCAACAAGGGGCTGAGAGGAGGGCACCAGGACCAGACTCTGTTTTGGCTGCCCAGCTAGGAGCAATGCCAGATCCGCGAGGACCAGTGATAGCTGATCATGTGGTCGAACCAAGGAGACAGTATCGCGAGCCTCAGCCTGACAAGTGGCTCGCGGAGTTTAGGAAGACTGGGGTGCCGAATTTTGCTGGAGCTCAGGGTTCTGACGTAGAGCAGTGGTTGAGGAGGGTGAAATCTGCGTTGGACTCCATTAAGGCACCGGAAGAAAGGAAGATGTCCTTAGTACAGAGTCTGCTACAGGAGAGTGCTTTTGACTGGTGGGAGTTGTGTAGGGACCATCGGAATGAAGTGACTTTTGAAGAATTTGAGAGGAGGATTCGAGACCAGTATTGTCCTCCGGTGGTGAGGGCGGCTCGGGAGGCTGCTTTTCGGGATGCTGGACCCGAAAATATCATAGTATCTGAGACTATTCTGAAGTTTCAGCAAGAGTTGCCAGCGGTGCCAAATGCTGCCCCTACTGAAGAGTTGAAGATTGCGACCTTCCTGAAAAGGTTGCAGCCGCATTTACGTGCCTATGTGTCTGGTCTCTGACTCGCGACGTTGGGAGAGGTTCAACAGTCTGCTTTGGCGTATGCTATGGCCACTTTGAGCCCGGAACAGGTGGATGCTCAGGTAGGAGGGGGTAAGAGACAGAAAATGGAAACTGCAGCGACTTCTAAGGGTGACGATCAGTCTGGACAGTACCCGTAGAGTAGACTAGAGTTCCAACCATCGGGACGCCAAGAACGATCACAGCAGAGTCGGGCTGCCGGGAATCAAAGACAGTGCTACAACTGTGGAAGTGCTGAGCACTTGAGGAACCACTGTCCTAGTCCAGTGAAGGATTGCTTTACATGTGGGAAGCCCGGACATCTTCAAAGGTTCTGTACGATTAGCGCGCCTTCGCAGGGATCGGTACCGGGGATGGGAAATCGAGGAGTCCATCATCGTCCACCAGCACGGCAGACACCAGATCAGAGTGTGGGTCGGAGTGCGGGAGCCAGTAACACAGGAATAGCTCCACCGAGAGTGTTTGGAATGAAAGGAATGGAAGAACATGAGGTTATCGCTCCTCCTGACGATCTACCTTGAGCATTTTAGTCGACAGTTGTTAGTTATAGTTTAGTACCTTAGTTTCTTTGACAGGACGCAAAGACCTTTACATGTTCTCTAAGTTTGTCTGGCTGTTTTGAATCGGGATTTTGTTTCTTTGTTTACGACTGTTTGTTTTATTGATTGTTGCTCGGATAATTGTTTTGTTTGGACGTTGTTCATGAAAACGGGATTGTTTTTGTTTGTTTATTATGGCCTTAATTTTATACCCTAGTTTCGTAAGATGTTTTAAGAACAGCGGTTCGGGGACAAACCGTTTTCTTAGAGGGAGGTATTTGTAGAACCTCACGAGAAGTCTAGAAATCTTTTAAGTATTACCCTTTTTCTTTAGTGTCGTTCAATCCTATGTTTCGGGACGAAACTTTCTTTAAGGGGGATAGTATGTAATACTCGGGTTCGTTTTTCCTTGGATCGAAAACATGAAATTTTTGAATGCCAAGCAATCTGGTTTTCTTAACCCGCAAGCAACCTGAATTAAAAGTATATGGGTATTTCTATCAAAGGAAGCCTAATCCTACCCTCAACCAATTTTCCGTCGTTCAAAGATTAATATGATCATATCTTCTTTGTTATGATCGTTTAAACCAATCGTAACCAATTTGATCAAATTCTTATCTTTTAACCTCCATGATATCGTAACCAATTTGATCAAATTCTTATCTTTTAACCTCCATGATATCTTTAATTTGTTCTAACCTTAAATACCAAAACTCATCCCCTCGGCTTCACGTCTTCGAGCTTTCGTCCTGCTCTTTCAAACTCCGACCTCGTCGACTCGTCGTCCTTCTTCTCCGGCGGTCAAACTCAAGACGCGAGTACACCGTCACGCCATCGCAGAGAGGTTCCGTTCAATAGAGTCGTGCACCGTCGTTGTCGTTTCTTCCGTGCTTTACTTAGCCATCTTTGCCGGCGTTTCCGGGTTCTTAGCTTCCTCGTGTTTTGCTAAATCGCGCAAGGGAACACATTCTTTTTGAGGTAAGTCGTTTTTCGACTTGCTCGGTTCTTCTCTATCCTGTTAGATTGCGTACCGTTATTGTAGGGCGGGTTTTGGGAACTAGTCCCGAATACCTTTTAAATGGTTTTGAACTTCTCGAATTGTTGTGTGCGTAAAATGGTTTGGAATGTATTTTATCGGAAAGATATTTTTGGAACGTTTTCCCTGTGTTGGTACCGTTTCCGACACGGCCCATCGTAGCTGGCGTGGAGGAAGGGTTGGCTATGTATGACCCGTGTGACAGGAAAATCGTGCCCCTTCAAAACGAAAATGAATATCTATGTGTTTTGGCAAGTTCTCCAGTGGAGGCTTAGCCGGGGTTAGAAGGGAGATTGTGAAGTGGAGTGAGAGGGCCTGCCTCTGCACTCGGCGCGGTGATGAGCGCCTTGGGAGTCGGATTGTGAAAAAGGAGGAATTGCATTGTTATGAGGTTGTGATTGTAAATGTGTATGTGGCTATGTGTGACTGATTATAACTAATTTAGGTATTGGCCTTTAGAGTTATGATTGCGTTTGTGGATTTGTATGCTGACTTTAGAAATGCTTTCAAAACGTTTTGCAATTTCCGTATTCTCTCTAGCTTGGTAGATTAGACGCTGACCCTTCGGGGAATATTTTTTTTAGTTCCAGGTATGAACCAGGGAGCCGTGCAGGAACCGAGGCCAGATGGCGGGCCGGAGCGGTAAAGAGCGCGTGTCATAGTGGGTTGGGTTTGACGCTAGTTTATTTATGTTAGTTAGGATATGGATTTTATTATTATTAAGATGGAGTTAGTATTATGTTTTACTTATTATTATTATTTTGTTTGATGAGTTCAGTATTAGTAAGTGTTGTGTCGGATTTGAGTTTATATTTTTCGGGAATTCATGCATAACTACATTTTCTATATTTTATTAAAAGAATGGATGGATGTTTTTATTTTGTTTTCTCGTCGTGCCCGCGTTGCAAGATCCTAAAGTGTAGTTGTCAACCTATTTAATAGTACCTAGTAAGGTCTATTCCTTAGTAGCGCCCCGTCGGAAGTCGGGGTGTTACATATATGGTATTGTCAGGGTAAGAAAATAATTGTCAAAATATTTTCATTTATTGGTATGCTAAACCTCCATCAATCTTGTTGCTTGTCCTTAACTTGTGTGTTTGGTCACAATCTTGTACACAATTGGTCAGTAATTTTGAAAATTAAAAACACTTAAACCTCCATCTAAAATACAGTTCAATGATGGTAAAACGAATTCTTAAAAACTACCAATGAATATATTTATATATATATATATATGTGTATATATATATATATAGGTTTTGGTTCAAGTGAAACTCACCCTTGTGGTGAGACCTTTGGCTTAAAGTGTGGACTAATCTCAACCATTAGATTTACATCATCACTATATAATGGACGGTCAAGAATTTTTTATTTTTTGATTTTTTTTTGATTTTTTTGATTTTTTTGATTTTTTTGATTTTTTTGATTTTTTTGATTTTTTTGATTTTTTTGATTTTTTTTGATTTTTTTGATTTTTTTGATTTTTTTGATTTTTTTGATTTTTTTGATTTTTTTGATTTTTTTGATTTTTTTGATTTTTTTGATTTTTTTGATTTTTTTGATTTTTTTGATTTTTTTGATTTTTTTTTTATTTTTTTTCGAAATTTTTTTCATATTTTTTATATTATATTCTTTGTTAAAAAAAGTTTTAAAAATATTAAATATGATAGTTCAATTTTTATATACTACGAGTTCATTTTTATATACTAGAAGTTCAATTTTTTTATGTTAGGAGTTCAATTTTTCAATATTGTATGAGTTCAATTTTATATTCTACGAGTTCATTTTTTATCTATGATAAGTTCAATTTTTATGTGCTTTGAGTTCATTTTTCAAATAATTCGATTTTTGCAAAACTAAAAAAATAAAAAAAATAAAGAAAATAAAAAAAATAAAAAATAAAAAATTTTGAAAAAAAGCTTTAAAAACGATAAATATGACAGTTCAATTTTTGTATACTATGAGTTCATTTTTATACACTAGAAGTTCACCTTTTTATGTTAGGTGTTCAATTTTCAATATTGTGTGAGTTCAATTTATATTCTACGAGTTCATTTTTTTATCTATGATAAGTTCAATTTTTATGTGCTTTGAGTTCATTTTTAAAATAATTCGATTTTCACAAAACTAAAAAATAGCAAAAAAATAAAAAAAAATAAAAAAAAAATAAAAAAATAAAAAAAAATTGATTTTTTTTGAAAAAAGGCTTTAAAAATGTTAAATATGACAATTCAATTTTTATATACTACGAGTTCATTTTTATACAGTAGAAGTTCAATTTTTTTATGTTAGGAGTTCAATTTTCAATATTTTCTACGAGTTCATTTTTTATCTATGATAAGTTCAATTTTTATGTTCTTTGAGTTCATTTTTAAAATAATTCAATTTTCGCAAAACTAAAAAAATAAAAAAATAAAAAAAATAAGAAATAAAAATAACATTTTTGAAAAAAGGGTTTTAAAACGTTAAATATGACAGTTCAATTTTTATATACCACGAGTTCATTTTTATACACTAGAAGTTCAATTTTTTTATATTAGGAGTTCAATTTTCAATATTGTATGAGTTCAATTTTTATATTCTACAAGTTCATTTTTTATCTATGATAAGTTCAATTTTTATGTGCTTTGAGTTCATTTTTAAAATAATTCGATTTTCGCAAAACTAAAAAAAATAGCAAAAAAAATAAAAAAAAAAATAAAAAAATAAAAATTTAAAATAATAAAAAAATAAAAAAATTTGAAAAAATCTTGATCATTGAATACATAATAGAGGGGTAAATCCAATGGTTGAGATTAGTCCTCATTTTAAGCCTTGGATGTACCACAAGGGTGGTCCTCACTTGAACCATGCCCTATATATATATATATATATATATATATATATATATATATATATATATATATATCTTTGTTTTTTGAGATATCGACACCGATGGAGCAATTTGAAATGACACAAGTTGTGGTACATAAAGAGTACTTATCCATTTCTCCGACATTAAGAGGATTTTTTTTTGACATTTGGTATAGCAAGGAAGAAGGCAAAATCGATTTCCTCCACATTATAGTCCGCAAACTAGTGTACATTTTAAAATTCCAAACCAACTTACACTTGAAGGAACAAGAATCATTCAAAGAACAAAGAAATACACAATAATTGCCTTCATTTTAATTGCCTACTTTGTGCAATTTGGTTTACCTTGAATGTGTTGGAATTTTTTGCTTTACAATAGTGTTTGCGAAGAAGGATTATATATGGTATTGTCAGGGTAAGAAAATAATTGTAAAATTATTTTCATTTATTGGTATGCTAAAATTAGTAAAATATAATTTCTTTGTTTAGAAATATTAATTCTATTAGCTTAAATGGTAATTTTTTATTTTATTTTATTATTATTTCAATGTGGTGCTTCGTATGTAATGATATAATTTGATATTAGCTTAAAGGCTTGTTTGTTATTTTATTAGGAAGTTGAGCATAAATGTATTGTATGTAAGGGAAAAATATTAACTTTATATTCAGTTTTTTTATTATTATTTTGAAGTAGTGTGTATTGCATGTAAAGTTATAAATATTAGGTTAAATGTTTGTTTAAGAAATTCGTTTTTTTTGTTGAGTGTGGTGGATTGTATGTAATTGAATAAGGGCCCGGTTCAGGTGCGAATGGACGCCTATGTGCGAAATAAGAAAGAACAAGAATCATTGGACGGAGAAAAATCAAAGGCGTTTATCACTTCACTTAAAAGGGGGAAAATGGCACAAGTGAATTTATGGCGAATTATTCGCGTATTTTTTTAAAAAACAGAAAGTGGAGGCGTGCCTAGATTGTTCATGAACATTGTGACTCTGTTCATCAACACTGTGATTTTGTTCATCAACAATGTGATTTTTTTCATGAATAAACTATTGTTTATGCATACAAAATCAATTGTTTGTACATTAAAAATGGACGAATGTATAACGAAATTGTATGCATTAATTTATGTGTGTGTATCATAATTAGTCGTATGTAAAACAAAATTAATTGTTTTGATGTCAGTGTTGGTATTGTGTTGTTTGACTCATTTGGATTTGTCATTGCTACTGTTGTGAAACGTGTGGCTACTTCTTGGGCTCCGAACAAAGGTAAGACACAAGCACTCCTCTTCAGTTTGTAGATGCCTCGTTCTCTATGCACACAACATATTATATATATATGAATGTCGAAGTCGGCAATTGAAAGTGGGCCAAATTTGGTAAAAAATTCAATTTCTTCCGTTAAATCTCTTTTATTACAAATTTTATATAAATTTTATTAATTAACCTTAAGTCAAGAAATTCTTAAAATATAATTAACTTAATTAGAAAACAAATGTTACATTTTTTAAAAAAAATACATTACCATAGTCTCTTATACGTCGGTCGGGCCATGTTTACTTAAATTTACCCTCTCAAAAGATCTCTATTTATGATCAAAATTCAAGAATGACATTTATACTTGAACATGAAGTTTAAATAAATGTTTAATTATCATTTTATTTAAAATCAATATTGCAAATAAAACAAAACAATATATCGAATAACACAAATTAAATTTTAATTTATCGTAATATAACAAGAATGAGTTTTTAGGAAATTAATTCCCTGTTAACTCATGCAGCTTCACATCAATCTTGCTGCTTGTCCTTAACTTGTGTGTTTGGTCACAATCTTGTACACAATTGGTCAGTAATTTTGAAAATTAAAAACACTTAAACCTCCATCTAAAATATAGTTCAATGATGGTAAAATGAATTCTTAAAAACTACCAAAGAATATATATATCTTTGTTTTTTTAGATATCGACACCGATGGAGCAATTTGAAATGACACAAGCTGTGGTAGATAAAGAGTACTTATCCATTTCTCCGACATTAAGAGGAATTTTTTATTGACATTCGGTATAGCAATGAAGAAGGCAAAATCGATTTCCTCCACAGTATAGAACGCAAACTAGTGTACATTTTAAAATTCCAAACCAACTTACACTTGAAGGAACAATAATCATTCAATGAACAAAGAAATACACAATAATTGCCTTCATTTTAATTGCCTACTTTGTGCAATTTGGTTTACCTTGAATGTGTTGGAATTTTTTACTTTACAATAGTGTTTGCGAAGAAGGATTATATATGGTATTGTCAGGGTAAGAAAATAAATGTAAAAATATTTTCATTTATTGGTATGCTAGAATTGGTAAAATATAATTTCTTTGTTTAGAAATATTAATTCTATTAGCTTAAATGGTAATTTTTTATTTTTTTTTTTTTATTATTTCAATGTGGTGCTTCGTATGTAATGATATAATTTGATATTACCTTAAAGGCTTGTTTGTTATTTTATTAGGAAGTTGAGCATAAATGTATTGTATGTAAGGGAAAAATATTAACTTTATATTCGGTTTTTTTATTATTATTTTGAAGTAGTGTGTATTGCATGTAAAGTTATAATTCTATATTAGGTTAAATGTTTGTTTAAGAAATTCGTTTTATTTGTTTGAGTGTGGTGCATTGTATGTAATTGAATAAGGGTCCGGTTCAGATGTGAATGGGCGCCTAGGTGCGAAATAAGAAAGAACAAAAAGTCGCTGCATGGAGAAAAATCAAATCCAATGATCATTTCACTTAAAAAGGGGAAAAACGGCACAGGCGACGCGTATTTTTTTAAAAACGGAAACAGGATGCGTACCTTGATTGTACATCAACACTGTGACTTTGTTTATCAACATTGTGATTTTGTTCATCAATAAACTATTGTTTATGCATCAAAAATCTATTGTTTGTAAATAAAAAATGGACGAATGTGTATTGAAATTGTATGCATTAATATATGTGTTTGCATCATAATTAGTCGTATGTAAAGCAAAACTAATTGGTTTGATATCATTCTTGGTATTGTCTTGTTTGACTTGTTTGGATTGTCATTGTTGCTGCTGTGAAACGTGCAACTACTTCATTATAACTAAGGCACAAGCACTCCTCTTCTATTTGCAGATGGCTCGTTCTCTAAGCATACAACATATTTCGTGTGTGTGTGTGAATGCTGAAGTCGGCAATTGAAAGTGGCCAAATTTGGTAAAAATTTCTCTTTCTACCTTTAAATCTCCTTTATTACAAACGTTACCTAAAACTTTATTAATTAACCTGAAGTAAAAAACTTCTTAAATTATAATTAACTTAATTAGAAAACAAATGTTATTTTTAAAAAAAAAATGTACCATTGCAATAGTCTCTTATAAGTCGGTCGGGCCATGTTAACTTGAATTTACCCTATCAAAAGATCTCTACTTATGATCAAAATTCAAGAATGACATTGATACTTGAACTTTAAGCTTAAAAAATGTTTAATTATAAATTTATTTAAAATCAATATTGATAATATAGCAAAACAATGAATCCAATAACACAAATTAAATTTATGTTTATCATAATATAAGAAGAATGGGATTTTTAGGAAATTAATTCCCTGTTAACTCGTGTTGCTTCCCATCAATCTTTTTGCTTGTCCTTAACTTGCATGTTTGGTCACAATCTTGTACACAATTGGTCAACAACTTTTCCTCAATAGAATCTATTACAAATCACAAACGCAATTTATTATATAATTATAGATTGCAATATAGAAATAATTAAAAATTAATATATAACTAATTTTGAAAAGTAAAAACACTTAATCCTCCATGTAAAATATAGTGCAATGATGGTAAAACCAATTCTTGAAAACAACACATGAATATATATACCTTTGTTTTTTGAGATATCGACACCGATGGAGCAATTTGAAATGACACAACCTGTGGTACATAAAGAATACTTATCCATTTCTTCGACATTAAGAGGAAAGTTTTTTTGACAGTCGGTATAACAAGGAACAAGGCAAAATGGATTTCCTGCACATTTTAGTCCGCAAACTAGTGTACATTTTACAATTCCAAACCAACTTGCACTTGAAGGAACAAGAATCATTGAGAGAACAAAGAAATATACAACAATTGCCTTCATTTTAATTGTGTACTTTGTGCAATTTGGTTTACCTTGAATGTGTTGAATTTTTTTGCTTTACAATAGTATTTGCAAAGAAGGGTTATATATAATATTGTCTTGCTAAGAATTAATTGTAAAAATATTGTCATTTATTGGTATGCTAAAATTAGTAAATATATTTCTTTGTTTAGAAATACAATTTTTGATTTTATTCTTTTATTATTTCGATGTGGTGCCTTGTATGTAATGATATAATTTGATATTAGCTTAAATGCTTGTTGGTTATTTTATTAGGATGCTCTGCATAAGTGTATTGTATGTAAATGCATAATATTATAAATTCTATTTCTTAATTATTGTTTTTATATATGGTAATTGTTTAAATTTTAGGTTTAAATTTACCCCCAAATAGGAAGATAATATTAACTTTAGATTCGGTATATGATTGTTTATTTTATTATTTTGAAGTAGTGTGTGTATTGCATGTAAAGTTATAATTCTATATTAGGTTAAATGTTAGTTTAAGAAATTCGTTTTATTTGTTGAGTGTGGTGGATTGTATGTAATTGAATAAGGGCCCGGTTCAGGTGCGAATGGACGCCTATGTGCGAAATAAGAAAGAACAAGAGCCATTGGACGGAGAAAAATCAAAGGCGTTTATCACTTCACTTAAAAGGGGGGAAAATGGCACAAGTGAGTTTATGGCGAATTATTCGCGTATTTTTTTAAAAAACAGAAAGTGGAGGCGTGCCTAGATTGTTCATGAACACTGTGACTCTGTTCATCAACACTGTGATTTTGTTCATCAACAATGTGATTTTTTTCATCAATAAACTATTGTTTATGCATACAAAATCAATTGTTTGTACATTAAAAATGGACGAATGTATAACGAAATTGTATGCATTAATTTATGTGTGTGTATCATAATTAGTCGTATGTAAAACAAAACTAATTGTTTTGATGTCAGTGTTGGTCAATGTTGTCAGGATCGGGATTCTTGGATCGGATCGTAAGGAGGTAGTAGGATCGGATCGTTAGGATCTTAAGATCCTACCGCATTAATAAAATAATGAAAGAACTAATATTAATATGTTATATATCACTCAAATATGAAATTTAATTATTAAAAAACATATACATTATTCATAAAATACCCCAAAGGCAACAAATCCATATATATGATTAAATATTTTTTAGTACTCCGATACTTTTCTTTTAAGAAGAGATAGAAAGAATGTAATTTTCATGTTTTTGAATTTTTATGTAAATTTAAAGTAAGCAATGAGTCATTTATGAATAATTTAATGTATTAAATTAATAGGTTAATAGTCAAAGTGGGCAAAAATATCCAAAATGATGATTTGTAACTTAATTTGTGTGATTTAGTAGGATCTTACGATCCCACTTACGATCCTACGATCCTATACGATCCTGTACGATCCTACTACGATCATGTACGATCCTACTTGTTATGATTCATTATGCACGATCCGAGTCGTTTTGTGAAATCCGGATCGTAGGGTCGTAGGATCGTACGACTAGGATCGCGATTTTGATAACATTGATGTTGGTATTGTGTTGTTTGACTCATTTGGATTTGTCATTGCTACTGTTGTGAAATGTGTTCCTACTTCTTGGGCTCCGAACATAGGTAAGGCACAAGCACTCCTCTTCAGTTTGTAGATGGCTCGTTCTCTATGCACACAGCATATTATATATATATATGAATGTCGAAGTCGGCAATTGAAAGTGGGCCAAATTTGGTAAAAAATTCAATTTCTTCCGTTAAATCTCTTTTATTACAAATTTTATATAAATTTTATTAATTAACCTTAAGTCAAGAAATTCTTAAAATATAATTAACTTAATTAGAAAACAAATGTTACATTTTTTTTAAAAAATACATTACCATAGTCTCTTATACGTCGGTCGGGCCATGTTTACTTAAATTTACCCTCTCAAAAGATCTCTATTTATGATCAAAATTCAAGAATGACATTTATACTTGAACATGAAGTTTAAATAAATTTTTAATTATCATTTTATTTAAAATCAATATTGCAAATACAACAAAACAATATATCGAATAACACAAATTAAATTTTAGGCTGAACGACCGAAAACCACCCTTATAAAAGCCATATTGCTCTAAACCACCCTTTTAATATCAATTTACCGAAAACCACCCTCATAAGGTCTTCCGTTAACAAATGACCACCCGTCCCCAACTCCCGTCAAAAAAATCCGTCTAAAGTATGAAATTACAAATCCACCCTTTATTTTTCATTATATTATATTATTATAAATATACCTAATAAATTAAAACTAATTATTGCACAAAAAAGACAGCCTCGACGTCTACCAAGCAAAATTCCAACACGATTTAACCCTTTCTTTGAACTCAAATGACTTCATTGCCACCAGTGAGCTTGTCGGGGACAACATTAATGAATTCGGATCTTGAACTTCGACCACCAAAATCACGGGCTCACTTTTCTCCAATCAAGATTTGGCTTGCCTTTGTGCAGTTTGGGTTGCTACTGGTTCGCCGTCAACTCCCTCCGTTCCCAAATCTCGCCTTTGTTTAGGGTTAAGCGCACCAATCATCGAATTTTTGGGTTTGATCTTGAGATTCATTTTCTTTGAACTCGAATTTTAGGGTTTGATCTTGAGATTCATTTTTTTGGCCCATTTCCTTTTTTTGTACTTTTATTTCACATTAAAAAATTAATAATGGGGCATGTGCATACAACACTAACGGTTTTTTTGACGGGAGTTGGGGGCGGGTGGTCATTTATTAACGGAAGCCCTTATTAGGGTGGTTTTCGGTAAATTGATATTAAAAGGGTGGTTTAGAGCAATATGACATATTATAAGGGTGGTTTTCGGTCGTTCGGCCTAAATTTTAATTTATCGTAATATAACAAGAATGAGTTTTTAGGAAATTAATTCCCTGTTAACTCATGCAGCTTCACATCAATCTTGTTGCTTGTCCTTAACTTGTGTGTTTGGTCACAATCTTGTACACAATTGGTCACTAATTTTGAAAATTAAAAACACTTAAACCTCCATCTAAAATATAGTTCAATGATGGTAAAACGAATTCTTAAAAACTACCAATGAATATATATATCTTTGTTTTTTGAGATATCGACACCGATGGAGCAATTTGAAATGACACAACCTGTGGTACATAAAGAGTACTTATCCATTTCTCCGACATTAAGAGGAATTTTTTTTTTTGACATTTGGTATAGCAAGGAAGAAGGCAAAATCGATTTCCTCCACATTATACTCCGGAAACTAGTGTACATTTTAAAATTCCAAACCAACTTACACTTGAAGGAACAAGAATCATTCAAAGAACAAAGAAATACACAATAATTGCCTTCATTTTAATTGTCTACTTTGTGCAATTTGGTTTACCTTGAATGTGTTGGAATTTTTTGCTTTACAATAGTGTTTGCGAAGAAGGATTATATATGGTATTGTCAGGGTAAGAAAATAATTGTCAAAATATTTTCATTTATTGGTATGCTAAAATTAGTAAAATATAATTTCTTTGTTTAGAAATATTAATTCTATAAGTTTAAATGGTAATTTTTGATTTTATTTTCTTATTATTTCAATGTGGTGCTTCGTATGTAATGATATAATTTGATAGTAGCTTAAAGGCTTGTTTGTTATTTTTAAAAACGGAAACAGGATGCGTGCCTTGATTGTACATCAACAATGTGACTTTGTTCATCAACATTGTGATTTTGTTCATCAATAAACTATTGTTTGTGCATCAAAAATCTATTGTTTGTAAATAAAAAATGGACGAATGTGTATTGAAATTTTATGCATTAATATATATGTTTGCATCATAATTAGTCGTATGTAAAGCAAAACTAATTGGTTTGATGTCATTCTTGGTATTGTCTTGTTTGACTCGTTTGGATTGTCATTGTTGCTGCTGTGAAACGTGCAACTACTTCAATATAACTAAGGCACAAGCACTCCTCTTCTATTTGCAGATGGCTCGTTCTCTAAGCACACAACATTTTTCGTGTGTGTGTGTGTGTGTGTGAATGTCGAAGTCGCAAATTGAAAGTGGCCAAATTTGGTAAGAATTTCACTTTCTACCTTTAAATCTCCTTTATTACAAACGTTACCTAAAATTTTATTAATTAACCTGAAGTCAAAAACTTCTTAAATTATAATTAACTTAATTAGAAAACAAATGTTATTTTTTTAAAAAAAATCTACCATTGCAATTGTCTCTTATAAGTCGGTCGGGCCATGTTAACTTGAATTTACCGTGTCAAAAGATCTCTACTTATGATCAAAATTCAAGAATGACATTGATACTTGAACATGAAGCTTAAAAAATGTTTAATTATAAATTTATTTAAATTCAATATTGATAATACAGGAAAACAATAAATCCAATAACACAAATTAAATTTATATTTATCATAATATAAGAAGAATGGGATTTTTAGGAAATTAATTCCCTGTTAATTCGTGCAGCTTCCCATCAATCTTTTTGCTTGTCCTTAACTTGCATGTTTGGTCACAATCTTGTACACAATTGGTCAACAACTTTTCCTCATTAGAATCTATTACAAATCACAAACGCAATTTATTATATAATTATAGATTGCAATAAATTAAATATTAATATATAACTAATTTTGAAAAGTAAAAACACTTAATCCTCCATGTAAAATATAGTGCAATGATGGTAAAACCAATTCTTAAAAATAACCAATGAATATATATATACCTTTGTTTTTTGAGATATCGACACCGATGGAGCAATTTGAAATGACACAACCTGTGGTACATAAAGAATACTTATCCATTTCTCCGACATTAAGAGGAAAGTTTTTTTGACAGTCGGTATAGCAAGGAACAAGGCAAAATGGATTTCCTGCACATTTTAGTCCGCAAACTAGTGTACATTTTACAATTCCAAACCAACTTGCACTTGAAGGAACAAGAATCATTGAGAGAACAAAGAAATATACAACAATTGCCTTTATTTTAATTGCGTACTTTGTGCAATTTGGTTTACCTTGAAGTAGTGTGTGTATTGCATGTAAAGTTATAATTCTATATTAGGCTAAATGTTAGTTTAAGAAATTCGTTTTATTTGTTGAGTGTGGTGGATTGTATGTAATTGAATAAGGGTCCGGTTCAGGTGCGAATGGACGCCTATGTGCGAAATAAGAAAGAACAAGAGCCATTGGATGGAGAAAAATCAAAGGCGTTGATCACTTCACTTAAAAGGGGGAAAAATGGCACAAGTGAATTTATGGCGAATTATTCGCGTATTTTCTTAAAAAACAGAAAGTGGAGGCGTGCCTAGATTGTTCATGAACACTGTGACTCTGTTCATCAACACTGTGATTTTGTTCATCAACAATGTGATTTTTTTCATCAATAAACTATTGTTTATGCATACAAAATCAATTGTTTCTACATTAAAAATGGACGAATTTATAACGAAATTGTATGAATTAATTTATGTGTGTGTATCGTAATTAGTCGTATGTAAAACAAAACTAATTGTTTTGATGTCAGTGTTGGTATTGTGTTGTTTGACTCATTTGGATTTTTCATTGCTACTGTTGTGAAACGTGTGGCTACTTCTTGGGCTCCGAATATAGGTAAGGCACAAGCACTCCTCTTCAGTTTGTAGATGGCTCGTTCTCTATGCACACAACATATTATTTATATATATATATATATGTATATATATATATATATATATATATGAATGTCGAAGTAGGCAATTGAAAGTGGGCAAAATTTGGTAAAAAATTCAATTTCTTTCGTTAAATCTCTTTTATTACAACTTTTATATAAATTTTATTAATTAACCTTAAGTCAAGAAATTCTTAAAATATAATTAACTTAATTAAAAAACAAATGTTACTTTTAAAAAAAAAAATTACATTACCATTGTCTCTTATACGTCGGTCGGGCCATGTTAACTTAAATTTACCCTCTCAAAAGATCTCTACTTATGATCAAAATTCAAGAATGACATTGATACTTGAACATGAAGTATAAATAAATGTTTAATTATCATTTTATTTAAAATCAATATTGCTAATACAACAAAACAATATATCGAATAACACAAATTTTTATCATAATATAACAAGAATGAGGTTTTAGGAAATTAATTCCCTGTAACCTCATGCAGCTTCCCATATGTAATACTTGAGCTCTCGAAAATCCAACTTTTAAATAAATTCTCGTTGGAAAACTCGATATTCAATTCCGTTCCAACTCCTACCTTTGTTTTAATCTATCTATCCTTTTGTTACAGGCCAAGACCCAATTGGATCCTTCACACCACCCAAATAGTTAGCTAGTCAGGTAACAAAAAAATAGTAAAATATTAGATTTTGTTTAAACTAACCTAATCACAATTCTACCTTAAATAAACCCTAGGAGAAACCGAACCCCACTTTGCCAAATATTTCACTTCGCCTCCGTCTTCCTCGCGAACACCGGTTGTACTTCGCTTATGTCTTCCTCGCACGCCGGCGGTTATAGGGCTGAGGGTGCTCGTTCTTGTCGTCCTCTCCGGACATCAAATTAGAGTTGTCTCCCGAATCGTCGGCTGGAGTCATGGTGGTTGCCTGCCTCGTTTGTGCGTTCAGGCTGATCACCGGAGAGGTGGGTTGCGCCGCCCACCGTCATCTCCGTTAGAACTCAGGTTAGTGGCAGCTTACCCAATTGTTTGGTGGGTTGTGAGTGTGGTAGGAAGGCAAGATCGGGGTTCCGATTGACATTACTTTGGATAGGAACCGTTTTTAAATATTGTTTTTCGGGAGTGACAACTTAAAATTGGGTTTAATTATGGAGATACTAGGGTATTAGAACTTGTTAAATAATTAGTTGGGGTAGTGTTTCACGTACGTGTGTTTTACTTAGGATATATAGTAGTTCCTTGTTATATAAAGTTAGTATGGGTTGAGTTGGAGTTAGACTAATTTGAGTAATCTGTAGATTAGCTAGTTTTTGGGTTTTACCGAATTATTTATAAGGAGGTCAAAAATTAGTTTGAAATTAAGATTGATAAGATATTATATGTTCATATATAAATGTAGGATGGGTACGTATATTAATAGGTATATGGTGTAAATCACTTATAATAAAGTAGCTAATTAGTAGCTGGTTGGGTACGTAAACCGGTAGTGTGTAATTAGTAGTTATAAGAGTCGTAACAGTTGTAAGTGTGGTCCGTTAAATACTTATGTGTGCTCACTACTATGTTTAGGATATCACTTTTGTTCAAGTTATTAGCCTTCCCTCTCCGTCAAAGACCTTTTGCTTGAGGTAAGTCGTTTTCGACTTGCTCGGTTCTTCTCTATCCTGTTAATTTGTATACCGTTATTGTAGGACGGGTTTTGGGAACTAGTCCCGAGTACCCTTTTAAATTGTTTGGAACTTATTGGTGTGCTATGTGTGTAAAACGGTTTAACGCATTTTATCGGAAAGAGATTTTTGAAACGTTTTCTCTGTGTTGGTACCGTTTCCGGCACGACCATCATAGATGGCGGAGAGGAAGAGTTGTCTACGTATGGTCCGTATGACAGGGAAACCGTGCCCCTTCAAAACCAAAAATATTATCTATGTGTATTGGCAAGTGCTCCAGTGGAGGCTTAGCCAGGGTTAGAAGGGAGATTGTGAAGTAGAGTGAGAGGGCTTGGCTCTGCACTCGGCGTGGGGTTGAGCGCCTTGGAGGTTGGATTGCGAGATGGAGGAATTGCATTGTTGTAAGCTTGTGTTTATGAATGTGTATGTGCCTATGTGTGACTAACCAAAACTAATTTAGGTATTGGCCTTTAGAGTTATGAGTGTGGTTGTGGACTTGGATGTTGACTTTATAAGTGCTTTCAAAACGTCTTGCAATTTCCGTATTCTTTCTAACTTGATAGATTAGTAGCTGACCCTTCGGAGACTATTTTTTCAGTTCCAGGTATGAATCAGGGAACCGTGCAGGAACCGAGGCCAAATGGCGAGGCGGAGCGGTGATGAGCGTGTGTCATAGTGGGGTCGGGTTTACTTTAATTTATTTATGACGTATTAGGATGTTGGTTTTATTATTATGTTGGAGTTAGTATTCTGTCCTACTTATTGTTATTTCTAGAGTAAATCGTTATTGGTAGTGTTTTGTCGGATTTGCAATGTTCTTGGGAATACATGCATAACTATGTTTTCTAATTTTTATTAAGTAAAAAGGTTGGATGTTTTTATTAAGTTTTCTCGTCGTGCCTGCGTTGCAAGATCCTAAAGTGTTGTTGTCAACCCACTTAAGTAGTATCTGGTAAGGTCTACTTCTAAGTAGAGCCCTGTGGAAAGACGGGGTGTTACACCATCAATCTTGTTGCTTGTCCTTAACTTGCGTGTTTGGTCACAATCTTGTACACAATTGGTCACTAATTTTGAAAATTAAAAACACATAAACCTCCATCTAAAATATAGTGCAATGATGGTAAAACGAATTCTTAAAAACTACCAATGAATATATATATAAATATATCTTTGTTTTTTGAGATATCGACACCGATGGAGCAATTTGAAATGACACAACCTGTGGTATATAAAGAGTACTTATCCATTTCTCCGACATTAAGAGGAATTTTTTTTTGACATTCGGTATAGAAAGGAAGAAGGCAAAATGAATTTCCTCCACATTTTAGTCTGCAAACTAGTGCACATTTTAAAATTCCAAACCAACTTACACTTGAAGGAACAAGAATCATTCAGAGAACAAAGAAATACACAATAATTGCCTTCATTTTAATTGCCTACTTTGTGCAATTTGGTTTACCTTGAATGTGTTGGAATTTTTTGCTTTACAATAGTGTTTGCGAAGAAAGATTATATATGGTATTGTCAGGGTAAAAAAATAATTGTAAAAATATTTTCATTTATTGGTATGCTAAAATTAGTAAAATATAATTTCTTTGTTTAGAAATATTAATTCTATTAGCTTAAATGGTAATTTTTTATTTTATTTTTTTATTATTTCAATGTGGTGCTTCGTATGTAATGATATAATTTGATTTTAGCTTAAAGGCTTGTTTGTTATTTTATTAGGAAGTTGAGCATAAATGTATTGTATGTAAGGGAAAAATATTACAAATTCTATTTTTAATTATTTTTTATTTATTTGCTAAAATTTTAGTTTTAAATTTACCCAAAATAGGAAGATAATATTAACTTTATATTCGGTTTTTATTATTATTTTGAAGTAGTGTGTATTGCATGTAAAGTTATAATTCTATATTAGGTTAAATATTTGTTTAATAAGTTCGTTTTATTTGTTTGAGTGTGGTGCATTGTATGTAATTGAATAAGGATCCGGTTTAGATGTGAATGGGTGCCTAGGTGCGAAATAAGAAAGAACAAAAAGTCGTTGGATGGAGATAAATCAAAGGCAATGATCATTTCACTTAAAAAGGGGAAAAACGGCACAGGCGACGCGTATTTTTTTAAACACGGAAACAGGATGCGTACCTTGATTGTACATCAACATTGTGACTTTGTTCAATAACACTGTGATTTTGTTCATCAATAAACTATTGTTTGTGCATCAAAAATCTATTGTTTGTAAATAAAAAATGGACGAATGTGTATTGAAATTGTATGCATTAATATATGTGTTTGCATCATAATTAGTCGTATGTAAAGCAAAACTAATTGGTTTGATGTCAGTCTTGGTATTGTCTTGTTTGACTCGTTTGGATTGTCATTGTTTCTGCTGTGAAACGTGCAACTACTTCTTGGGCTGCGAATATAGCTAAGGCACAAGCACTCCTCTTCTATTTGCAGATGGCTCGTTTTCTAAGCACACAACATATTTCGTGTGTGTGTGTGTGGGGTGTGTGTGTGTGTGTGTGTGTGTGTGTGTGTGTGTGTTTGTGTGTGTGTGTGTGTGTGTGTGTGTTCGTGTGTGAATGCCGAAGTCGACAATTGAAAGTGGCCAAATTTGGTAAAAATTTCACTTTCTACCTTTAAATCTTCTTTATTACAAACGTTACCTAAAATTTTATTAATTAAGCTGAAGTCAAAAACTTCTTAAATTACAATTAACTTAATTAGAAAAAAAATGTTATTTTTTTTTAAAAATGTACCATTGCAATTGTCTCTTATAAGTCGGTCGGGCCATGTTAACTTGAATTTACCCTATCAAAAGATCTCTACTTATGATCAAAATTCAAGAATGACATTGATACTTGAACATGAAGCTTAAAAATGTTTAATTATAAATTTATTTAAAATCAATATTGATAATACAGCAAAACAATAAATCCAATAACACAAATTAAATTGCAAAGTTAGATTCTTTATATATTATCCTTTGCATTCAAGTTTCTACATCAAACTTATCTTATTTAGGTACTATATTGAGCACTTCATTTATTTCTTTTTTTGTGCTCATATAGGTAGATGTGAAAATTATGTAGCTCACTTTATCACAGGTTTGTATCTTAATCCGGACATGAACAAGTCGTTCTAATTGATATTTGTATAATTGACTTAGTTGAATTGGATATTTAGTATATTAACACATAATTTGCTCCCAACAAAGGATTCGTACAACAAGTACATAAACTAGATAAATATATGCGTGCATTGAAACTAATTATATGAGTGAATGAGTGAAAACTAATTATATAAGTAAGGAAAACAGAAAGCCTTAAAGTACAAAATAAATGCAAAAATACAGAAATAGATAGTCCTAATTTTACAAATTGATGGTATTGACACACAAACATAAGTTTATTTCAATTCACAAATAAGGGTATATTAATGAACAAACAAGGTTATATCAATGATAAAAAAGGGGTATATCCATGAACAAACAATGAACAAACAAGGTTATATCAATGAACAAAAAAGATTTATATCAATGAACAAATTGGGCATGTCAATGAACAAACAATGATATATCAATAAACAAACAGGAGTATATCAATGAACAAATAGGAGTATATCAATGAACAAATGTGGGCATATCGAAAACAATTATATGTGCATAAAAAACTAGATAATATTGTATGAGAAAGGGTCACGTGTGAATGGTCACCTAAGTGAGAAATAATAATAAATCTCACTCGTCCCTTCCAAAAATCAACGTCTTTGATTAATTATTCATTCAAAAAGATAAAAATATGGCACTGGCGAATTGTTCCCGTATTTTTCGCGTATTTTTCAATAAAAAACGGCGCGGGCAAATTTTTCCCGTATTATTATGAAATTTTTCGAAAAATACTTGTTTTTAAGACGTGCCTAGTTTGTTCATAAAAAATAGCCAATTTTTCATCAATATTTACCAATTGTCCATCAATACTAACTAATTGTGTATCGAATTTTTCATAACATTGCTCATCAATTTCGAACTTTTTTAATTTTTAATTTTATCCTTATGTATGTGTATGAATACAATATTATCTAGTTTTTGATGCATATATAATTATTTTCGATATACCCATATTTGTTCATTGATATACTCCTATTTGTTCATTGGTGTAGCATTATTTGCTCATTGAGATACTGCTTTTTGTTCACTGGTATACCATTGTTTGTTCATTGATATACTATATTTGTTCATGGATATACCCCTATTTGTTCATTGTTATAACCTTATTTTTCCATTTTTTGTTCATTAATATACCCTATTTGTTCATTGTTATAACCTTATTTTTCCATTTTTTGTTCATTAATATACCCTATTTGTTCATGGATATACCTCTATTTGTTCATTGATATAACCTTGTTTGTTCATTAATATACCCTTATTTGTGAATTGAAATAAACTTATGTTTGTGTGTCAATACCATCAATTTGTACATTTAGGACTATCTATTTGTGCATTTATTTTGTGCTTTAAGGCTATCTTTTTTTCCTTACTCATATAATTAGTTTTCACTCACTTACTCATATAATTAGTTTCAATGCACACATATATTTATCTAGTTTATGTAGTTGTTATACGAATCCTTTTTGAGAGGAAAGTGGTAATATATTAAATATCCAATTTGGTCGAGTCTATTATACATGGAGGAATATCAGCTACAACGAGTGATAAAGTAAGCTACATAACTGTCATGTCTACCTATATGAGCACAACAAAAAGAAACAAATGAAGCGCTCAATATAGTACCTAAATAAGATAAGTTTGATATAGAAACTTGAATGTAAAGGATAATAGATAAAGAATCTAACTTTGCAATAATATGATGTATGCTTAGGCAACGATCCAACTGCAGACCGAAGAGGAGTGCTTATGCTTTAGCTATGTTCGGAGCCCAAGAAGTAGCCACACGTTTCACAACAACAACAATGATATATCCAAACGAGTCAAACAAGACAATACTGAGATTGACATCAAAACAATTAGTTTTGTCTCACATACGACTAATTACGATGCACACATATATTAATGCATACTATTTTGATACACATTGGTCCATTTTTATGTACAAATAATAGATTTTTGATGCAAAAATAATAGTTTATTGATGAACAAAATCACAATGTTAATGAACAAAATCACAGTGTTGATGAACAAAATCATAATGTTGATGACCAAAATCACAATGTGTTGTTTTCCCCTTTTTAAGTGAAATGATCAGCGCCATTGATTTTTCTACATCCAAAGGCTCTTGTTTTTTCTTATTTCTCACATGGGCGCCCATTCGCACCTTAACTAGACCCATATTGTATTCATACACATAGATAAGGTTAAAAATAAAATTAAAAATTAAAAAAGTTAGAAATCGATGAACAATTTTATCAAAACTTTGATGCACAATTAGTTAGTATTGATGAACAAACTAGACACATCTCATAAATACGTATTTTTCGAAAAATACATGAATAATACGAGAAAAATTCATCCGTGTCGTTTTTATTGAAAAATACGCGAATAATACGGGAAAAATTTGTCCATGCCGTATTTTATCCTTTTTAATGAATGTTGAACCAGGGACGTTGATTTTTTAGGAAGGGACAAGCGAGATTTATTCTTATTTCTCACCTGGGCAACCATTCGCACGTGACTCCTTCTCATTGAATAATATTATTAAATCTATTTTTAAATGAGAGTAAAGTTCAAATAAAACAACTCCATATCCTAAAAAACTAAGGAGCGTTTAGAACCCTTGGATCTCCTTGATCCAATGGTTGATGTTCTATCCCTTTTAGGTACCGTATGAGGTGACATTTTTGTAATTTTTCGAAAATTATAAAAGTTCATCGTTATTGTGAAAAAGTGCATTGTAAAATATCAAAAAGTGCACAACTCAACCAAAAAAGTTCTAACAAAAATGAAGTCAGCGGGGCACATGCTCCATGTTTGGTTCATTATATAAGTGCATTGTTATCGTGAAAAAGTGCATTCTAAAATCCCAAAAAGTGCTAACAAAAATTAAACAACGGTTCACTATAAAAGTGCATCTGTACTGCACTTTTTGGTATATCCTAATCCACTTTTTCACCAAAACGATGAACTTTTGTAATTTTCGAGAAATTACAAAATGTCATCGTGTCCCTAAAAGTAATAGAACATCAACCCTTGGATCAAGGAGTTTTAAGGGTTCTAAACACTCCTTATTTTTTAGGATAAGGAGTTGTTTTATTTGAACCAAACACTTTAAATGATGGTAAGATAATACTTTAATTTCACTCAATTTGGATTAAAAAATTATAATAAAGGAAGGATACTCTAATATTTGAATCATATTTTTTAATTGAAGAAACTGTCCCAACATTTACACCTAGCCGATTTCATAAAATATTTTAGAAGAATTTAGGAGTTACACCCACTAGTAGCTGGATTGGAAATAAATATATTTTTTCATTAATTCAACAACATATCATGCATAAACTCTAGTGTCTTACACATATTGACTATCTAAATTTCTCTATCATTCTATTTATATAACCAAACAATATATAATTGTAAATGATTTAAATACTAAAATCAATTAATTGTCTATGGGGTAGAATAATGTACAAATAACATATTTAAATTGTTGGTATAGATTCACTATCACAATTCGAACTAATGATTTTAACAATACAAAAGGATAAAAGATCTTTGATTTGAGGTTGGATCTTATTAGGTGTATGAATTTAGTTTATCTAAATATATTTGTTGTAATATGTTGTATGATCTTATTTTACATGCAGTTTCATGGTCTCAAAAAAAAATCCTACAAAATGCCTATTGTGTGATATTATTGAAGTTTGTAATTTGATATAAGAGTGGTCGTTTCTTTTATAAATAACATAGCCTAACGAGAACCCAAGGAGAGCAACCCTATTATACTCACCTTGCAAAAACGTTATGTAATACAAAACGTAGTCTTTTAAAGTTACTGAGCCAGAAGTTTTGTAACCATAAAGGGGGTAAGGCTTTTTGCAACATCAAACATGGAATTATCAAAGGGATATTTTCCTCGATATATATCTCGTAATTTTGACCAACAATTGTAATAATTTGTATGATTCTAATGAATCAAAAATACATTTGTTATATTCTATTGTATGAAATCGATTTTACATACGATTCGATGGTCTTAAAAATGAATATTTTTTCAATCCTATAAAATTAATATTGTGTGATTTTATTGAAGTGTGCAATTTTGTATAAGATTTTTTCTCACTTGAGCTTAACTATATCATGTATGTACTATTTGAGATTCTATTTTAGTATTGTTAATAATGTAACACCCAGTCTTTCCATAGGGCGCTACGTGGTAGTAGACCTTACCAGGTACTACTTAGGTGGGTTGAAAACAACACTTTAGCATCTTACAACGCGGGCACGACGAGAAAACAAGTAAAGCATCCAACTTTTAGATTTATAAAATTGAATATAAAACATATTTGAATGCCCAAATGCATAAACAAAATTACCAAGTAACCCTTCCCGATTTTTCCTCAAAATACACCAAACAACACTTAAAAATTAACAATTAAAATAATTCAACGAAACTAATAATAATAATAAATCATCCCGAACCACACCCAAAAATCCCAAACTAATGACACGTGCGTCAGCGATCCACTCCACCATCCGACCAAGGCTCCTGCACGGTTTCCTGTGACATACCTATAACTAGAAAAATAATCTCCGAAGGGTCAGCTACTAATCTACCAAGCTAGATAATATGCGGAAATTATAAGACGTTTAAAAAACAGTTTTCTATAGTCAGCAACCAGACGGTTAGTCACTCATAAGCTAAACACACATACACAGAATCGAACAATTAAAGCAACACAACTCATTCTCCATCTCGTATTCCAATCCTCAGTGCAGAGGCAGGCCCTCCCACTCCTCGATCACATCACTTCTTTCTTCTAAACCCGGCTAAGCCTCCACTGGAGCACTTGCCAAAACACATAGATAGCATTTTCTTTTGAAGGAGCACGATTTCTCTGTCACACGGACAATACATAGGCAACCCTTCCTCTCCGCCAGCTACGATGGCCGTGCCGGAAACGGTACCAACACAGAGAAAACGTTCAAAAACTTATTTCCGATAAAACCCATTTAAAACCACTTTGCACACAACAAACAAGCAAGTCCAAAACATTTCAAAAAGATATATTCGGGACTAGATCTCAAAACCAATCCTATAATAACGACACAAAATCTAACAAGATAGAAGAGAACCGAGCAAGTCGAAAACGACTTACCTCGAAACGAAGGATCCTTTGATGTAGACGGAAAACTAAGAGCGTGGGCAAAAGCGATTCCCTAAAAGAGATATTAATGAGACATAGCAAATTAGCTACGACCCACGCCTCTTAACGATTCTTATAAACAAACACTAGTTTTCCGAGCCCACTCACTTTCCGTTAACTATACACTAATTAACTCTACTAGAGAAATCCCCAACCGTACCCAAATTTGTTAAACGAGAACCAGCTATTATAATTACCCTTACCTTATGAACCCAACTTAAAGAGGGACCCAAACTACAGTTATTAAGCCATACTAACCTCCAAATTCCACTAACGATCGATACTAATATATATATTTATCTAACATAAAGACCAACACTAACTAGCTAGCAAAACTATATTAACGTGTACTAATACACTAGTTAAATAGTTAGCTAAGTTTGTTAATTTAGCCCTCTTAACTCCTACGCATCAGCAAAACACGAAACCAAGGGTTAAATTAAAATACTCATATACACCTATTCCCATAAACTATTTATTAACTATCCCCATTAACTTTCTCACCAAACCTGCAGAAGAATTAATCTACTTATACACTAATTTAAAAACTAATTCCAGTATTATACATTATTGAAGACACGATTCCAATTAAACAAATTCTGAAATTCCAAACTCCTTTTTGACTAATCCTATTTGTCATCTCAAGCGAAGAAACTAACCCAGTTACAAATTTTTAATGCTGACACAAACAAACCAACGCCTACAATTCCCGACTGTATCTGCCTAATCGGAACAGAGAAAGGAAAATAAAGAGTCTGTATTGCTTACCAGCGATGGTAAACAGGGCGTCACCGGCGATTACGAGAACGACCGTTCGCCGGATTGCAAACGAGGAGGAACGATGTCGACTGGAAACAGAGCAGGAAGAAGACGTGCAACTTTTCGGTTTTATAGATGAACGAAATTGACAGAGGTGTTTCGGTGGAGGCTCCGAAAGAAAATATATATAAATACTTAGGTAGGGTTAAGGCTAAGATAGAATTTTTTTTGGGGATAGTTGTGCTTAAAAGATAAGATTAACGAAGAAGGAATAAGAGATCGAGTTAAAAGGTGTAAATTTAATTTAGTTAAACATATTGATGAGATCTAACGAATTATTAAAATTAAGAATTACTTTCGAGGTCAAATTTTTTTTTTTAACCTAAAACGAGGTCGAATATTACAAATAATTTTCGCCAGCTCAACGTTTCTTGTCGTAGCTAGTTGTGGGTCGAGTTGTCCTCGGATTGGACCCTAACAACCCAATTTTACTTTCTATCTAATTTTCCTTTCTCATTTATTTTTACTTTTACGTATATTTTTATTTTTATCTTTAATTTTTCTTCTTATCTTATTCTTTCTTTTCTTATAATTTTTCTTCCTCTCCTTTGTTGTTCCCAAGAACGCTTCAATTTTTTTCTTCGGCTTCCATCCACGTTCTCCCCTACAAATCCACGTTGTTGGTAAGAATTCACAATCCCTTTGTTTCCTATGATTTTGCCTCATCTCAGTTGTAATACCCGAACTGTGATTCGGTAATCTCGGTGGTAATCTCAATCTTTTTAATGTAACCATCAAACATTCACTAATGTATACTTATTTAGTTGGTTCCGCTTATAATTAATGAATGGATATAATTCAATTATGTCTTTTGATCCCATCTAAACTGGTTGAAGTCCCGTGAAATTCACGGGATTATTTTATTAAAAAATACAAATTAATAATATTAATATAAAAATTTAAAATACATATAGTTGTATATAATATAGTAATAAAATTATGTAATTTATAAAAAAAACTTTAAGATCGTGCCACATATTTTAATTGAATTTATTTAAAAATTATTTTCATTATTTGATGAGATCTTGCATCATATTTTGATTAAAAATTTTAAAATGTTAATTTCACTTCAATTTAATGTTTTTAAATATTTTTTTAATTTTTTTGGTAAGATATTAATATGTATAAAACAATCAGTTTTTATAAAATATTTATTAAGGTTGTGTATTTGAGCTCTTATCTTTAACTTTGTAATGATTAATGAATATAATAATATTTTTAAATATGGAGAACATTAATATAAAAATTGGTTTAACATAAAGAAGAAAAACAAAAATAAGATAATGATATAACTTAAAGATAATTATGGTATGATATCTAGCAATGATATTATAAATTATTAAAAATATTTATTAAAATAGTTTTTAAAGTTGATTTATTAAAATTTAGGTAGATATCCAATGTATACTAAAATATATCATATATTCTATCAATAATTTATTATATTGCAAAATATCAACATATAGATAAAAAAAATTATATGCTTGGAGTGCAAGATATTTTAAAAAATAAAAAAATTATTATATAAATAATTAATATAAAAATATTGGCATATGGATTAAGTTTTGTTAAAAGACGTGCATAAAATTAATAGGAAAAATTGCTATAAATATCTCAACCTTTCATTCAGTTGCACACTTTACCCCGACCTATTCGAATTTCACAAAATATCCTATACTTTGGTGATAGTTGTGCACTCTATCCTCGAAATGTTCACATTTTAGGTAAATTTGTGGATTGACTCCCCACCTTTTCATTTATGACAAAAATACCCAACTTGTGTACAAATAATTTTTAAAAATTATAAATCTTGTCCTTTATAAGGATTAAAACGTTAAAAAATAATCATTTTAGATCTCTTTTTGTTATAAATTAATTTTATTGGAAATTAATTTTAATTAATTAATTTCATTAATATAAATATATATTTGGCTAAGATTAATAACACTTTAGGTAAGGTCCAAAGTAATAACATAGCCTTATAGATTTACTTTTCTCATTTATATAAAAATAATGTTACTACTTTTATTATTTGGCTAATATAAATTCTCCACTTCATAATTAACCACATAAATCTATAGCCACAACTTTGACTTTACAAGTAGTTCATCTTAATATTTTTTGTCCATTATTATTTTTTAATTAATTTTAGACAAAAATTAATAAGATTTTTTATAAAAGTTTGAAAACTTTGAGTTATTACATAATAATCGAGTCCAACTTTTGTTTGTCCAAAATAAAAATAATTAATTATGAATACTTTTAATGCCTTGTTTGGGTTTCTTTTTTTTTAAATAATTGAGTTTTTATATTTCCATTAATTACTAAAAAGGAATTTTAGATTTTACGTTTAATTTAATATTTTTATTTAATTAGTTTGTGTCATTATGTATAAATAAACAAGCAAAAACATAAGTTGTACACTATCTTGTTGGCTAAGTTGGACAAGCTAGAACATAAGCTTTTAAACTTCAATAAAAAAAAAGGGTCATGATTTTTTTTTCTTGTGTCTAAATTTATTTCGAAAATAATAATGAAAAAATTATTAAAATGAGCTACTTTGTAAAGTAAATGTAATGTATTAATTATTTATGTGGTTAATTATAAAGGTAAGAAGCTATAACATAGGTTTTATAAAAAGGTTATGAAATCTTTTTTACTTGTGTCAAACTTAAAAAAAATAATGAAAAGAGTATTAAGATGAACTACTTTGTAAAGTAAAAGTTATAGTTTAATGATTTATGTGGTTGTTATAAAGGTGAGATTTATATTAGTAAATAATAAAAGTAATTATATTAATTTTTTATAAATGAGAAAATTAAACCTATAAGAGTATGTTATAAATGAAAATTTTTGTTTGTACATGGATTGGATATTTTTGTCACAAAACGAAAAGGTGAGGGGCTAATTCATAATTTTACCCAAAGTGTGGACATTTCGTGGGTAGAGTGCGCAACTATCCCCAAAATATAAGATATTTTGTGAAATTTGGAAAGGTCGGGGTAGAGTGCGCAACCGAATGAAAAATTGGGATATTTAGAGCAATTTTTCCAAATTAATATAGAAAGTATCCACATATAGATAGATCAAGTTATTGTAATATAAAAAATTGGATGTATAAAAAGAATAATACAAGTTATTATTAAAAAGCTTGACATTATTTTATTCAAGTAATGCCACGTGGCGCAAATTTTTCAACAAAATGGTTTCTGCTTTATAATGTATTAGGTAGATATTATTAGTAAACCTGACCCAAACTCTTCTTTTCTTTTTGGTCCCAACAAGATGAAGAGATGCCCACATCTTTTCTTTACTTTTTCTTTTTTATTTTTCTTTGGTTCTCCCCCTTATGTACAACATAGGTTGGCAGAAGTGGAGAGGTGCTTCTGGAGTGTTATATGATAGAAAGGTCCCACTCAAGCTCAAGGGCAAGTTCTACAAATCTGAAGTTAGACCATCTATGCTGTACGGGGCGGAGTGTTGGCCGACTACTAAGGTGCAGGAACAGAAGCTGATGGTAGCAGAGATGAGGATGTTGAGGTGTATGTGTGGTCATACAAGACTGGACAAGATAAAAAATGAAGCGATTAGGAGCAAGGTGGGGGTGGCCAGTTTAGGTGAAAAGCTCAAGGTGTCGAGGCTCAGATGGTTTGGGCACATACAAAGGAGACCCCCAGAGGCCCCATTTCGGAGTATTGAGAGGTTGATCAGTATTGAATTTCGTAGGAGAAGGGGCAGGCCTAAGAAAAGTTGGAAAGAAGTGATAAAACAAGATCTTTCCTCGCTGGTGGTCCCAACTGATATGGCCTTATGCATGGACCAGTGGCGTCAGAGGATTACAGTGACAGAGCGGTAGCAGAGAAGACCTCGAGGGAGTGTCCTGCTCTTGTCCTTCTATTTGTTCTTAGTTCTCCCGTTATCCTTATCGTTTGCTTGGTTTTTTAACGGACTTTTTCACTCTCGTTTTCTTTCCCCCTTCTAGCTTTTTACTCTGGGCCCTCCTTAGATATCCTCCCGACGTCAAGTCGGGGTAAGAGTGCATACATCCCGACCCCCAGATCCCGTATATACCGAGTTTCACCTGGGTAGATGTTGTTGTTGTTGTTGTTGTTGTTGTTGTTTGGTTCTCCCCCTTCTTTTTACTTCAAACAGAATCCCCTGGCTCCTTCTTCTTTTCTGGCTTTCAACAAACAATGATTCACTGAAGTTCATAACGAGCGATCATTTTTGTGTGCTTAGGTCAGTCCCTTGCTTCCAGTGAACACCATCGACTTCAATGTCATGGAAGCCAACTTCTTGGCCAATAAAATCCCGCTTCTAACACTTTCCTAGCAGTCTTATTAGTCCCAAAATGACCCCCAAATGCATAGGAATGGCAAAAATTAAGGATAGATTGTACCTCATTAACCGGGACACAACGTCGAATTATCTAATCCGTGCAATGCTTCCATAGGTAAGGATCATCCCAAACATAGAATCCGAATTCATGTCGTACCTTGTGCTTCTATGCCTTGGTCAAATTGGGTGGGAGCTCCCTCGAGGAGCAAGTTAACAAGATTAGCATATCATTGTAGAGAAATAATGAACTCCAAGTGCGAATTCCTCAAGTCGCGATTCAGTTTCTCCGTCGGTGTCGTAACCGCGGTCGCGGATTACCAGTCGATGTCTCGCAAATCAATTTCAGGGAGTGCGGATGTAATATCCGCTAAATTCTAAATATAATAAAAACGGGTATTTATCCCAATAATTTTTTTTCTCTAAAATGGAGAAGTTAATAATCTTTATAATTTCACATTATATTATAAAAGATTACTCAAATGACAATTAAGAATTCATTTAAATATATTAAGCAAGTCAAGTATTTATTTGAATATTTTTCTCTTAAAAAGAGAGCTCAATTATTTTTATAATTTTCTAATAAATTATAAAAATGTTATAAAAGATTATTAAAGTGTAAAAGTTATTCAAATAAAATGAGATTAATATAAATCTCGAATTTTATTAATAATGCAATATTACAAGGCTAAAAATAATACAAGGTAAAACAAATAAAAAGAGGCAAGAGCCGGGACTCGAACCCGAGACCTCTTGCATCTCCCCCTCACACACACACACACACACACACACACACACACACACACACACACACACACACACACTCCAACCCACTAGGCTATTGTAACTTATCTACTTTTAATCCCACCCTTTTAATAATATCACCACAAAGCAACAAAAGATCAAGCGCTTCCACCGTTGGATGAGTGACACCATCAAACCTTGGATGGTAAATCGCACCTTCAAGACCTTGGAGGAGTACATAGATGCAGCCTACATGATGGAAGTGACGCTCAAAGGCCCCGAGCGCAAAAAGAATGATGGAGGGAAGCCTCACCACTCTAGCCAAAGTGGTTTCAAAAGACCGGCCTCTCCACAAGGATCACACTGGTCCAAGAAATCTTTCCAGAGCTCGGAATCCAAGAAGAGCCCTATAATCTGTCACAATTGCGGGGAACCGGGGCACATCAATCGAGACTGCTCAAAGGACCGCAGGACGTGCTACAACTGTGGAAAGGTGGAACATTTACGTACCTACTGCCGACAAAAGGGGGCCAACGAAGGCCAATTCCGTTCAAACTCAGCTTCTTAGAACCACCAAGCTTCGAATAAGGTGACGGGGTCAGCTTCTGTGCAGTCTACAGCTCAAAATAAAGGAAAAGGATCGCTGACATCCCAAAGTCAAGGTCAACAACTCTATGTGATGCACCAAAGTGACAAACCTTGTGCCTCAGATGTTCCAGAAGATTAGATGGATCCTCCTTCCTATCCAATTTTAATATTCTTAATCTTGTTAGTTTTGCCTTTAAGGCTTTTTTTTGTATCGTAACGGTAGATGAAAATATCGAACCATGCCGGTGACACTCTTCCTCGTAAGAGTGTCTCATTTCGAAATCTATATTATGATTATGGTTATCATATTATATCCTTGCGTATCGAACCAAAGCCTTTGTTCCATCATTAGCTTAATATAAGAGAAAGTTTGAGCTAAACCCTGATTTAACTTTATGACATATTCATTGTACTACTAAGTTCGCCTCAAAATGTTACTTTTATACCATAATGAAATTGTAAGCTATAAAATCAAAAGTTTAGTCGATAATGCTCTTGTCAACCTCATTTAGCAAGAGGTGCTCATCCAGGCAAGAGCATCAATCGATACAGGCAATCTAGATATGCTCAATAGGCAATCTAGATAGGTGATCTGCCACTTGATTCTCGGCTCCTTTATTGTCTCTAATCTCATGATCAAATTCCTACAATAAGAGCATCCATCGAAGTAGCCTAGGTTTGGCATCCTTCTTAGCCTTTAGAAATCTAACGGTTGCGTGGTCAGTGTAAACAATCACCTTAGAACCTACCAACAGAACAGAATTTTTCAAAAGCAAACACCACGGCGAGGAATTCCTTCTCTGTCGTGGTGTACTTACTTTGTGCCTCATCAAGCGTCTTACTTGCATAATAGATGGCGTGGAGCTTCTTGTCCTTCTGTTGTCCAAGCACTGCACCAACAGTATAATCACTAGCATCACACATAATCTCGAAATGGAGTGTCCAATCTGGTGACTACATAATAGGAGTTGAGATAAGTGCTTCCCTTAACCTGTTGAAAGCTTCAAGACATTCAGAAAACTCCAACACCACATCTTTCATTAGTAGGTTAGTCAAAGGTTTGACAATATTAGAAAAATCTTGAATAAATCTCCTGTAGAAGCTTGCATTTCTGAAAAAACTCCTAATGTCTTTCACAAATGTAGGGGGTAATTTCTCTATAAGCTCTATCTTAGCCTTATCTACCGCAATCCCTCTCTTAGACACTAGATGTCCCAAAACAATTCCCTCCTGAACCATAAAGTGACATTTCTCCCAATTCAGCACTAGATTGGTCTCTTCGCATCTCTTAAGCACTCTACCAAGATTGGCAAGACAATCATCAAAAGAAGTCCCATACACTGAAAAATCATCCACAAATACCTCTACTATTTCCTCAATCATTTTAGAGAAAATAGACATCATACATCTTTGCAAAGTAGCAGAGGCATTACAAAGCCTGAATGGCATTCTCCTATAGGCGAAGGTTCCATAGGGACAAGTAAAAGTAGTCTTTTCCTAATCGTCTGGGTGAATGGAAATCTACCAAAAGCCACTATAGCCATCTAGATAACTATAATAATCATGCTAGGCTAAGCGCTCTAAAACCTTATCGATAAAAAGGAAGCGGAAATGATCTTTCCTAGTTGCGTTGTTCAACTTCCTATAATCAATACACATTCTCCAACTAGTGGTAGTCCTAGTAGGGATCATCTCTCCTCTCTCTCATTTTCAATAACAATCATTCCACCCTTCTTAGGAACTACATGGACTGGACAACCCATTGGCTATCCGAAATAGGGAAGATGATTCTTGCATCTAGCATCCTCGAAATCTCTTTCTTCACTACCTCCTTCATGTTAGGGTTAAGCCTACGTTGGTGTTCTATGGTTGGCTTATGATCATCCTCCATGTATATTCGATGCATGCACAAAGAAGGTCAAATTCCACTAATGTCATCAAGAGAATATCAAATCGCCTTCCTATGGGTCCTAAGCACCTCAAGCAGTTTCTCAACTTCTTTCTCATTCAATTTAGCATTAATGATAACTAGGAAAGTAGAGTTAGGACCAAGAAATGCGTACTTGAGAGAATCTGAGAGTGGTTTAAGTTCTGGAGTAGGCTTAGATGGGATGATAATGGCATCCTCCTACTCTGTCTTAAGAATTTCCCCAAGGCAATCGACATCCTTAATAGCAAGAAACTCATTACTTGCTACCAACAAGGTCGGTAATGATGCATCAGTATCAAATTCTTTCTCGTCTTCGCTTGGATATGCTTCACAAGCCAACAATCACTCAAATGGATCCCCACACTCAATGTAATCCGAGAGAGTATAGATAATCTCGACCTAGTGTCATTGGTCTCCTTCATGGTGAGGTTTGAATGGAACTCAACCACCTCATCCCCAATATCAAAGGTTAGGAGTCCCTTCCTAACATCAATTATTGCACCGGATGTGGCTAGGAATGGCCTACCAAGAATGATATGGACCACTAGATCCTCTAGCATCTTCATGACAATGAAGTCACTGGGGACAAAAAACTTACCTACTTGGACAGGAAAATCATCAAAAACTCCAGTTGGCTTCATGTTCACTGGAACCAACAGTCCCCTGTTGGTTTTGGACCAAATGGAAAGAGGTAGAAGACTCGCAATGGCACCTAGATCACAAAGATCTTTTAAGTGATAAGCATCAATACCAATAGTAATAGCGAACTTACCTAGATCGTCAAGCTTCTCAAGGAGCTCCAAGTAACGGACCTCATCAGTCAACTCCGACATTGACCTCTTCCTAGATAGGATCTCCTTCAAAAATTTAGTATATGTAGGCAGTTCGCTCAAGGCTTCAGCAAAAGGAATAGTAATGTTTAAGCCCCGAAGCACTTTCACAAATCGCCTAAACTTTCCTTCCGTGGAGTCCTTGGCTTTCTTAGAAAGGAAAGGAAGTGTCCTTGTCTGATTCGGAGCCAAAATGGGCCGAACCGTCACTCTACCAACTCGATAGGAGATTTTGTCAATTTTGGAATAGGGTTAGTAACGACCCTATGAAGGTTGGTAGAAGCCTCGATGGGAGTAGAAGTAGGGTTAGAAGACTTACCTGGCGGAGGGGTCACGGTAAAGACCCTAGGGATGTCGGTAACCACATCGACAGGACCTTGTTCGTCCTCTTCTTGCACCGTTTCTTTAGGTATTGCTCGATCGGGTACCTTCTTTCCACTTCTCAAGTGTATTGCTAATATTTGGCCACTAAGATTCTCATCAGGGCGGCTCGGTAGTTGCCCTTTGGGTCTTGGAATTTGTGTAGCGATATTGCCTAGTTGGGAATTGACATTCTTCTTCCATGATTCAAGCTCGCCCAACTATGCCTGAACACCTTCATCGGGGTACTTAGATTAGTACGGACTCCATCAATCTTGTTGTTGACTCATTTGATCCCCTCTTGGAGCCCGTGTATCCATGATGGTGGCTCTTGATAGCCAGGAGGTCTATAAGGGGGAACCCTTTGCTCTTGTTGAGGAGGTTGGCTTCCTTGGCCTTGAGCATAGTTACCCCAAGTGGGATGAGCATTATTTCTCCCTACATAAGCATTATTTTGGATCCAATAGGGACCCCTCACAAAATTTGCCTCTTCATATGCCTCAGCAGCACGAACCTATTGCAAGTTAGTGCAGACAACAATAGTATGGGCCTAAGACCCGCATTCTTGACAAGGTTGAGTAGTCTTGAAGAAACTTACCTATTTTTTATCCGATTGATCTCATCCTTCATGAACTGGAATTTCATGTCATGATCCACCTCAGTTTGTGGTCCATAGAGCTTTCTTCCTTGTGGTTTAGCTTGCTGGGTACCATACATGGCTTCATAATTAGTCAGCTTATCTAACAATGCCCATGCTTCATCACGGTCCATCTCAATAAACCCATAATCAGTATGTAGGTTTATGCGATCCTTTGTTGCAGCATTGATACCTTGGAAGAAGATCTCTTGGAGCACATAAGGTGGTTGCCCATGAGTGGGGCATTGTCGCAGTAGCTCCTTGAATCTCTCCTATGTCTCTAGAAAAGTTTCACCTGGCAACTAGTGATAAGAAGTAATTTTCTTCCTGAGCTCCGTCGCTTTAGCAGGTGGAAAGAATTTAGTCATGAACAAATCATGAAGAGTTCTCCACGTATTGACAGATTTAGGAGGCAAGCTCTCAAGCCAACTTAGCGCTTTTCCTGCAAGGGACCACTTAAAAGCCATCAAAAGCACATATTCTAGTGACACATCATCAGCAGCAATAGTATCACATAAATAAGTATAGTTCTTAACATGCTCCATAGGGCATTCAGTAGGTTTCTCCTCAAATTGAGACCGCTTAATTAAGGATATAAATTGATATTTGATCTCAAAGGCTCGATCAATCTTAGGAAGCATAATCGGCGATTCAGGCACCCTTAGTTCCGGGTGCATATATTGTTTTGCATTCCTTGGGATAGCATTCAGTTGCTCCTGAAGACGGATAACAACCTCTCTTTCTCGTTGCGCAACAGCGGCTTCAACATATCTAGCTCTAGCATGCGTCCTCCCACTGGCATAAATTGAAAACAAAAATAAAGAAAATAGTAAAAACAAAAGGGGGATAGGCCATTCCCAAACCCAAGAAGTAACAAAATATGGCACAATTGAAACCTCCCCGGCAACATCGTCATTTTGTTGAAAGCGTTTCTTGATCAACCTAACAATCAAATAAATTTATAGATCAAGACCCCACTGAGTATAGCGAAGTCAGGTTCGTCCACGAGAGAGAGTCAGCTCCAATATCTAGTTATCTAGGCCAAATAAATAGCGAGAAAGGATGCATTTTTATCAAGATGTAAGAAGCCTCTAAGGTTTAGGGATTACCACAACAACAATTATGCATGCAAACACCAACGAATCACAAAAATCATGCTCTTATCACATAAAAACGTTGACTTTCATCAACCACACAAGCTAATCAATCAACTCCCGTTAAATCAAACAACTTTTCTACCTATCTAAATCTTTAACTAGGATTAAAAAAATTTCGTCTCAAAACCCTAATCAACTATTCCAATTCACAATTATCTCTTTCAATCAAACTGTAAACAATGATATTCCCTATCTTTCAACAAGGATTAAAACACAACAGGATATATAATGGATAAAAAGCATTCAAATCATGGATTCATAGGCATCACACACAAAACCATTGTTGGGCTCACCCTTACCCTAGAAAAAGAAGAACTACTCACTCATACTCATGGTAAGCATAGATAGTAAACATAGATGTTCAAGAAAGTCTACTTCTCAAATTAAAATTAAAAACCTCCAAATAAAATCAGCATTCACAACCTTTTCACAACGTCACAAACTTGCCTCGAAATCCGTGCACAATACATGTTCTCTGAGGCTACCCAATCAAAGCAATTTTCCCCCAAGCTTACGTCTTTTTTTTTTCCAAAACTGATTCTAGGGTTTTTATTTTATGCTAAAAACTAACACACTCTCCTAAGGAAATAAAATCTAAAAAGATCTATCTATATCTAAAAAGATTCGAGATACAACATAAGCAAATCTGATTCCAGCGTCTCCTACCAACACGGATGCCCTCGTTAACAACTCACTTTGGTTCCGTAGAAGCCTTGTTACCGAGTCTCCTCCCTCGTTAGGCAGGTCGTTAAAACCTTTTTTCTTCTCTATTCTTCCTTTGACCAACTTCGTATGTCGGTAACGAGTTTCTAGGCTCGACATAAGGCTCGTTTTGCCTCATCCTTTACTCTTTTCACCTCGTTCTGCCTCCATTCTTTTCATGCTCCAAAACAGCTCCCAAAAACCTACAAAACACCACCAAAGCTTATGTAGACTCCATATCTCAAACAAATACGAAAAACTACGCAAACAACCCTCAACCCAACACAAAAAATAAAGAAAGTGACTAAATTTATCTTAATTAAACTCTATAAATACGACTAAAAAGCGGACATCAATACCCCATTTCATTTGAGCCTTAAGCTTACTTTTGATAAGCTCCACAAAATAATCCCTAGCCTAATAAGCTTGACCCATCTGGGATTTAGGACTTTAGGTTGGTTGTTTTGTGTGAGTTTTGTATAAGTATGGGGGAAGTTGAAGGAAAAGGTGGAAGAAGGGAATACAACTCTAGTGTGCAAATTGAGAAAAATGAAGGTGAAAGATAAGTGCAAAGAAAAGAAGAAGAAAATTGAGTTTGAAAGAGAAGTAGTCTTCATAATTGAAAAAAAAAGTTGGAAAAAGAGGCAAAAAGTGAGAAGAAAGGAAAAAAAGAAACAAAGAGCTTGAATGAGAATGTGAGGAGTTTGTGAAGAAAGCTTGGAAGTTGAAAACAAAAGTGTAAAGTTTGGGTTTAGGAATCTAGAAGTTCTTCTAAGTTGTTAGATGATTAGGGTTGTTTAGTCGATTTGTTAGTTCTTTCAACTAAATATAATGTTTGGATAACAATCCACGATAGAGTATTTAAGTGAATTGAGAATCAATAGGCTTTCAACTAGTTGAACACACTTGTCTCTTATTGATTTAAACATTCTTGCATCCATATTTACTTTTATTTTGCATAGTAGAATAGACTTTCAATCATAACACCCCCTACTTTGGTTACTTGGCATTGAAGTAAAACACACTTACACGAGTCTCTGTGTGATCGACCCTTATTTGCCATTCTACTCAGTTCGGTTAAGTTAGGTTCTTTGATAGGTAAACGGCTGATGTTTCGATGTTGTAGAACTTGAGTTCCCAACACCGTCCCAACACTAATTTAGAGTGGATTTCCAATATGATGACCTTCATTTTCAACATGGCTTTACTATTTAAGCCATAAAACTTTGTAATTGTTTCTTGTTTGCGCGTGTTATTACACTTTGGTTCATAAACATTGCAATGGAGGTTCATATTTAAGGCATAAAAGTTCATTTTCAGTCAAATAATGTTCATACTTAATTATACTGTTGAGAACTCTTCTTTTGAAAATATATTTTATATGTCAAGTTCATAGTTAATCTTCTAAAAACAATGTGTTGTTCCATATTTAACATATGAAAAAGTCCAAGGGTTCATATATTACATGCCAGTGTTCATGTATAGTCATAAGAGGTTCACAATTAGTTATTCATTTCAAAAAAAACGTAACACGAAAAAAATCGTAAAAAAATACACAAAAACAAAAATAAATTCTTTACTTTTTGCCATACGTTAGTGCATAATTTCAATCAAGGATCGAACTAATTATGTTCTTCTCTCTTTTCCTTAAGCAATCTTCAGTCTTCCTTCTAGACCTACAAAACAATGGCACAAGGGGGTGCGGCCCCTTAATCCACCTCCGATGCCTAAGTCAGAAAGGGTCCTAACTATCGATGTGTTTCGAGATAAGCGAGTAGAGAGCTAGCATTCAACTTGCCATCCAAAGGCTCTAGCGTTACATATTTATAGGAGAAAAGGAAGGGAGATCGAGCACCCCTAGGGTCAGCCGAACTTCCTTGCCTTTGACGTTTCGGGACTATGGTGGTCATCAACGATTTCAATAACACTTGCCAGCCATCGGGTAATCCCGATCATTTTTGTTTCATGCAGAAGGCACTTCCCTTGAATTTTTTCCATCACATGCTTTAGGCAGGAAATTTCCTCAAGAGCATCTTCGAGACGGGATTCCATGCGGTCCTACATGGTTTGTGCAAGTTCAACTTTTTGAATTGTTGTTGGTAAGGCTCTTATCAATTCTGCCTCGTCTTTGTATTACGAAGTCGCCGAATCACCGTTCCGACCGTTTGGACCGGTCAAGCGGGGACCGACATTTGTCCCTCCGATTCTAACACCGTGAGAATCTTCGCCTCCATTTCTCGACTACCCACGTTCGAAGGTGGGACCCATAGCAAACGCGGTTCCGTTGAGAGCCAAACCGCGATCGTCGTTTCTACCACGATCGCGATTGGATTCGTGATTGTGATCCATGCACTCGGTCTTGTGTTTGGGCTCGAGGTCCGACTTTGGCCGTTTTTTATCATACTCAACTTGATTTGTTCGCTTTCGGGTCCCTGGTTCTACCCCAGCGTCTCACTCTCGCCGTCTCCTCTCTCGGTGTCACGGTCGATCACGGGTCCCCTCTTAGTCGATCGCATAGGTTGGTCTTGCCTTGCCACCTCCTCCATTGGACCCGGCCATGATCGCGAGTGTTCGCTCTCCTTGTCACGCACGTTAGTTTGCATGATCACGATCGTGATTGGGACCGCAAGTTGACTGCATGGCCTTGTCTCGCCCGAGTCGCCAGATTCGGCTCTGTAGATTTAGTCCACCGACGTGTCATCCACTCGTCGTCCGTCGTTATCCACCCCTTGCGAGCCCTCCAATAGGGCTAGGGTTTGATTGTTAGTGGTTTCTTCTTTGCTAAGAAAATTTGTTTCTTTAGAAATTGGTTCTAGAACCATCTTCTCAACTTAGAACGAGAAATTCAGGTGATCAACAATCCGTGTCCTACAAACGGCGTCAATTTTTAGTGCACAAATTCAATCAAGGATCGCACTAATTATGTTCTTCTCTCTTCTCCTTAAGCAATTTTTAGTCTTTCTTCTAGACCTGCGTAATAATGTGTTGGAACAGTGTTAGGAACTCATGTTCTAAAACATTGGAACAACGATCTTCTCCATCAGTTTTGATAAGGTTGAAAAAGACATACAATCGTGGAAAAAACGTCGTTCCGTGGAATATATGACAAACACCATTGGGAACTAATGTGTTTTATTCAAGTATTTTAAGGGAACTACATGTCGAGAAGGAACTACAATGATATATGCAGATGTTTCCATAACAGGAACTCAAGTGTCAACTGTTCCCTATCCAAGGGAACTCACAAGCCAGTCCAAAATCGACAAAGTAAAGACATTTCCTAGACAAAGAAGAGGTATAGTCTGTGCATCAGACTTTGCCGAAGGTTCCAACGGCTAGGATGCATCTCTCAACAATGGACAATATTTGAACAAGTCACATGTTCCTTCACTCTTGATGATGTACCTGTTTTCCTGAAATACTAACATGGAAAAATATATTATACCATCAAAGTTTGTCATTGTCGAAACTAAGAGAACTTACGGAACAACGAATGTTCCAACAAAAAGGATTATATTATGATATTAGGCACATGTAATGTAATTTTGGCATCTTTTTGAGTTCGTAAGTTACGTCAAGTAATTAATGTTTTCAAAAATTCCTATGAAACAATTCTTCCCAAATAAGATTTATGAAAATAACAAGTGATTGATAATTTTATGTTCTTTACATATGAGGTTAATTTACAAGGTAATGAGGTTTATCATGAAAACTAGAAATAAATGAGGATCCTTGGATTTGAGAAATGGATGATTAAGATTAAAAAAAATAAGGTAAAATGGTAATTTTCAGAAGAAAAAAAATAAAAACATTATTTTCACTAGTTTTTGCCAAAATCACGATATTTGACTTTTACATTACGTTCACATATTTTATGCATATGTTCTCACTATTATAAGACATGTTCACATATTATCACATTAACAGTTCAGAGATTTTATAATATGTTCCCATATATTGCAAGTGTGTTTACATCTTAGTATTGTTTGTTCATGTTTTATGGTCACATGTTCATATTCGATTAAATCATCAACAGGCGTTAAAAGGCTTAAAAATTTTTGACAAAAATAAAATAAAAATTATTTTTTCGCTTGTTTTTGCCAAAAATACGACAGTTGACATTTTACATTCTGTTCACATATTTTATACACATGTACACATTATTACAATCGTTGTTCACTTATAACCACTTTTTAACTTCAAAAAATTTAGCATACGTCCAGATATAATATAAGTACATTCACATATTAGTATTACATGTTCACATTTTATGGTCATATGTTCATACTTGATTTATAACATTCTACAAACATAAAGAGACTTAAAAATAAAGTAAAAAATTAAAATATTTTTTTTACTTTTTTAATTGAATAGTTTAAATTCATTTATAGTATTTTAATCGGATGACCCAAATTCATTTATAGTTTTCATGATAATGGCTATTTTCATTAATCGATACCCATTTTATATATTTCTGCCCTCGATACCTTATTTCTTTATTTTTTTTTGATAAGGTAAGAATTCGGAATACCAAACAGACTTGGTAATCCGAGAGGCCGTAATAAAACGGAAACCGAGAAACGGCACAAGTAAATAAAACTTGTTACACAAGGAATAAAGCCGAAACTTGTCACACAAGTAAACACAAACTTGCCTTGGAGGACAAGTACTTAAAAGTAATAAGATTTTTCTCTACTATTTTATAAACTAACTAGTTGATGACCCGGGCCTTGCCCGGGGACTTTTTAAAATAAAAATTATAATATATTATTTAAATATGATATAGGTATTATAATTTATATAATAAAATAATATTATAAATGTTTAAGTTAATTATAATAATATCTTTTATTATTAAAATGAATACACATATTATTTTATTCTTAAAATTGTTATTTATAATATTTATGTAATAAACATACAAAAGTTGACGTTCTTAACTCATTGGGTTGACCCGAATCCGCACAAAAACTGCAATGAATTGACCCAATCAACCCGTAAATTTTAATGACATGAACATGTACTCAACCGAACCTGAAATGACCGAGCCTAAACCTGACTGAACTAACCCAATTAACTGGTTTAACATTAAGGGATCAATAATTTTTTATTTATTTATTAAGGTATCCGTATTATAAAAAATCAACATACTTATGAATAGAAAATAATATATTGTAAAACATAATATATCTATACCGATATTAATTAAAAATTATCATACTTATTAATATAAAAATGGTATAAAAAAATCATCATGCTTATGGATACAAAATTTAAAAAGTTGTCATATTTGTGAATGAAAAATTAATCTACGAAAATCGAAAAATTAATATGAATTCTAGCATTAAAAACATGGTCCATATTAATTAAAAAAATGTCGGCATAGTTATGGATGCAATATTAATATAAACAATTTGGTAACTAAAACTATGGTGGCTGAAATTAAAATTTAATGACAATATTGTATTTAACTATCATATTTATAAATAGAACATTAATATATAATACCCAACATATTTATGGGTGAAAATTTAAAAAGTTATCATTCTTAAGCATAGAAAATTAATATTGAAAAATTTGAAATTAATATGAAAATTTTGGTCAATATTCATTAAAAACATTGACATACTTTAAGTATGTCATTAAAAACATTGACATACTTTAAGTATGTTTTTAATGGAAAAATATGCTTTTAAGTATGATACTTATAAACAAAAAATTAATATAAAAATCAGAAATTAATATAAAAATACACGATTAAAAATATGGTTCATACTAATTAAAAACGTTAGTATAATTTTTAATAAAAAATTTAATATAAAAGAATATGAAATTTTAATATTGAAAACCCGAAAATTAAAATATGGTTCATATTTTATACTTATAGATATAAAAGTTATCTATTTCATTTATAGATATTAAATTAATATATTATGGGATTTTGAAGTAAAACAGGATAGTTGGGATATTAAATTACTATTTTATATTTGTCATATACTCATATTTATGGATAGAAACTTAATATTAAATATATACTTATAGATAGAAAAGCTATACAAAATGATTTTATATTTATCATATTTATGGATAAAAAACTTATCTATTTTTTATCTAATATATTAAATTAGTATTTTTATGTGTTATACATATGGATAGAATTATTGTATTATTTCTTTGTATTTGTTAAATTTTGATTAAATTGATATCTCTAAGGATATTTCTACAAAATTATACCTATTTTATCTACAAAAAACTATCATTTACAATATAAAAAACATGTGCAAAGATAAAAATAATGAAAACTCGTACCAAATTTTTAAATTGATAATCATACCAAATTGATAATTAAATATTAGAATATAATGAAAAAAATTTCAAGATAAAGTTAATATCCGTACGACAAATCGTAATCGTTAAAATTGATCAATTTTAACTATACTTTTTGCAAATTTCGTTATCCATATAGTATAATTTTTATAAATATTATACGTACAAACCGTAATCGTGAAAAAATAACCATACGATCAATTATGTAGTATATTTTATCTATATCATATGGATAGAAGATAATTAAATATTACAATATAATGAACATGAACAAAGATAAAAAGAATGGTAGAGATAAAAAGTTATCCAATCTCATTGGTAAACTGAAAAAATATATAAATTCTTATATAGTATATTTTATTTATACTATATGGATATAAGATAATTAAATATTATAATATCATGAACATGAATAAAGATAAAAATAATGGGTAGAGTCAATTTTTTTATCCAATCTCATATAAATTTGATAAAAAAAAATTATTAAGTAAGTGAGTGGATAAAATTGGAAATTCCATAAGGTGATTGAATTACATAATATATAATTTATTAAAAAATTATTATTAAAAATAGGTAAGTTGGGATATAAATTCTTAATGACGAATCTGCCCAAAAGTGCTTCAGGTTTAGAAGATATATATTGATTACTAAGCTAATTTTTTTCTTTTCTTTGTTAAAAATTATTAATTTTCTTTGATTTAGACTTTCCCACCTTGTAGCCCAAGATTTTTTTTTTCTTTTTTATTTCTTCTTTTCCTTTATTCATCTCTTCTTGTATGCTAGCCAGGCAGCAGGCCACCAGCGGTGCAAATAAGCCGACGCCGGTGATGGAGTTGCCGTCAACACCGGCCACCACAAACCACCAAGCATGGGAGATGTTCCAATCTGAAAGTTCTATTAAAAAATCAAGTTCAAAGAAAAAAAAATTATTCAAGGGAAAATTTTCTCAAAGAGATTAGATCCGGAGGGAGTCGGATCTATCCAAATTTGCATCAGATCTGGAACAACAAGTTTGGAACTCACAAAGCAGTGCAAAGAGCTTCTGACTCATAAATCTAAAGGGGTTTCTCACCCATAAATCAATAGGGGCTTCTCGCCTATAAGACAAATCGGTTCTTCACCATTGAAATCATAAGATTTCATATCCAAGGGTTTGGGACATTTCTTTTTCGTCTCAATTTGTCGGTAGAATTGAACCAAATCGGTTCACAATTTATGTAATAAAGCCATTCGCATAAGGTTTGAGAAAAGATTAAAGTAAATAGAGATGAGCTGAGGGTGAGATTGGGGATTTGGGTCTGAATTTTGTTCACTGTTTTTTTTTTGTTCATTTGGGAAAAAGGGGTGAGGGACAGGAGAAAAAGGGAGCGTTTTCCATTGTGTAGCACAACACTAGTATCACATTTTATCTTTAATGTTGGAGACACCGAAACATCCTAAATTATTAAAATAAATAATCTTCATAAATTTTCGAAATAACGACTCTTTAAGTGAAAAGTTGTAAGAGTTGAAAGTGCCCTCAATACCTTATAATTTAGGTACGTAGACATTGCATTATAATTTCGACATTGTTTTCCTTTTCATTATAGTTTTATGTACCATCACTAAATTGTTACAAATTTAAATTCATAGATATTATAAATCGTCATGTTT